>CM034539.1:4223902-4254761 GCA_020002185.1 Paraescarpia echinospica
GATCATTTTTAATCGGTCAACGTCTAACTGAGAGCGGAGAAATGTTCAGTGCGACAAATGTGCGTTATTAAACACTCGCTCTGGTGCGGGACCCTTACTTCTCCGTCGCGTTATTGCCACGAGCGTGCCAGCGAATAATACTGTTTTTATAACGAGCGCTGTGTCCTCGCTAGCGCTTGTGTGACTCTGAAACAACACATAAATAGCAACTGAATAGTAACCACAAGGGCGAGAGTCAGACTGCGGGAATAACGTCAACACGACGAGTTTGTTGAAATGTGTGATGGATGCTTCTGTTGTTTTGCAAACGTTAAATTCAACTACCAAAAACGGGTTCCCTTGGTAGCTGACAGTCGTGATAGCAACATTTACCAAATGTTACAAAACACACAGCATCGTTTCATAAACACCATAATTCGCTTGCAGATACTCTTTGTTTGTTTAAAATGACAAGACCGGAAATAATGCGAAGTTCACTTCCATCGATAGGCCAAAGTCGTGAGAATTGTCAAATGATATACTTCTACTGCTACGTTATTGGCACGAGTGCAGACATAAGCATTATTGCGCCAGCGTCTTGCCAAATCCACGACACGGGGGCCGTTTCTCCGAAATATGTACTGTGCGTGCGTGGTTCATGCAATTGTTAAGTTACATTTCACGTATTACGCACACATTGCGTTTTACGTTCCGAATAACTAATTTACCCAATACGAGTTGTGAATCATGACATAAGAGGTATTATGAAAATAAATAGATCTTACGTACTAATCGTAGCGGCGTAAATTAATCCCTAAAAGTTTGGCTCTTGAGATTACTTGATTAAAATTATATATCAATAAGTAAGTTAATAAAATATTGATTTAAGTGCAGTCGCTTTTTTTTCGCTTCGGATGAAGCAATATGCAAATCGAGTCAAATCTTTCTTACTCATATAAATGCACTTGACTCGGTCTGGAAGTTGGTATAATATGGAATAATGTAATATATGCCGTGTGGACGACGTGTTAGCGTCGGAGAACAGTGCATTAGTGTAGCATAAGCGATTGACCGTTATCCGCACGCAGCGTGCAGTTTCCATAACATAACGGCAAATTACATCCTAGTATAACACATTACTTTTTAGAATTTTGCACGTTATCCAACAAAGCTATTAAACAGCTACCTCGTTCTGAGATCGTATTCTAAGTAAACCTTTTTGATCGTCGAGTATACCTCATAATTGTTACGCCATGAACTGCACGACTTTAGAGAGTCTACCAACAGTTTCACTCACCCCAACTTTGGCAGACGAGGATTCAAACAAACACTCTCATACAAAACTGATAGATCAATATTTGAAAATAAAATAAATTCATTTTGTAGAATTTCATTAATAGAAGGTAGCAAAACGATAAAACTGGCGCACGCCAATTATCAGTGTATGTTAAGAATATGTATATACTGAGACCTTGTGGAGTTGGATTCAGCTTATAAGTATGTAAGCTTATACAGCGGCTAGTCGTGATGACCTTTCACTTACTCATGTAGGTAATATTTTACAATTCAAGAAACACTGCGCATAAACGTACAATAATAATACCTCTATAACTCAGCCAGTAAAATTCCCAACATTGGTGTTTCGGATGGCGACTTTTGTGGTACCGACTCAACACTGTGCTTCTCTAAAGGCCCTTTCTCCTACTCGTGATATTTGAGTGATGAACCAAGCTGTGTTTCTTTAAAGTACAACCATCCAAACACTGGCTCATTTTAACCAAGGAACTTATTGATAACTAGCGTAGAAGAGTGCGAGTAATACGTTTATAAAATATTTTTGATATATGCAGATGTCCAACTATGTAATAAAATGCATGGTTTTAGAAAACGAGTGTGTGCCCTTGAAAACTACTAGATAAAATATTGTGCTATTGTAATAAAATAGTTTATATTGGACCCGTATGGTCTAGATGAGGATAAACATTTTGTATTGAAAATTATGACTTTGTTTATTATATGCAGTGCATATAAAGATTTAAGTTGTTATTATAATATTACCTACTCATATTTTGAACTGTTTGATTTGTTTTGACTGACGTATATATTTAGCTTATTTGCGTTTGTTAACCTTCTTCATTTTAATGCATATTTGTGTGTACGCGTTTAGATGATGTTATCATGATGTTATCAAAAATCAAACTATTCCTATTCGTTACCATTTGAATTTACGATTTTGGTATCAATAACTGTGAACCAACTTAGGTGCAGCCGTTGTAGTCGCATTAAGGTATTCTGTCATCCTCCGGTATGCGTCAACAGGTAGCGCGATACTGGTATCATCGGTCACATTAACGGTGTCACTGAACGCGGATCTATTGTTGGCACACCTACGGTTCCCGTCATAAATACACGCACGCGTCTCGTCGTTTCCATTGCGTGTGCTTCAGGTATCCGTCTCACTGACCTCGCGTGGTACTGACATAAACGTAATACTTGTTTTCATCTGCTGCGGTTAAAATTCACCTTGGTTAGGAGTTGGTATTGTAGTCTACAGGAATGGTGGGATATTTATGGGGGTCATCATACAGTACTTCACTCTTACAGGGGAGTTCAGCTCTCCGGGTTACCATGATGATGCGTTACATTGGAGATGAGGAGGTCTCCGGGCAAGCGTTACGTAACGACTAATACGTCTATCTTCGTCTTGCTGTAAAATAAGATTGATAGCAACAACTACTGTGTCGCTTGGGTGGACTTGATTACCCAAATTTGGAAACGGCTATAGGACTTGGTGGACTCGAACCCCAACTGAGAGACCAGGACGACTGCTCCCGGGATATGTATTTCTCACACACATTAAATTCAAATTTATGTTATGAGTCGGCAGATAAATTATAAAAAAATGTGTACTCGTATACGTAATCTTATGCACATGCCTACATCCACACGTGCACACACACGTACAAGAATATGTAACACGTGTGGGCCTGTGTACCTGAGCGAGCTTGTCTGCCTCTACGTGCCCACCAGGTACCTTCGGTCAGCGGGAAATCGTCAACTTGCGAGACCGCGAACAAGATGCAAAATCGGAGACGCGAGTTTTATGGCAGCAACTACGGACATTTGGAACGATTTACCCACATCAATGCGTGAGCTAAACAGTGAAGCTGCTTTTAAAGGCGCATTAAAAACACTCTATTTTAATCGATATTTTAACTCCAGCAGCCGCAGCAGTCCCGGATGTGCGGAGTGATCTACTTCTTTTCAATGCATGTAATGAACACTGAGACTTTTAAGAGCAATTTTAAACACTCTTTTTTAATCAATATTTTAACTGCTATTGTGAATTTAGACTTGTCATTAAGCTTTGATCAGTTATCTTTTGTTTATGTGACACGATAATACAAATATTTTTTTTTATATTCATTTTTTACTTAATTAATTACTTTTTTTATTAATTACTATTTTACATGTAAAGCGCCTTGAATAGTTTCTCACTAGAGTTGGCGCTATGTAAGTATATTTATTTCTGATTTACTATTAATTATAATATTTATGCCCAAGAATCATTGCACCCGACGAATAATCGAAGAAACGTATGTATGCAGCTATTGTAATGTTTTTCTCTTAGACGGCTTCTACTTCTAGCGCACAAATTTCAGGGAATAATCTACAACCCCACGAGTAGGAAGTAGAAGTTATATATTTTAAAAATACCCCATATACGACATGATTATCACTTTTATGAGGAAAATCTGTAGACAGGATATTATCGTGTTTACGTAACGATGCTCTGTGCTTTCAAACATTTGGTAAATATTACTGTTAACTACCCGTCAGTTGACTGGCATTTTTACTAGTTATGTTTAACACGTCTACATCACATTATATGCGTCATCATCAATCCTTCCCACACCCTCCTTCTAGATCACTATGTGGGTACCGCACTTCGAAGTCGCCAGACCGGGTAGTTTCCACTGGATTTCGGAGACCCATTGTTGAAAGGAAGTGGGCATTTAATAGTACTACTAAATAAATTAGGGACTGCTGCTTCTAAGCAGTTTCACACTGCTCGGCGTACCATAACTTGTGGTTTGCATTAACACTATCATATCATTACTTTTTGCACGAAAATCATTTCTAGATTATGATATGTTATTTGACAATGCTATCGTATGGTTGATAGTAGTGTATTTGTAATTAAGACAGATTATAAAATGAGGAATTGGTTTTAATACCTCATCACGACATGGTCACTTGTTCATATTCGAAAGTATCAAGATTGGTAAGATCACAATAATAACACATTTTACGGATATAACTATTAATAAACCACGATTTTGTGAGTAGTAATATAATCAATGTTACAATTTGGAACACCATAAATCAGTATTTCAGTTAACCAATACAAAGTATTCCACTTAAACCTGAAACCTTATGATATGTGACGAAAATGGTAATTTGAGGTTAGAACATAACAATTGTTGTAGATTGTAACTGATTCTTAATTAATTTGTTGCAGAATTTTAGTTGCTAGAGTCTATAAATATCATACAACTTGAGTAATTGAAGTGTTTTATAAATATGAATTGTGTGAGCATTGTATTTACTTAGGGATATTATTCGCATTGCTTTTTTTGTGTCATTTGAAAAGGTGACGTGCCTGATGTCCCATAAGAGGATACCATAATTAATATCAGGGAGAATAAGAGAATTATACGTAATATATAATGTTTAAAGTGGAAAACAATTATTTAGAATTCACGTTGTTTTAGTAGTGTTATTTGCTATTTTGTTTGTGTGACTGCCAGTTTAAATGATTATTTTATGGCAAGGCCTAATTTGTTTTAATCATTTACACCTTCAATTTTTATCCCATCCATTTCTAATACACGGTACTCTACTTTCTTTTGAGGGATATGAAAAATAACAAATTTAGTATTTTTGTTATTTTGTGAAAGTTTATTTGCTTTCAACCAATTGCAAACATTTGGAGTTCTTTGTTAATAATTTCACTGCACATTTGGCCTTCTGAAACTATTAATGTTCTTAGGTACTAGTAAGGGTAGTGTCATCTTCATAAGTTAAAATTTCAAAAGGTCACTCGAAAATGCTATGTCATTGATGTATATAACAAACAAGAGTTGTCCTAAAATTGAACTTTGTGGAACGGCAGTGGTGATAACTGTTTCCATACACTTAACATTTTCAATTTCTAAATATTGTTTACAATTGTATAATAACAATAATGAAATATTATATAGCGCCGGTATCCGCCGTAAAGGCGCTCATGGCGCTTGCACAGTATTTTACCATTGATGACGGTCAAATGTACAAATAACTCCTACAAAAATCAAATGCCGTATCATATAATCCATAGTAATTTAATGTATAGGCCCCTGTCACATACACCTTTCTGTGCAAAGCAACGATACAAGACCAATGTTGATTGAAACATGCCAACTTAGTGACATTTATTCACTAACACATATTAAACAACACCATATATACATTAAACCACACCATATATACATACATCAATACACAGCAAGCATGCCGGCCCCAACAGAATTGTTAAGCAATACCTACAATTTCTAAGCATATAACTTCTGAGACATATAATTACTAACATGACGCACTACATGACTGCAATATATTCACCACTACCACCATAACTGTGGGGGTCACTATGCCATCTCCCTTATAGTGAAAGCGTCAATTAAAAAGCTTCTAAACCACCAAGTGATCTAGGGAGGAGGGTGGGCAAAACAATGATAATAAATATAACTAAATCGACATAATTCGTAAAAACAGAACTCAGAATGTTGGTGATTGGCGTGCCAATAGTACACACTGAATGAATCAAACCAAACCAGAGAGTGAGGCTGAATTTCCTTTGTGGCTTGCCTATATAGCCCCTATCACTCCGTTACATATTCTTCCACGTTGTTCTCAGTTTGATCACTAGGGAAACCCCAGGCCTATCTATTAGAGGGCGCTGCCATTTGCCCCTTTACTACTATCAATATTGCATCGCTGCCTCACACAAAATCAATGTATGCGCCCCTGTCACATACACCTTTCTGTGCAAAGCAACGATACAAGACCAATGTTGATTGAAACAAGCCAACTTAATGACATTTATTCACTAACACATATTAAACAACACCATATATACATTAAACCACATCATATATACATACATCAATACACAGCAAGCATGCCGGTCCCATCAGCAAAGTTAAGCAATACCTACAATTTCTAAGCATATAATTTCTGAGACATACAATTACTAACATGACTAACTACATGAATGCACTATGTTTACCACTACCACTGTAACGGTGGGGGTCACTCCTCCACCAGGTTACCCGACATCCAATGTAACCGACACCATAATTTAATTTATGTAACAATATATTATGATCAATTGTGTCAAACGTTTTTGATAAATCAAGGTATATATTAATTGGCGTAGCCAATTTAACAAGCTCTTGTATAATTATATCCATAATTTTGAGTGTTGCAAATTCAGTAGAACGTTTATAAAACCGTATTGGATAATATAGTACAACATCTTGGAATAGAAATAGTTGTGTATTTGATCAAGTATTATCCTTTAAAAAAATTGAAATAGCTGCCAAGACTGAAATTGGACGATAATTATCAAGGTTAGAATTATCACCTTTTTTGAAAACGGCAATAACTTTAACAAGTTTTCATTTGTTTGGAAATATAACAGTCATTATGTATTTTTTTATAATTACGGTGTCTGCTTTGCTAATATAATGTTTAATTAATTTCAATGTTTTGGTTTGAATACCATCTATTCCTCAACTTTATTTTGGAGGTAAGCAATCAGGTATGTTGACAGCAGTATCTACTTCAATGTGTTTGAAACTGAAGGTGTGGAGTGTACGTTTATTCAAATAAGTATTTACAGGATTTACCATCAGTTGTAGTTAAGTTAGTGGCTACAGTTGGACCAATATTTGTAAACAAAAACCGAGTTAAATTGATTTGCAATAATGCATTTATCGCTTACCATTTCTCCGTCCACTTTGAACGAATCTGGAAATTGTTCTTTCTAAGGGTTTTGCCTGAATAATTTCTTTAATAAACCCCACATCTTTTTAATATAGTGTTTCAGGCCTGGGGTCAATTGCATTGCAATGTAATATATTACTATTTCAATTACTATTATTTTGCTTCGTTCCTATTACTATTTCTATTACATGCTGAATTCTTCCTATTACTATTACTATTACATTTGAAGCAATTACTATTACAATTATAATTGATTATATTTATTGATTTATATTTGTAGCATTTGTGCTATTTCTGGATGTTTAATCTACTTTCCTGAGGTTTAATTTTATAAATGAGGAAGGTCAAGCCAGTAGATAGACATATTGTTAACCAACCGCCTTAGTGACGTAATTACAGCAACTCGGTTGCAGATGCGCTCAATGAAGCGTGGTATTCTGTTGCTAGTGTTTCTAGGCAAGCAGGTGGTTTCACCGTAATCGTAGAGAGGGTGTTCCACAATGCCTAGTTTGAATAGTATATTGCATTAGCCAATAGAAATGATGGAAACCTGTCATATGATGTGTAACTAGGTCTGCTTATATAAACGTTTGTTGTACGCATTTCGCCATCTGGGCGCTGGCGAAGGACTGGGACAGATCCAGGGTTGAACTAGACAGGTTGCCCTGCTGCCAAGAGAATGGCAAGGAAAGTCGTAAAGCGTGGTGGGAATCGTTAACGTGGGTTACGTTCCCAAGCTTGTGTGTGTGTGTAATATTCAGTGTCCAGAGTGACTATTCGATCGAACTTCGAAGAAACCATGCCGCCACGTCAGCAGTACTTTGAGACAACGTTCCGGTCGGCCCCAACGTATTTGCGTCGACGAGCGATAATCGCGACGCGCTCACCCAGCACGGCCCATCCTCGAACAGCTGTCTCACAGCGATATCGTCAGAAAGCTTGACCGAATGCGACTCGTAGCGGCCGGCGGTAAACGTATTCTGCCAGGCGTCGTCATTCGCGCGAACCCGTTCATCCAACTTTTCGATCGTTTGCGACAAAACAAGACCTCTCGTTCGAATTCGTAGCGGCCGGCGGTAAGCGTCTACTGCCCGGCTTCGTCTTTCAGTTGAACGTATTCAACTGACTTCGTAATCGTTCTAATTGTGTTCTGAGCTCGGCGTGTTGACTTCAACAAACGTTCGTATATATTCGAGATGGGACTAGCCCAGTATAAATGTTTATTTTCTGATTGAACGTATCTATTATTTGCTGTATTATGATTAGTAGTTATCTGTGGGTTTTGAAGTGAGGTATTATTACCCATGAAGTATTCACATATATTTATAAATATATGTGTGTGTTGTAACATATTACTGTAATGAGAGTCCGCGAGGACTAGGTTATACTATGTATTTATATTATGGGAGTTATTCTTAGATAACACTTGGCGCCTAGTGTATAGTCGTATAGCGGTATAATCCACCTTAGAAAGGAAGTGGAATTTGATAATAGAAAGATTCAGTGTTATCGTTTATTATGTTCTATTAAGATTTGGTTACGGGATTTCTTTATTTTGTTTATTTTGTTAATCGACATATTTATCAAAAGGAAGATATCTTGTAATAAAGTATTACATTTTCCTCGTTATTTGTTGCTTGTTCACGATAACCGTTCTTTCTCATATGCGTTGACCTTGATATATAAGAACCCTACTAGACTGAGCCATCTAGTGTACGTAGACCTCGCTAATCCGTGACAATATTTTTATTAGTAGTTATGTTATATTATGTTGACGAGGAAACTTTCACTTTACATAATAATAATTTTTTTTCTGATATGTTGCGAGTTGTTTTAAAGTAAATATCTATGTATTGTCTAATAATTAATCGCCGCCAAACATTACATATGTAATGTTTTTTTTATTTTTTGTATTTATCTAATTAAATCATTAAACATATGTATTATTATTATTACGAATATAAATGCAGTTTTTGTTAAGGTAAAACCCATAAACTAGCAGTCCATATAAATATGTATTTGTATTATTATTATCCGTGTATATAAATATAATAACGGTCATTATCAATTGTGGAGACAACACCCGCGATAATTGCGTATGTTAGATATTGGTTTGGTTTTTGATTTTACAGTTATTTTACTATTACTCTACTGCAGTGACTTATCGAGATGTGGTATTTATTCTGTCACAAGTTGCCTACATTGATACTATAAATAATAACAAGACCACGCTGGTTGGCGCCATTAGCACAGGAAGATGGAAACAGCAGTATTTAAAAAATAAGAGTTTATTGATAAGGAGAGTTGTAATTTTATTTGACGGCAAGTCAGTTATAACATTGATTAGACTTACATTGATTGGTAACACGTCTGGGTGAACAAGAGCTAAGATATATTTTCGCTAAGCTAGAGAAGTCAAATAATCAATAGAGTATAGAAGAAATTTGAATAGCAAATTATTAATGGCAAGCAAGTTATGTGAGAAATAATACTGAAATACTGTGGTAAGCTGTCCAGAAATTCATAACAAGTTAAAAATAACATTGTAAGACTGAATAAGGTCTACGTTAATAACTAAATAAACATTGGTCTATTTGTCGCGTTTAACCATCAGCCTCATTAGCCATGCTAGCAAAGTTATGCAGAGAGTCATCTTCAACAGATTTAAACCACAAGAAGAAGAGATCATCGCCGAAGAACAGGCGGGCTTTCGAAGTGGAAGAAGCACCACGGAACAAATATTCAATCTTCGTGTTCTGGATGAGAAATACATGCAACATCAACAAGAACTATTGCATGTCTTCATTGATTTCAAGAAGGCATTTGACAGGGTGTGGCATGCCGCACTATGGGCAACAATGAAGAACTACAATATTGGACGAAAACAAGTACACACCATCGAACAGCAATACGCTAAAGCTAGCAGCGCAGTTACTGTACAGGTGCAAGGCGCTGTAGGTGAATGGTTCCACACATCAGTCGGAGTCCGTCAAGGACGCCTCTTATCACCTACATTATTCAACATTTTCATGGACCGAGTAATGACAGAAGCCCTGGAAGATCATACTGGCACAGTCAACATTGGAGGACGCATAATCACCAAACTACGGATCGCTGATGACATCGACGGGTTGGTTGGTTGGTTGGTTGGTTGGTTGGAAGTAAAGAGGAACTTGCTAACCTTGTGAACCGACTGGGCGAAACATCAGCCAGACATGGAATGGATATTAGCACAGATAAAAATCGTTGCATGTTTTTCCGTGTAAATGTGACGAATTAAGGGACCAGGGATAATACACTACACGTGGACCTGATTCTATCCAAACTATTAAGGGATACATGACAACAAGTGTATAGCAGTTGTCTAGCTTGATATCGAAACTATTAAGATATATATGACAACACGAGTACAGTAGTTGTCTAGCTCGATGTCCAAATTATTAAGGGATACAATACAACAATTGTATAGCAGTTGTCTAGCTCGATATCCAAACTATTAAGGGATACAAGACAACAATTGTATAGCAGTTGTCTAGCTCGATACCCAAACTATTAAGGGTTACAAGACAACAATTGTATAGCAGTTGTCTACCTCGATATCCAAACTATAAGGGGATACATGACAACAAGTGTATAGCAGTTGTCCAGCTCGATATTCAAACTATTAAAGGATACATGACAACACGTGTATAGCAGTTGTCTAGCTCGATATTCAATATATTAAGGGATACATGACAACAAGTGTATAGCAGTTGTCTAGCACGATATTCTGTTGTGTTACAAGAGGTTCGGCAAAGGATATGATCGCTAAAATAGAAACAACTATTGATTGAAGACTTTTAGGTGGGCATCTTTCATATGTTCCCTTTCAACTATTATGTAAAAATATGTAATGGACATACGCGTGTATGTATCGAGTGTGTTTGTTTGTAACATACCGTGAATGGTAGTGATGACATTTGGAAAACAAAGAGAACAACGCTATACGCAACGGTTCAATTCTTATTTTATTAACAAAGCAAAGCAAGCTAGATATCAGCATCCGTTCACACAATGTCAGAAATTACATTATATATTATATATCCGTTTCATTTAACTCAATTCGGTATTATGACAGTATTTCTTTGTTCTAATCTATGCATTTGGCAAAGAGATACGCTGGCCACATTCTTTATCACTGCATTGCTTAAGTACGTGTAAGCGCCCTATCTTGCATACAATGATATTATTGCAATAACCAACATATGCTAAGCATCCACAACGAACACACACACGATGAAGCAATCAGCGATCTCATGAATTATGTATCAATGTAATCGAACCGCTTTTCTCTCAGTCTAGAGAATGGACACGTGAACGTGTTTATGAATAGGCAATCGAATATTGCCCAGTGGCTTTTTCGATGCAGATTAAACTGCCGCAGTGGCCAGGTTTGAGCGCACCAACGAGCAACATATCCGTCGAATTGCCACACCACGATTGCGTGCGTCTCCACTGGCGGAACGTTTCGAAGCCGTCGTCGAAGGCAGGAAAACGAACTCTGATTGGTTCCGTGGACGGTGACTTGCAGTGGCACACCAGGTCGTCTCTCTGATCTCTGCTGACTTTCCCGACCAACAACGTGCAACCATTGGCGACACACCATCCCATGTTGTTGGTGTTGTCGATTTGATCGAACGACCCGCCCCACTTTGCGTAAGCAGTGAACATGTTTCCTGTTACATTCATGTCATTGTAGCAGAGCGTGTCGTCCCTGTGGTCTCCATTGAAGTCGCCCACATACTGTTTGCCGCCCAAGCTTAAGCACGACTCCATATGCATGTGCCATATGAGAGAATTGTTGAACTTGCCATCGGCTGTCGCATACAGTATAGACGTCCGGCCCAGCTCACCATCGTAACATAACATGTCAGACTTACTGTCCCCGTTGAAGTCGCCGATGAAGAGTTTGGAATGATTGCCCTTGCAGAAATCCATGGCCTTGTACCAACTTGTGTGAGTAAAGTGTCCGTCTTTGTTAGTGTACGCAAGAAACACTTGTCCCATCTGATCGTGGCATATCATATCATCTCTTGAATCCCCATTGAAGTCTCCGATATACACAGAAGCTCCAGCATGATAGCACCACCCCATCAATTTGCTCCAGCCAACAACGGAGTAACCATTGTTGTCTCCATAGTAGATCCATTTATTTCCATTATTCGAATCATGACACATAATGTCCATTCGACCATCTCCGTTGAAGTCTCCTTTCAGTGCGTATTGATACGATTGCATACAGAAATCAGGTAAGGTCATTGTTGCGGTAGGATCGCCAAACCAAGCCTTGTTCGACTCGCATTTCGGTCCTGAAACAATATTGTATTTATGTTATGTTGACGGGTAATTATTGTTGCAATAATATATCGCCAAGTCCTTGTTCTCGAGCTAGGATCTACACTAAATACAAATGTACGCGGACAACTAATAATGCGGAACATTAAATATCGCCGTATGTTGACAATATCTTTATGAACATATCGACACAGTGTTATCGAGGTGTTCATTACATCAACAAACCAACGTTGGCAAACACAAGAACATTTATTTGAAGTTATTAAATAACAGTATGAGATTGCCCTTGAGCATGGAAACCCACCCAGGGCACAGGGCACCAGGCAGGATGAGTGCGCTTGCTATGGTTCTACTTCGCAACTAATATGATGATACGCAGCACATCACATTTACAATCGCACTGCTACGAGAAAGGCGACATGTTCCATTAAATGTACACTGTGTGTGTTTGTTCTTATTGATAACAGTGGTCAAAATTGTATAATACTTTATTATGGCAAACATATTGCTTTGCTGTTTCTACTTCATTTTAATACCCACTATCTTCCATTTACATAGTAAAATCGTGAAAGAAAACTACCCACTCTCATATTGTAATGATATGGAAAACATATTTGAAACCTACAAATATACTAAACACAGCAGGTGTCATTTTTAGAAGGATGACGATCCTGAAAATAATTATTACAACAACATATCAACTTCTGATAAATATTATACAGAACAACAATTCAATAAAGAGCTAAATAGAAATTATGATTGTGGTCTGTCTTTGGTACATTTTAATGCTAGAAGTCTGAGTACTAGCTGAGGTGAAATACAATATCTTCTCAAATTACTTAATGTAAAGTTTGATATTATAGCAATAAGCGAAACGTGGCTGAGCAAGGACTCAACACCTTTATGTACGTTTGATGATTATTATGCTTTTCATGTTGTTAGAGACAACAGGAAAGTTGGAGGTTTGATGATTTATGTTAACAAGAATGGGCGATATGCGAAACAAAGACACTAATAGTTGTTAAAATACTAGAATGTGTTACTGTTGAATGTGAAATTAACCGACACAAAACTGTACTGGTTAGTTGTGTATATAGGTGCCCTGGGTCTAACATGGTTTCATTTAATGACAATATTGAATAGTTGTTTAGTCGTATACGTTGTAACAAAACCATATATGCATGTGGTGATTTCAATATAGATTTGTTTAAATGTGATAGTCATAGCGGAACCACGCTATTTGTAGATCTTATGTATAGTATTGGTCTATACCCTTTAATTAATAGACCTAGCAGAATAACTAATACCTCTGCAACCCTTATAGACAACATTTTTACTTCTGAACGATTGATAGTGGTCTATTGGGAAATGATATCAGTGATCATCTTCCTTTATTTGCTATGTGCCATTGTACTGTAAAACGTAATGTGAACGAACATTCTAACAAGTGTATTCGTCATCTTAGCGAAGAAAACATCAATGCATTGAAGTGTGACTTAATGCAAAATTCTTGGCATACTGTTATCGATAGTGAAAATGCAAATACAGCATATGACAAATTTCTTCATGAATTTACTCAAATGTACAACAAACATTGTCCGGTGTTAACTGTACAACCTTAAGTATTAACAATTAGTTTAAAAAAAGCCGAGGTTTAATATAGGACTGAAAAACGCATGTTTCAAGAAAAATCAGTTGTTAAAGCATTTCTATCATCCAAATCAATTATCTCGGAATATAGATATAAATCATATAAAAATAAATTAACAGGTATTCTCAGATCCATTAAGAAACAGTATTATAGCAGTTTACTCGCACAAAAGAATAATGACATTGCTGGCACCTGGAAAGTACTTAAAACTGTAATGGGAACACCTCGCTTAGGAAATCACTACCCAGATGAGTGTGTTAATAATGGCGTTACCATTCGTAATAAGGAAGATGTAGCGAACATGTTTAACAATTGTTTTACTAATATCGGTCCGGAGCTGTCAAAGGATATAACTGCACCAACAAACGTTTCTATTTATGACTACCTAAAAAACACAAACAATAACAATGTATTTTTAACTCCAGTTAACGAAGACGAAGTTATCCGAGCTGTCAACAATTGGGAAAGTAAAACATCCACAGATTGCGAAGAAGTATACATTTGGTCAAAGAAGTTATTAATTCCAATGAAAAACCTATCACTTATATTTGTAATATATTTTCTATACTGGAGTATTCCCGGAGAAAATGAAAATAGCAAAGGTTAACCCACTTTTTAAGTATGGGGATAAGTATTCGTGCACTAATTATAGGTCTATTTCACTATTACCACAATAACACAAACTGAGAAACCCAAGCCAATATGGATTTCAACAAAATATGTCAACATGTCACGCACTAATAGATCTTGTTGATGCAATAACCCAATCATTGGATGCCAAACAGTATGCTATTGGTGTTTTGATCGATTTAAAAAAAAAAAATTGACACAGTCAATCCCAAACTGTTATTTAAAAAATTGAATTTCTTGGTATCTGTGGTGTGGCATTTAACTGGTTAAATAGTTATCTAGAAAACATAAAACAATTTGTTTCCATTGACAAGTGTAATTCTCCTGTGCGCAGTATTTCATATGGTTTCCCAAAGGGTTCGATCTTGGTCCCAAAGCTATTCATTCTATACGTTAATGATATGTGTAACATATATAATCTAGTAAAATACATTCTCTTTGCAGACGATACTAATATATTTTATGCAAATAGTGACATAAATATACAAAACAAAACAGTATGTAAAGTACTGAACCAAATGTATACATGGTTTGCAATAAATAAATTAACTCTGGACATATCTAAATCCAATTATATGTTATTTGAAATCGTATGCTCTTTTATATCAACAAAGAAGTTAATATAAACATACGAAATGTTAATATCGAAAGAGTAAGGGTCACCAAGTTTCTGGATGTGTTTATTGATGATCTACTAAATTGGAAAGCTCATATAAAATACGTACAATCAAAGCTTTCAAAAACGACTGCTATAATGCATAGATGCAGTCATCTACTTGATAGAAAGAGTAGACGTATTCTATATAGTTATCTCTTTTTGCAGTATTTAAATTACTGTCCAGAGATATGGGGAAACACGTACCCAACAAATACTAACTGTATTTTCTTATTACAAAAAAGAGTAATCCGCATTATATTTGGTGCAAGACGGTTGGATCGTACAAACTCACTTTTCCAACAATTACTTGTTCTAAAATTTCCAGGTATCATAAAACTGAAAACATCATTATTTATGTACAAAGCTTACTACAGCTGTTTGCCATCAAATATTCAGTGTTTGTTTACTAGACGGGAAATAGCATACTCAATGCGAGCTAATCATGACTTATAACGACAGAGAGTCTGTTCTACCATGCGATCAATGTCTCTTTGTGTAAAGGGAGTGCAATTGTGGAATTTTCTATGTGATCATTTAAAAACTAATAATACTATTACTGAATTTAAGCGTAAATGCAAAAACCTTTTATTTGAGAAATATCTGGTTGTGTCAATCTAAACAAAATCACACACAAATATAATCATGCCATTGAGGAAACTACAATATGTGTAAAGATGCGTATTTTTTACATACTTTAATTTTTGAATATGCACATATTCTATTACATGTTTTCAATTATTGTAGCTAGATAGTTAAATGAATAGCAAATTCGATTAAAATAATAGTGATGTATCAATATACATGTACGTGTGTATATGTATGTATATATGTGTGTACATGTATGTATATGTGTATATTCATACAGGTATATGATCATATATAAATATATGTCAGGGGTAAATTTACACAAAAGTCAATGACTTCGTATTTACCCCCTTCAAACATTGTATATTCTCACTTGTATTATAGTTAAACTTGTTTGGTTGTCTTGTCTTGTATATATATTGTTATCAATATTCTGAATAAACTTTCGTTCATTCATGTGTGAAGAATAAAATACAACAGTGATTCAGAGTAACTCGGGTAAACGGATGTAAGACTGTAAGTCTATAGTAGTATGACCAACGTCTCCCCTCCCAAAAATACTGGGAAGTTGATGGATATTTATATTGTACCACAGAAAACAGCAAGTAGGCGTCCCAAATAAAAGTGTTTTAACGCGCATGTAAATGTGTTTTTTCTAATGTGGATCGAGACTGATAATTATTAAGCTGGTATACGCATTGTATACAGTTTGGGAACGCACATGTATTCGTTTATTTTATGAATGCCGAAGAAGGATGTTGAATGCCGTTTGTGTGTAACGTGATACAGTGTAATTGGAATTTATAAAACATTATTACTAAACGTATGCTGGATACGTCACGCCCATACAGCAATATTATAACAAATGAGAATGTAAAAGACATATATATATATACATATATATATACATATATACATATATATATACATATATACATATATATATACATATATACATATATATATATATATGTATATATATATATATATCACCGATACGAATAACAACATACGTTAGTTAATAAATTATACGCATTCGTGTGATTACAGGTCTTATGCACTTATTACAACACCAAGCTCTCACAGGAATCTCTTATGTGTTAGGGTGTACGCATGTTTTACTGGTTACATCAACGTGTCCTTTTGGTATGGCAGAAAGTATAATGTTATACGAGTACGTTTATTTTTCACCCGCCCCTCATAACCCACGTTTTGTGATACATATTACAATAACTGACCTGCAAGTTGCATCAGAACATTAGGGACGTTCAAACCAACGACGATGATGCTCAACAAGAGTGTCTTGTCCATGATTGGCCAGATGTGATGAATTCTATGAAAATGAGAATAATATATATTTGGGTGAAATCACGAAAAACGGAACACTTTAATTGTTTTAAACTTCTCAGCTTTGCTATTCAGTTATTAAAATGAACATCCAATTTTCAATTTTGTTATATATAATACCTGTCATATACATAATATATGTCAGGAAAGACAATCTTAAGCACATTTCATAGACTACCCTCTATTCTAGCTATTTGAGAATCTAAAAATTGGGGTATTTTTGCATTAAAATGTACAAACTGTTGACGACAACTTTTCAAAGCTGAAAATAAAAACTTCACGAATATCTGAAGTTTTCCTTTTATGTTATCATTATTGAACATAGACACAATGCACCCCACCTGCCATATTTGGAGTTAAAATAAGACAGAAAATGATGTCTACTTTCGGAAAGCTTCCACCCTTGTAATTTGTATTGTAACAGAGATCCTCTGTAGTACAAATCTCCAGAAAGACATGCAAGAAATATGGGATTATTGCTAAAATAATCAACAAACCATATTAATGTAGTTTTAAATCAGCATTTGGAGGGATTAATTATGGGCAGGGATGTTGGCTGAAAAATATAAGCAAATCAAGCACTTGTGATCAAAGGAAAATAAACAGCTTTTTCTAAAATGGCTAAGATACAGGCCGTTTCTAGTTCTAAGCAAAGGTAAATTAGCATGCTCTGTGGGACTGCCAATTTTAGAAAAGCAAAGGTTTCCCACAAAATATTTAAGATGTAAACCTAGCTTTCCCAGAAGAACTTTCTGAGATTCAAACCATTACGTCTACCGTATGTGGGGATTCCAAGGCCTAGAGATTGTATTCAATGCGCCTGTTTGAAACATGCCCCTGTGGATAGGGAGTTAGCTGTTTTGAAAGCCACCAGAATAAATACGTAGAAAGTCCAGCTCACTACAAATTAAAAAAACTGTGACCCAGAAAGTCAAATGATAACCACCCATCTACTATTATTTACTTTCACCCACTAGACCTCATGTGAGTGGATCCCTAGTAGCTCCACCAACTGGCTTAAAGAACTGGTATATAAATATATATAACAATCATACCCTAAAGCAGACGAGGTACAATGTGTTGACTCCTTTTCTACCACCGTTATTTAGACTTACCTTTTTCCCCGTGTTTGCTTTCCTTCACCAGTGCCGCAATGAATTCTCTGCTGAATTGTTTCCTTTTATACCCCTCTCTCGGCGTAAACAAGAAATAAATCAGCTAACTGCATCGATTTATATTGTGTTAAAAAGCAGTCAAACGCGACATGTTATAAAAACAATGCGATACATAAATCCACCTTTGCTTAAGGAGGCCGCCACTAGTTTACTGCGCACATTATCTGCGCATGTCTTTCATGGCTCCACCTGACGGCGGGTGTCTACAGTGATCATATAATTATAGGTTATACACAGCATAATCTTGTACATAGTATGCCAATGGGTGAGATAATACATATTATATCATTCGCTATGATCCAATTCAGGATGACAACGTTTGTTAATTTGGGTATTACTGTGCAACGTGGGACATCAGGGAACTTTTGTTGTTATCAGATCCATGGTTTTGTCTTATGGAAACGAATATGCATTAAACCATATAATCTAAATGCTCTATATGGAAACTATTGCCGTGTAATATTTGGTCAGTCTATTTTGTGCAGGAATTTCTTCGATCGAATAGGACATTACGTCATGTATATAATAACAAGAAAATATACTATATTTGAATAGAATTTGTTCCTTTTGTAATACATTTGGGGTTTGAGAATTATGGCAGTGCCTGGACGAAGGGCGTCTACACACTTCAACTCAGTGTGATACATATGTGAGATATGAGCTGCCTGTCTCATACATAGTGCCAGTATTTGACGTAATGACAATCAGCTAGAAAATATGTATTGTGTTCAAGTAGAAGTTGAGCAATACGTCTACGAGAGGCTGTGGCTTTTCCTAGAGGATTGCATAAATGCGTCGTCACGCTGTTGCGTACTCACGTCGATAATGCATAATTTAAATTTGTTGACATTTCACTGAATTTTCCTTGCGTTATTAAGGGACACCAAGACGGTGTTGTGGTATTCGGAAAAGGGCAACATTTCATGTTTTGGTTCTACTGCCGCATAAGACAGCCACACTCAAGTTAGACTGACACATCTACAAGATTACAAGTACGTTTATTTGTGAGAGGCTTTACGCACACAGGTTAGACAGGTAACTTAGTACCCAAGACAAACAAACACACACACACACACCCACACACACACACACACGCACACACACAGACACACACAAATACACACACAGACACACGCACACACACCCACACATTCAGCAACACACACACATACATACACATACGCACACACACACACGCACACGAACACACACACGCGCGCGCACACACACACACACACGCACACACACAAATACACAAACACTCATACGCACACACACACACACACACACCCACACGAACACACGCGCGCACACACACACACGCATGTACACACGCACTCACGCACGCACGCACACACGCACGCACGCACGCACACACACACACATACACACACACTCGCGCACACACGCACGCTCAACCATTCACCCACTCACAAACAAAGACACACACAGACACACGCACACACACCCATACATTCAGCAACACACACACAAACACACACATACGCACACACACACAAACACACGCAAAAATACACACACGCGCGCGCACACACACACGCACACACACATACGCACATACACACGCACTCACGCACACACGCACGCATACACTCACACACACACCAATTACAAGGAATCAAACTTTTATTACATATACAAGTCGTGCTCCAAATAATTGTGACCACAATATGGAAGTTGCAAACGCAGAGCTGACGCGAAATCAACATCACATAACAACATATATTGAAGAAAAAAAGGCCGGACATAACCCAAATCATCTACGAAGTTATAACGGAAAGCCGAAGCTGGTTATGTTTTTAAATACTCCAAAAGGATGTTGTTTTGGGCGAATGCGTAAACTGGCGCATCAACTGTCAGAAGACGCTCTTATTGATTATATTACAGGGCTTCAAATGAAAGTTGGATGAGGAATGTGAACGTAAGACTTAGGTTGTGTAGTTAGTGATCATAGCCCTCCTCTGACTATCGTCATATTGGGATTGTGTAACACGCGTGCCAATATATGCGATCGGTAAATGTAAAGATAACTGGTCAGTATTCTTACGTAGTCTTTTGTTATTTAAAATGTTCATTCAGTCGGAGATTTCTGGCAAGAAACGGTTATAATGATTAATAATAATTTATAATATATAACAATAAATAATACAGCTATTTATGGATACATTTATCACCCGTTTGCAGTACAAATTGCATATTTGGATGCCCATAATATTACTCGATTCTAGAACCTGACACACCATCGAGAAACAATAGACTCTCCTAAAAGGTAGAGGGAGGAGCCTAGACGCGCAGGGAATAAACTGCCAAATCCATGACACAGGTGTCCTGTGGACGAGGCCCGAATAGACATAAGTGTGCGAAAGGGTATGAGTGCAAAACTGATCCACTCGACCGCTGCACCGTCTGCTGTCCTCTCCGTGAGTTGTAGTTAATCGTGATCGTCCATTGGCATAGCAGCTCGTGCAATTGCGTGCAAACGTTCAATGAGTGACTCGGTGTTTCATGATTGCAATATCACCTTTTGTATATATTGCGTGCAACGGCCCTAAAGGTTTAACTTTTATTATAATGTATTATTGCGTTTGTCATATTGTCAAAAGGTGTCATTCGTAGAATCGCGGAATATTCGTTGCCCAAAGGCTAACTACTGACACATTATAGCATATCTTCTTAAAATATGTTCTTCATTGGTAATGTCAGAATGTGCAGTAGAATCTCGTTAATATTAACACAAACATCCAATAATTTAGAAGGATCGACCGTCATTTCACGGGAACGTAAATTCCAAACGTTGATATATCCCATTATTTATACAATTCATTTATCCGGAAAACTCCGTAATCCGGATATATACCACTTGAACTTGCAAAAAGACGAACCAGTATCGGCGAAATAAGCCTGAAATTGTACGCTTTCTTTCAGCGCCGCGCATTTGCCCCGACGGAGGATGGAGGAACCCCTGTGTGTGCATACGCACTTGCAGAGACCCACACCATGTGTCCCCTAAGAATTCTTTTTTCGGATGCCAGTGTCCGAAGGATCGTCAGATTGACCACAACTTTAAATGCATAACACTGGCAGAGTGTATTACCAATGTGTCGTTGTGGTACTGTGAGAATGTGCGCAGGGATCAGCCGTAATACAAGTTCCTGCTGAATGAAATGTAAGAACTTAATAAGAGTAGAACTAAGCCTATGGTGCAACAACGGCATGTTGCTGGTCATGGTCGGTGGTGTTTAGTAGACTTTCCATGCTTTCTAGATATACACGAATTGTTCGCAAACATACACTTATGTTCATCATTGGGAGATTTGTAAGAATAAAACAGTTTATTTCCGATGTTCAGATTTACCAGGGACATTACATGTTTGTTTACGTATGATTCTGCTTGATTTTTTTAACTTTCTTATCATCTCTACATAACACAAACTCATGACCAAAGATAGAAACAATCACGTACACATAAATACATACACACACACTCATACACTCACGCACGCATGCATGCACCGATCCATCCAAATACCCACCCACCCACTGACTGCCGCACACACAAACACACACATACGCACTCGCACACATACACGCACACGCATATCCGACCACGTACACACGCACACACACGCACACACACACACATACGTAGAAACGCACGAACGCACGTACACACGAAAGCACACACAGGCACCCACAGAAACACACATATACTCACACACAAACACAAACACAAACACACACACACAAACAAACACGTAAATACACACACACACACACACACACACACACACACACACACACACACACACACACACACACACACACACACACACACACACACACACACACACACACACACAGTTTTCTAAATACATAGACCATAAATAAAACGCGCTGCAAATGACAGCTGCAGGACAGAGCTTTTGAATAGCAGGCAGGACCGTCTCGTTTATGAGATTACCCTCTACGAACTTCTGCATGCGTTTTTCAAGTCAACCACTATAAAACTGTTCACACTCAATGACGAGATATGCTGTGGTCATAACAAGCAACGGGTGTGTTTGAAATATGACTGCGTCTTTGCACTTTGTCAATCTGCGTCAAACTGGCGACATGCAATGGACATACATAATTGCACCTGTTTTCTAAGAACGTCCTTTCTACGTCAACTCGTTTTAAGGATGACTAACAGCTTACACCCATATATAGAGCAACAAACATTGCAAAACATTGTTTGCACAATAGTTCGTTACTGATAACTTGTAGCTATATAAAGTTCCTTTTATACCTGGCTAAGTAAAAGGTAGCCATGTGCGAGGTTGCATGCTGTGCTGCTGTGTCGTGCATCTAGATACTACACAGTACACCCAGATATGCAGGTTTTACACACAATTAAGCTATTATATTGCAAAATACCAGCTAACGTTATTGAAACAACTATTCGTATCCAGGTTTTAGGCAACACACATATGCTGATTCGGTAGGTTCATTGCGTGACGTGTGGCACACAAGTTTCTGCGCCTACCTGCTGTATACGATGTATATTAATGTGCTCACGATTGTGTGTGTGTGTGTGTGTGTGTGTGTGTGTGTGTGTGTGTGTGTGTGTGTGTGTGTGTGTGTGTGTGTGTGTGTGTGTGTGTGTGTGTGTGTGTATCTGTGCGTGTGTGCATTTGTTTGTGTGTGTGTATGTGTGTGTGTGTGCACGCGTGCGCGTGTGCGTATACGAGTGTGCGTGAGTGCTTGTGCGTGTACGTGCGTGCATGCGTGTGTGTGTGAAAGAGCAAAATTGGGAGGGATAAGAGCATGGAGAGGGAGAGGAAGGAAGACAGAAGGAGTGAGAGAGAAGGAGAGGGTGGGTGGAGAGAAGGGGCAAAGGGGGAGTTACAGAAACAGGGAGACAGAGAGAGAGGGGGAGAGGAAGAGTGAGAGAGGAGTGAGGGAGAGAGAGGGAGAGAGAGGGGGAGAGAGGGGGAGGGAGAGAGAGAGAGCGAGATATGGTGGAGAGTGGGGGGATAGGCAGATAGAGAGGGGGGAAGTGAGGGAGAGGGAGAGAGATAGAGGGACAGGGAGAGAGGGGGAGAATGTGAGAGAGAGAGGGAGAAAGAAAGTGAGGGAGAGAGAGAGGCAGAGAGATAGGGAGAAAGAGAGGGGGAGATGTACAGTGAGATATATATAAAGTGAGAGAGAGGGAATGAGAGGGAGAGAGAGGGAGAAACATTATTTGTGTAGCACATTAGCGACACGTTGCTGTCAATCGTAATCAGCGTTCATAGGCGCACGCTGTTTATTCATAATACTATTCTAAAATAAACGCAACTTATCTTAAATCATATGGTGGGTCTGGACTAAGTGCGATTAGTATATTGTCAATTAAATCAGGTGTATAACTTTTAATGGTGTCTGGTTCGAAAGTGCTAAAATTTGCTGGTCTACCAGTGGGGAAACGTAAGTTCTCTGCTAGTAGTATAACCGCGATCGATATATTGTTCTGTAGAAGCATACACGTCAACCTGTCACGTAGACGTCGTCATGTTGTCCCGCGTCTAACAGAACATCTTCTTGGCGAAATGTACGTTTATTCTCCAATGCTTCGTGTAGGATAATCAGATATATGTAGATGAACTACACACATGCACGTACATACACTCTCACAATCACACACACACACACACACACACACACACACACACAAACACACACACACACACATACACACACACATTACACACACATACACACTACATACACACACTCAAACGCACACACACGCACACTCCCACATCCACACACGCACACTCACACCACACACACACAAACACACACACATACGCACGCACATACACACACACTCCCACACCCGCAGACGCACACACATTCACACGCACACAGACATACACTCCCCCCACACACACACTCCCACACTCCCTCACACACACACAAACACACACACACACACACACACACACACACATACACACACACACACTACACACACATACACACTACATACACACACTCACACGCACACACACGCACACTCCCACAGCCACACACGCACACTCACACCACACACTCACACACACACACACACACACACAAACACACACACACACTACACACACATACACATTAAATACACACACTCACACGCACACGCACACGCACACGCACACGCACACTCCCACACCCACACACGCACATTCACCACACACACACTCCCACACACACACACAAACACACACACACTACACACACATACACACTACATACACACACTCACACGCACACGCACACGCACACTCCCACACCCACACACGCACATTCACCACACACACACACACACGCGCGCGCGCGCGCGCACACACACACACACACAGATACACAAATACAATATGTGTTGCTCTATAGATGGGTGTAAGCTATTAGTCATCCTTAAAACGAGTTGACGTTGTATATGTGGGGATTGGCAGAGGAGTGGAGGACATGAATGAGTGTAGACGTGTGGTAGAAACGGTAGTGCTGGAGAAGTACTGTCCCCAGTATGCTGGTATGACAATCACTGTTTTGTATCGAGGGGTAGAGGGGCACGGTGCCCAAAAGGGGGAATTATTGTGGTTAGTTTAAATAATACGATATTATTGCGATAGTTTTATTAATACGGCGATAGTACTGCGATAGTTTCTTAACTGCTAGGATAATAATTACATGACATTGGAGGCGTTTGTTTCACGACAGGAGGAATCCCCGAATTACGCTGTTGTGATCGACGCTGTTTCTTGTTAAGTCGATGAAGAAGTTAAATTACAAAATGAAATTATTAAAAGTAACGGATAATTTTTAATCGGTCAACATCTAACTGAGAGCGGAGAAATGTTCCGTGCTACAAATGTACGATATTAAACACTCGCTCTGGTGCGGGACCCTTACTACTCCGTCGCGTTATTGCCACGAGCGTGCCAGCGAATAATAATGTTTTTATAACGAGCACTCTGTCCTCGCTAGCACTTGTGGGACTTAGTCTGAAACCACACATAAATAGCAACTGAATAGTAACCACAAGGGCGAGAGTCAGACTGCGGGAATAACGTCAACACGACGAGTTTGTTGAAATGTGTGATGGATGCTTCTGTTGTTTTGCAAACGTTAAATTCAACTATCAAAAACGGGATGCCTTGGTAGCTGACAGTCGTGATAGCAACATTTACCAAATGTTACAAAACACACAGCATCGTTTCATAAACACCATAATTCGCTCACAGATACTCTTTGTTTGTTCAAAATGACAAGACCGGAGATAATGCGAAGTTCACGTCCATCGATAGGCCAAAGTCGTGAGAATTGTCAAATGATATACCTACATTGCTACGTTATTGGCACGAGTGCAGACATAAGCATTATTGCGCCAGCGTCTTGCCAAATCCACGACACGGGGACCGTTTCTCCGAAATATATATTGTGCGTGCGTGGTTCATGCAATTGTTAAGTTACATTTCACGTATTACGGACACATTGCGTTTTACGTTCCGAATAACTAATTTACCCAATACAAGTTGTGAATCATGACATAAGAGGTATTATGAAAATATATAGATGTTACGTACTAATCGTAGCGGCGTAAATTAATCCCTAAAAGTTTGGCTCTTGAGATTCCTTGATTAAAATTATATATCAGTAAGTAAGTTAATAAAATATTGATTTAAGTGCAGTCGCTTTTTTTTCACTTCAGATGAAGCAATATGGAAATCGAGTCAAATCTTTCTTACTTATAGAAATGCACTTGACTCGGTCTGGAAGTTGGTATAATATGGAATAATGTAATATACGCCGTGTGAACGATGTGTTAGCGTCGGAGAACAGTGCATGTGTGTAGCAGAAGCGATTGACCGTTATCCGCACGCAGCGTGCAGTTTCCATAACATAACGGCAAATTACATCCTAGTATTACACATTACTTTCTAGAATTTTGCACGATATCCAACAAAGCTATTAAACAGCTACCTCGTTCTGAGATCGTATTCTATGTAAACCTTTTTGATCGTCGAGTATACCTCATAATTGTTACGCCATGAACTGTACGACTTTAGAGAGTGTACCAACAGTTTCACTCAACCTAACTTTGGCAGACGAGGATTCCAACAAACACTCTCATACAAAACTGATAGATCAATATTTGAAAATAAAATAAATTCATTTTGTAGAAGTTCATTTATAGAAGGTAGCAAAACGATAAAACTGGCGCACGCCAATTATCAGTCTATGTTAAGAATATGTATATACTGAGACCTTGTGGAGTTGGATTCAGCTTATAAGTATGTAATCCTATAGAAGGGCTAGTCGTGGTGACCTTTCACGTATTCATGTAGGTAATTTTTTACAATTCAACAAATACTGCGCATAAACGTATAATAATAATGCCTCTATAACTCAGCCACTAAAATTGCCAACATTGGTGTTTCGGATGGCGACTTTTGTGGTACCGACTCAACTCTGTGCTTCTCTACAGGACCTTTCTCCTACTCGTGATATTTGAGTGATGAACCAAGCTGTGTTTCTTTAAAGTATAACCTTCCAAACTCTGGCTCATTTTTCACCAAGGAACTTATTTATAACTAGCATAGAAGAGTGCGAGTAATACGTTTATAAAATACCTTTTATATATGCTGATGTCCAACTATGTAATACTATGCATGTTTTAGAAAACGAGTGTGCCCCCTTGAAAACTACTACATAAAATACTGTGCTATTGTAATAAAATAGTTTTAATGGACCCGAATGGTCTAGATGAGGATACATCTTTCGTATTGAACAATGATGACTTTGTTTATTACATGCCGTACATATAAAGATTTAAGTTGTTATTATAATATGACCTATTCATATTTTGAACTGTTTGATTTGTTTTGATTGATATATATGTTTAGCTTATTTGCGTTTGTTAACCTTCTTCATTTTAATTCATACTGGTATCATCGGTCACACTAACGGTGTCACTGAACGCGGATCTATTGTTGGCACACCTACGGTTCCCGTCATAAATACACGCACGCGTCTCGTCGTTTCCATTGCGTGTGCATGAGGCATCCGTCTCACTGACCTCGCGTGGTACTGACATAAACGTAATATTTGTTTTTTTCTGCTGCGGTTACAATTCACCTTGGTTAGGAGTTGGTATTGTAGTCTACAGGAATGGTGGGATATTTATGGGGGTCACCATATAGTACTTCACTCTTACAGGGGAGTTCAGCTCTCCGGGTCTCCGTGATGAAGCGTTACATTGGAGATGAGGAGGTCTTTGGGCAAGCGTTACGTAACGACTAAAACGTCTATCTTCGTTTTGCTGTAAAATAAGATTGAACGCAATAACTACTGAGTCGCTTGGGTGGACTTGATTACCCAAATTTGGAAACCGCTATAGGACTAGGTGGACTCGAACCCCAACTGAGAGACCAGGACGACTGCCCGCGGAGATACAGCACGCTCCCCTCCCAACTACTAGACATAGTTAAATTTATATGTATATACAATGTTACATGGACAATTGGTGTTATTTTGTATTACTACTATATGTGTACCGTTAGTGAACCTTAACATTATGAATCAACACTTTCATGCAACGAGTGAACAAACTGTTTTTTTTTAAACGATCGTACGTTTATATGGCCAGCTTCACAAGTGGTGGGCTCTCAACAATCCACATTTAGTGTTATGTGATTATTATATGGGTGCACCCACACTAGGTTCTACAGGAATAAAACATAACGTCAATGAGAACACGAATGTCCAAGTTAGTGAAATAAACAAATTGCTCCCGGGATATTTGTTTCTCGCACACATTAAATTCAAATTTATGTTATGAGTCGGCAGATAAATTGTAAAAAAAAGTGTACTCGTATACGTCAACTTATGCACATGCCTACATCCACACGTGCACACACACGTATAAGAATCTGTAACACGTGTGGGCCCGTGTACCTGAGCGAGCTTGTCTGCCTCTACGTGCCCACCAGGTCCCTTCGGTCAGCGGGAAATCGTCAACTTGCGAGACCGCGAACAAGATGCAAAGTCGGAGACGCGAGTTTTATGGCAGCAGCTCCGGACCTTTGGAACGATTTAGCCACATCAATGCGTGAACTAAACAGTGAAGCAGCTTTTAAAAGCGCATTAAAAACACTCTATTTTAATCGACATTTTAACTCCAGCAGCCGCAGCAGTCCTGGATCTGCGGAGTGATCTACTTGTTTTCAATGCATGTAATGAACACTGAGACCTTGAAGAGCACATTTAAAAAACTCTCTTTTAATCAATATTTTAACTGCTATTGTGACTTTTAGACATGGAATTAAGTTTTTATCAATTATCTTTTGTTTATATGACAAGATAATACTAATATTTAAAGATATTTTTTTAATATTCATTTTTTTACTTAATTAATTACTTTTTTTGATTTATTACTATTTTATATGTAAAGCGCCTTGAATAGTTTATAACTAGAATTTGCGCTATATAAGTATATTTATTTAGTTATTGACTATTTATTATAATCTTTATGTCCAAGAATCATTGCACCCGACGAATAATCGACAAAACGTATGTATGCAGCTATGGTAATGTTTTCCTCTTAGACAGCTTGAATTTCTAGCTCCAAACTTTCAGGGAATAATCCACAACCCCAAGAATAGGAAGTAGGAGTTATATATTTCCAAAATACCCCATATACCACATGATTATCACCTTTATGAGGTAAATCTATAGACAGGATGTTATGGTGTTTACGTAACGATGCTCTGTGCTTTCAAACAATTGGTAAATGTTACTGATAACTACCCGTCAGTTTACTGGCATTTTTAAGAGTTATGTTTAACACGTCTACATCACATTATATATGCGTCATCACCAATCCTTCCCACACCCTCCTTCTAGATCACCATGTGGGTACCGCACCTCGAAGGCGCCAGACCGGGAGGTTTCCACTGGATTTCGGAGACCCATTGTTGAAAGGAAGTGGGTATTTAATAGTACTACTAAATAAATTAGGGACTACTGCTTCTAAACAGTTTCACACTGCTCTGCGTACCATAACTTGTGGTTTGCAATAACACTACCATATCATTACTTTTTGCACGAAAATCATTTTTAGATTATGATATGTTATTTGACAATGCTATCGTATGGTTGATAGTAGTGTATTTGTAATTAAGACAGATTATAAAATGAGGAATTGGTTTTAATACCTCATCACGACATGGTCACTTGTTCATATTCGAAAGTATCAAGATTGGTAAGATCACAATAATAACACATTTTACGGATATATCTATTAATAAACCACGATTTTGTGAGTAGAAATATAATCAATGCTACAATTTGGTACACCATAAGTCAGTATTTCAGTTAACCAATACAAAGTATTCCACTTAAACCTGATTCCTTATGATATGTGACGAAAATGGTAATTTGAGGTTAGAACATAACAATTATTGTAGATTGTAACTGATTCTTAATTAATTTGTTGCAGAATTTTAGTTGCTAGAGTCTATAAATGTCATCCAACTTGAGTAATTGAAATGTTTTATAAATATGAATTGTGTGAGCATTGTAGTTACTTAGGGATATTATTCGCATTCCTTTTTTATGTAATTTGAAAAGGTGACGTGCCTGATGACCCCATAAGAGGATACCATAATTAATATAATGTTTAAAGTGAAGAAAAAAATTATTTACAATTCATGTTGTTTTAGTAGTGTTATTTGCTATTTTGTTTGTGTGACTGCCAGTTTAAATGTTAATTTATGGCAATGCCTAATTTGTTTTAATCCTTTACATCTTCAATGTTTGTCCCATCCATTTCTAATACACGGTACTCTACTTTCTTTTGAGGGATATGAAAAATAACAAATTTAGTATTTTTGGTATTTTGTGAAAGTTTATTTGCTTTCAACCAATTGCAAACATTTGTGAGTTCTTTGTTAATAATTTCACTGCACATTTGGCCTTCTGAAACTTTTAATGTCTTTAGGTAAGTTAAAATGTCAAAAGGTCACTCGAAAATGCTATGTCATTGATGTATATAACAAACAAGAGTGGTCCTAAAATTGAACTTTGTGGAACGGCAGTGGTGATAACTGTTTCTTTACTCTTAACATTTTCAATTTCTAAATATTGTTTACTATTGTATAATAATAATAATGAAATATTACATAGCGCCGGTATCCGCCGTAAAGGCGCTCATCAGTATTTTACCATTGATGACAGTCAAATGTACAAATAACTCCTACAAAAATCAAATGCCGTATCATATAATCCATAGTAATTTAATGTATAGGCCCCTGTCACATACACCTTTCTGTGCAAAGCAACGATACAATACCAATATTGATTGAAACAGGCCAACTTAATGATATATATTCACTAACACATATTAAACAACAC
>CM034539.1:4255761-4319030 GCA_020002185.1 Paraescarpia echinospica
GAGAGAGAGAGAGAGAGAGAGCGAGAGATGGGGGAGATAGAGAGGGTGGAAGTGAGGGAGAGGGAGAGAGATAGAGGGACAGGGAGAGAGGGGGAGAATGGGAGAGAGAGAGGGAGAAAGAAAGGGAGGGAGAGAGAGAGCAGAGAGATTGGGAGAAAGAAAGAGAAATAGAGGGGGAGAGAGGGGGGAGAGGGACAGAGAAAGAGAGGAGGAGGTGTACAGTGAGAGATAGATAAATTGAGAGAGAAGGAACGAGAGGGAGAGAGAGGGAGAAACATTATTTGTGTAGCACAGTAGCGACGCGTTGCTATTAATTGTAATCAGCGTTCATAGGTTCGCGCTGTTTATTTATAATACTATTATAAAATAAACGCAAGTTATCTTTAAACATATGGTGAGTCTGGATTAAGTGCGATTAGTATATTGTCAATTAAATCAGGTGTATAACTTTTAATGGTGTCTGGTTCGAAAGTGCTAAAATTTGCTGGTCTACTAGTTGGAAAACCTGAGTACTCTACTGGTACTATACCGGCGATCGACATATTGTAGAGGCATACACGTCAAAATGTCACGTAGACGTCGCCATGTTGTCCCGCGTCTAACAGAACATCTTCTTGGCGAAATGTACGTTTTTTCTCCAATGCTTCATGTAGGATATTCAGATATATGTAGATGAACAACACACATGCACGCACATACACACTCACAATCACACACACACTCACACACCCACAGACGCACACACACTCACACGCACACATACATATACTCCACCCCACACGCCCTCCCACACACACACACATATATACACACACATACACACACACACGTACACATACACTACACACACATACACACTTCATACACACACTCACACGCACACACATACACACTCCCACACACGCACACTCACACACCACACACACACTCACACACACACATACACACACACACACACACACGCAGAACTGGCACAATAACACACAAGAGGATTGTGTTAATATTTATATATGGGAGGATTGGCAGAGGAGTAGAGGACATGAATGAGTGTAGACGTGTGGTAGAAACGGTAGTGCTGGAGAAGTACTGTCCCCAGTATGCTGGTATGACGATCACTGTTTTGTATCGAGGGGTAGAGGGGCACGGTGCCCACAAGGGGGAATTATCGTGGTTAATTTAAATAATGCGATATTATTGCGATAGTTGTATTAATACGGCGATAGCACTGCGATAGTTTCTTAACTGCTAGGATAATAATTACATGGCATTGGAGGCGTTTATTTCACGACAGGAGGAATCCCCGAATTACGCTGTTGTGATCGACGCTGTTTCTTGTTAAGTCGATGAAGAAGTTAAATTACAAAATGAAATTATTAAAAGTATACGGATCATTTTTAATCGGTCAACGTCTAACTGAGAGCGGAGAAATGTTCAGTGCGACAAATGTACGATATTAAACACTCGCTCTGGTGCGGGACCCTTACTTCTCCGTCGCGTTATTGCCACGAGCGTGCCAGCGAATAATAATGTTTTTATAACGAGCACTCTGTCCTCGCTAGCACTTGTGGGACTTAGTATGAAACAACACATAAATAGCAACTGAATAGTAACCACAAGGGCGAGAGTCAGACTGCGGGAATAACGTCAACACGACGAGTTTGTTGAAATGTGTGATGGATGCTTCTGTTGTTTTGCAAACCTTAAATTCAACTATCAAAAACGGGATGCCTTGGTAGCTGACAGTCGTGATAGCAACATTTACCAAATGTTAGAAAAGACACAGCATTGTTTCATTAACACCATAATTTGCTCGCAGATACTCTTTGTTTGTTTAAAATGACAAGACCGGAGATAATGTGAAGTTCACGTCCATCGTTAGGCCAAAGTCGTGAGAATTGTCAAATAATATACCTCTATTGCTAGGTAATTGGCACGAGTGCAGACATAAGCATTATTGCGTCAGCGTCTTGCCAAATCCATGACAGGGGCCGTTTCTCCGAAATATGTACCGCGCGTGCGTGGTTCATGCAATTGTTAAGTTACATTTCACGTATTACGAACACATTACGTTTTACGTTCCGAATAACTAATTTACCCAGTACAATGAATCATGACATAAGTGGTATTATGAAAATATATTGATCTTACGTACTAATCGTAGCGGCGTAAATTAATCCCTAAAAGTTTGGCGCTTGAGATTCCTTGATTAAAATTATATATCAATAAGTAATTTAATAAAATATTGATTTAAGTGCAGTCTGTTTTCTTTTCGCTTCGGATGAAGCAATTTGCAAATCGATTCAAATCTTTCTTACTCATAGAAATGCTTTTGACTCGGTCTGGATGTTGGTATAATATGGAATAATGTAATACATGCCGTGTGGACGATGTGTTAGCGTCGGAGAACAGTGCATGAGTGTTGCAGAAGCGATTGACCATTATCCGCACGTAGTGTGCAGTTTCCATTACATAACGGGAAATTACATTCTAGTATTGCACCTTACTTTCTAGAATTTTGCACGTTATCCAAAAAAGCTATTAAACAGCTACCTCGTTTTGAGATCGTATTCTCTGTAAACCTTTTTGATCGTCGAGTTTACCTCATAATTGTTACGCCATAAACTACACGACTTTAATGTGTGTACCAACAATTTCACTCAGTCAACTTTGGCAGACGAGGATTTAACAAGATTTAACAAGATTTAACAAGATTGCCATCCAGAGAATTAACTCTAGATGGCAGGTGGACAAGGAAGCCCTTTGGCTTATCGAGAGTCCAACCCTTTTATCTACATTTATCCAGCCCTTCTGAGGTATGTGTCGATTTTATTTTTAAACATATTCACACTACTAGCACCCACACAATCTTCAGATAATCTGTTCCATTCATTCACAGTCCTTTGTGAAAATGAGAACTTTCTCACGTCTAATCTACACTGCTCCTTTACTAATGTAACTTCATGTCCTCTAGTCTTTCTATTTTTCTTAACTGAACAAAACATATTTCTATTAATATTTTCATAACCATTCAATATTATAAACACCTCTATCTGATCTCCTCTCAGTCTCCTGGTCTCTAGTGTTGTTAAACCACATTCTTTTAGGTGTTTTTCATAACAAAGATCCCTCAGTTTTGGTATCATTTTAGTCGCTCTCCTCTGTACTCTTTCTAGCATATCTATGTCCTTCTTGCGGTATGGCCTCCACGCTTGTATACAATATTCTAAATGAGGCCTAACTATTGTTTTGTACAGCGGAATTATTAGTTCTTTTTCTTTATACGCTATATTTCGCCTAATCAATCCAAGGATTTGATTTCCCTTTGAAGCTGCAATTCCACACTGCTCTGAAACCTTCATGTGAACACTAATTGTCAGCCCTAAGTCTTTTTCTTTTACAGTAGTACTTAGTACAGTTCCCCCCATTGTATATTCTACATATTCGTTCCCATGTCCTGTGTGAAGGCATTTACATTTCCCAAAATTGAACAACATTTGCCACTTTTCAGACCATTTGATCAACCTGTCAAGATCATCTTGTAAATGCTGTCTATCCCCATCACTTTTAATCCTTCTAAACACTTTTGTATCATCTGCAAATTTCAACACCTTGCTAGCTATATCATCGTCCAAATCGTTTATATATATTAAGAATAATATAGGTCCCAGTACTGATCCCTGTGGAACCCCACTCAAAACTGATTTCCAGTTTGAAGCCTCCCCATCAACAACTACCCGTTGTCTTCTGTCAATCAGCCATTTTTTTATCCAGTTAATTATACCATTTCCTATGCCATGGGCTTTTAGTTTAAGCAGTAATCTCTGATGTGGCACTTTGTCGAAAACTTTTTGAAAATCTAAGTAGATGATATCTACTGATGATCCATCATCTACCCACTTAGTGATATCTTCCAAAAAACATAACATATTTGTTAAGCATGACCTCGCTTTTCGAAACCCATGTTGAGATGGGTTTATCAAGTTATGTTTAACAAGAAAATCCACCATGTGATCTTTAATTAGTCTTTCTAATAATTTAGAAATCACAGATGTTAAACTAACTGGTCTATAATTATTTGACTTGTTTCTCGAACCTTTTTTAAATAACGGTACAATGTTTGCTTCTTTCCATTCTAAAGGAACCACTCCCTCTTCTAATGACAAGTTGAAAACTGTTGCAAGCGGTATGCTAATTTGTTCTACAATTTCCACTAGTAGTTTGGGTGGAATACCATCCTCTCCAGGTGATTTATTTTCCTTCATAACCCTAATTTTCTTAGCTACCATTTCTGGGGTTACAATTAACTGTCTTAAATAGTCTGATTCTGCCCCCTTGAACTTAGCCTCTGGTACTGGCAGTGAACTAGTGTCTTCTCTGGTAAACACTGAACTAAGATACTCATTCAGGTCTTCTGCCATTAAGAATCCTTCTGATATTACGTTTCCAGCACTATCTTCTAGAGGACCGACCTTATCCTGAACTTTCTGTTTGCTTCGAACATACGCATAACAACTCTTGCTGTCATGTTTTATATTACAAGCTAATTTATGTTCATAGCTTCTCTTTGAATTTCTAATTTCAGCTGTAGCTTGGTTTAGTGCTTCTTTATAAATGTTGTAGTCTTCGTCATTTCCAGTACGTCTATATGACTTCCACATCATTTGTTTATACTTAATTTTTCTAATGGCTTCTTTCGATAAGTATTTCTTTCTGGTCCGTTTCCCTTGTTTTTTGAAGGGAACAAATTTATCAACGATGCACTCTATTTCAGTCTTTAAGATATTCCAGCATTCTGTTGCTGTCTTATTCTTCAGTGTATTATTCTAGTCTATCTTTGCTAAATATTTCCTCATTTCCTTATATCTTCCTTTGTGGAAATTTCTCCTGAACTGCTTTTTATTATTTCTTTCTGATTTTACTTTGATGGTAAAATGTATCTGGTTGTGATCACTACTTCCCAGAGGCTCACATAATTTAACATTGTCAACTAATTCATTCTGTGAGGACAAAACTAAGTCTAACACATTCTCTCCCCTGGTTGGTTCTAGCACATGTTGAGAAAGGAAACTATCTTGTATTAAAACTAAAAACTTGTGGTCCTCACTACCCATACTCTGTAGAGATTTCCATTTTATATGCCCATGGTTAAAATCCCCCATAATAACACAGTCCCGTTTGCTCACTTCCCTTATAGCGTTTTGTATTTTTTCATTCTCTTCTATGCTTATGTTTGGACTTCGATAAACTAATCCAACCGTTAACGTTGAGTTTCCTGTAACTATGTTACACCAAACAGCTTCTTCGCAATCTGCTTCTCTGTCTAATTTTATTTCATATGCCTGGATAGATTCTTTAATATATAAAATAGCTCCACCTCCCCTTCTTCCTATTCTATCTTTCCTAAACATTACATATCCTGTCAGTCCCAATTCGGCATCTGGTATATCGGTGGTTGCCCATGATTCGGTTATACCTATTAAGTGAGGGTCAATATCTTCTACCATAATGTTTAGTACATTTCTTTTGTTTACTATACTCCTTGCATTTAAACAAACACATTTATACCCAGCTTCAGAACAGTTTTCCAGACTGTTCTTTGCTGAATTATTTTTGCTGCCTTTATGTATGCCTCCAGTTTCAGGCTTCTCTGCGAGTCCCCCCTGCGAATTTAGTTTAAATAGATGCAACCTGTCCCACTGTCAACAGATCGCAGCAGATTCTCTGAGAATACTGCTGCCCCCTTTCCACTTAGATGGAGGCCATCTCTCATGTACATATCTTCTCTCCCAACAAAGTACCCCCATAAATCTAGGAATCCCACGCCCTCTTCCTCACACATCTGCTCAACTAGTGCGTTGATCGCCATCCTCTTACAGTTTCTGTATCTTGCCCCCCTTCCTCCCATTACTGGCAAAATTCCTGAGAGAATAACCTGTTCCACTCTTGTCTTCTTTAGCTTCCTCACTAGATGTCTGTAATTCTGAACTATCCCAGTTGTTCCCTCCTTGTCTGCATTGTTTGTCCCAACGTGTACTAGTATAGACCCTCCCTTGCCATGCCCCAATACCTTCTCTACCCTTTCGGTCACATGCTCTATCCTAGCCCCCGGTAGACATACAACAACGTCCTTCCCCTCGCATATAGTCTTGTCTGTTTTTCTCAGAATTGAATCGCCCATAAACACTCTCTCTTTTCTCCTTGCCCCCTCAATCACTGCCTCGGAGTATCTGCTCCGGTTTGCATATGTCTGGTTGTTGTCTTTTCCTCTTGTCGTCTTCTCTCCTGTGACATTCTCTTCCATTCCCTTCTTTCCTGTCGCGTTTTCTCTTGTCCCCTTTCCTCCTGTCATCTTCTCTTCTAGCACATTTACTCTCACTTCCTTTCGTCCCTTCTTCTTTCCTCCCATCACATTTTCTTCTCTCCTCTCCCGTCCCTTTTCCCCGGCTACCTCCTTCACTACGGTCACTTTCTCCCCTGTCACCTTCACGCCTGTCATGTTTTCTGTTTTTTGCTGAACACTCTGTCTTCTTCCATCAGTCTTCTGTCTCACAGTTTTACCAACTGCCTGTGTGGTATCTACCTCTTCACCACCTGTATCGCTGTCGTGTCTCTCCTCGTTCTCTACAGTCTGACTACCTGCTGATCTATCCCCACTGGCCCGTTTTCTTTTCATCTGCCGAACACTTTTCCTCCGTCCCTATGTTTTCTCAATGTCTTGTTCCTTCACACCGGTCACCTTCCTTTCTCTCAGTCTCCTTTCTTCAGTCTCCGTGTCACAACTCTGCTCCTTCTGTGTTGTAGAATTCTCATCTCTCTCCGTGCCATCCCTCTCTGCTCCATCTATTTCTATGTTGAGTCTCGCCTCCATCTCCTTCACTATATCCGTCAACTTACACACCTCTTTCATCAGACATTCCACCCTCAAACACCCCATACACCGAAATATGAATCCATCATCTTTGGTCTCTGCCCATGATTTTGGACAGCCAGACAACGCAAAATCCACCCAGCTCTGGCAGTCGTTGCAAACTAGGTGTCGTTTTGCCCTGAGTTGCCGCTTGCAATGTGCCATATCAGAATTTATTTATGTTCAAAGTAGTTTTTATGTAGTCTTTGAAAATACTTTTCTGTGTACAATTTACACCAGATTGTTTAAGTTATAGTTAGTTATATTTGTTAACACACAGTGACACACCGTGCCTTACCTAGTTACGATGTCGATGACAATGTATTCAAGTTAGGCTTAGATACAAGGATTCCAACAAACACTCTCATACAAACCTGATACATCAATATTTGGAAATAAAATAAATTCATTTTGTAGAAGTTCATTTATAGAAGGTAGCTGAACGATAAAAACTGGCGCACGCCAATTATCAGTATATGTTAAGAATATGTATATACTGAGACCTTGTGAAGTTGGATTCAGCTTATAAGTATGTAAGCTTATACAACGGCTAGTCATCATGACATTTCACGTATTCATGTAGGTAATATTTTACAATTCAATAAACACTGCGCATAAACGTATTATAATAATGCCTCTATAACTCAGCCACTAAAATTCCCAACATTGGTGTTTGGGATGGCGACTTTTGTGGTACCGACCCAACACTGTGCTTCTCTAGAGGCCCTTTCTCCTACTCGTGATATTTGAGTGATGAACCAAACTGTGTTTCTTTAAAGTATAATCTCCCAAACACTGGCTCATTTTACACCAAGGAACTTATTTATAACTAGCGTAGAAGAGTGCGAGTAATACGTTTATAAAATAGTTTTGATATATGCTAATGTCCAACTACGTAATAATATACATGGTTTTAGAAAACGTGTGTGCCCTTGAAAACTACTAGATAAAATACTGTGCTATTGTAATAAAATAGTTTTTATTGGACCCGTATGGTCTAGATGAGGATAAACATTTTGTATTGAAAATTATGACTTTGTTTATTATATGCAGTGCATATAAAGATTTAAGTTGTTATTATAATATTACCTATTCATATTTTGAACTGTTTGATTTGTTTTGATTGATGTATGTGTTTAGCTTATTTGCGTTTGTTAACCTTCTTCATTTTAATGCATATTTGTGTGTACGCGTTTAGATGATGTTATCAAAAATCAAACTATTCCTATTCGTTACCATTTGAATTTACGATTTTGGTATCAATAACTGTGAACCAACTTAGGTGCAGCCGTTGTTGTCGCATTAAGGTATTTTGTCATCCTCCGGTATGCGTCAACAGGTAGCGCGATACTGGTATCATCGGTCACATTAACGGTGTCACTGAACGCGGATCTATTGTTGGCACACCTACGGTTCCCGTCATAAATACACGCACGCGTCTCGTCGTTTCCATTGCGTTTGCTTGAGGCTTCCGTCTCACTGACCTCGCGTGATATTGACATAAACGTAATACTTGTTTTCATCTGCTGCGGTTAAAATTCACCTTGGTTAGGAGTTGGTATTGTAGTCTACAGGAATGGTGGGATATTTATGGGGGTCATCATACAGTACTTCACTTTTACAGGGGAGTTCAGCTCTCCGGGTTACCATGATGATGCGTTACATTGGAGATGAGGAGGTCTCCGGGCAAGCGTTACGTAACGACTAATACGTCTATCTTCGTCTTGCTGTAAAATAAGATTGATAGCAACAACTACTGTGTCGCTTGGGTGGACTTGATTACCCAAATTTGGAAACGGCTATAGGACTTGGTGGACTAGAACCCCAACTGAGAGAACAGGACGACTGCTCCCGGGATATGTATTTCTCACACACATTAAATTCAAATTTATGTTATGAGTCGGGAGATAAATTATAAAAAAATGTGTACTCGTATACGTCATCTTATGCACATGCCTACATCCACACGTGCACACACACGTACAAGAATATGTAACACGTGTGGGCCTGTGTACCTGAGCGAGCTTGTCTGCCTCTACGTGCCCACCAGGTACCTTCGGTCAGCGGGAAATCGTCAACTTGCGAGACCGCGAACAAGATGCAAAATCGGAGACGCGAGTTTTATGGCAGCAACTCCGGACATTTGGAATGATTTACTCACATCAATTCGTGAACTATACAGTGAAGCTGCTTTTAAAGGCGCATTAAAAACACTCTATTTTAATCGATATTTTAACTCCAGCAGCCGCAGCAGTCCCGGATGTGCGGAGTGATCTACTTCTTTTCAATGCATGTAATGAACACTGAGACTTTTAAGAGCAATTTTAAACACTCTTTTTTAATCAATATTTTAACTGCTATTGTGAATTTAGACTTGTCATTAAGCTTTGATCAGTTATCTTTTGTTTATGTGACACGATAATACAAATATTTTTTTTTATATTCATTTTTTACTTAATTAATAACTTTTTTTATTAATTACTATTTTACATGTAAAGCGCCTTGAATAGTTTCTCACTAGAGTTGGCGCTATGTAAGTATATTTATTTCTGATTTACTATTAATTATAATATTTATGCCCAAGAATCATTGCACCCGACGAATAATCGAAGAAACGTATGTATGCAGCTATTGTAATGTTTTTCTCTTAGACGGCTTGAACTTCTAGCGCACAAATTTCAGGGAATAATCTACAACCCCACGAGTAGGAAGTAGAAGTTATATATTTTCAAAATACCTAATATACGACATGATTATCACTTTTATGAGGAAAATCTGTAGACAGGATATTATCGTGTTTACGTAACGATGCTCTGTGCTTTCAAACATTTGGTAAATATTACTGTTAACTACCCGTCAGTTGACTGGCATTTTTACTAGTTATGTTTAACACGTCTACATCACATTATATGCGTCATCATCAATCCTTCCCACACCCTCCTTCTAGATCACTATGTGGGTATCGCACCTCGAAGTCGCCAGACCGGGTAGTTTCCACTGGATTTCGGAGACCCATTGTTGAAAGGAAGTGGGCATTTAATAGTACTACTAAATAAATTAGGGACTACTGCTTCTAAGCAGTTTCACACTGCTCGGCGTACCATAACTAGTGGTTTGCATTAACACTATCATATCATTACTTTTTGCACGAAAATCATTTCTAGATTATGATATGTTATTTGACAATGCTATCGTATGGTTGATAGTAGTGTATTTGTAATTAAGACAGATTATAAAATGAGGAATTGGTTTTAATACCTCATCACGACATGGTCACTTGTTCATATTCGAAAATACCAAGATTGGTAAGATCACAATAATAACACATTTTACGGATATAACTATTAATAAACCACGATTTTGTGAGTAGTAATATAATCAATGTTACAATTTGGAACACCATAAATCAGTATTTCAGTTAACCAATACAAAGTATTCCACTTAAACCTGAAACCTTATGATATGTGACGAAAATGGTAATTTGAGGTTAGAACATAACACTTGTTGTAGATTGTAACTGATTCTTAATTAATTTGTTGCAGAATTTTAGTTGCTAGAGTCTATAAATATCATACAACTTGAGTAATTGAAGTGTTTTATAAATATGAATTGTGTTAGAAATTTTATTTACTTAGGGATATTATTCGCATTGCTTTTTTTGTGTCATTTGAAAAGGTGACGTGCCTGATGACCCCATAAGAGGATACCATAATTAATATCAGGGAGAATAAGAGAATTATACGTAATATATAATGTTTAAAGTGGAAAACAATTATTTAGAATTCACGTTGTTTTAGTAGTGTTATTTGCTATTTTGTTTGTGTGACTGCCAGTTTAAATGATTATTTTATGGCAAGGCCTAATTTGTTTTAATCATTTACACCTTCAATTTTTATCCCATCCATTTCTAATACACGGTACTCTACTTTCTTTTGAGGGATATGAAAAATAACAAATTTAGTATTTTTTTTATTTTGTGAAAGTTTATTTGCTTTCAACCAATTGCAAACATTTGGAGTTCTTTGTTAATAATTTCACTGCACATTTGGCCTTCTGAAACTATTAATGTTCTTAGGTACTAGTAAGGGTAGTGTCATCTTCATAAGTTAAAATTTCAAAAGGTCACTCGAAAATGCTATGTCATTGATGTATATAACAAACAAGAGTTGTCCTAAAATTGAACTTTGTGGAACGGCAGTGGTGATAACTGTTTCCATACACTTAACATTTTCAATTTCTAAATATTGTTTACAATTGTATAATAATAATAATGAAATATTATATAGCGCCGGTATCCGCCGTAAAGGCGCTCATGGCGCTTGCACAGTATTTTACCATTGATGACGATCAAATGTACAAATAACTCCTACAAAAATCAAATGCCGTATCATATAATCCATAGTAATTTAATGTATAGGCCCCTGTCACATACACCTTTCTGTGCAAAGCAACGATACAAGACCAATGTTGATTGAAACATGCCAACTTAGTGACGTTTATTCACTAACACATATTAAACAACACCATATATACATTAAACCACACCATATATACATACATCAATACACAGCAAGCATGCCGGCCCCAACAGCATTGTTAAGCAATACCTACAATTTCTAAGCATATAACTTCTGAGACATATAATTACTAACATGACGCACTACATGACTGCAATATATTCACCACTACCACCATAACGGTGGGGGTCACTATGCCATCTCCCTTATAGTGAAAGCGTCAATTAAAAAGCTTCTAAACCACCAAGTGATCTAGGGAGGAGGGTGGGCAAAACAATGATAATAAATATAACTAAATCGACATAATTCGTAAAAACAGAACTCAGAATGTTGGTGATTGGCGTGCCAATAGTACACACTGAATGAATCAAACCAAACCAGAGAGTGAGGCTGAATTTCCTTTGTGGCTTGCCTATATAGCCCCTATCACTCCGTCACATATTCTTCCACGTTGTTCTCAGTTTGATCACTAGGGAAACCCCAGGCCTATCTACTAGAGGGCGCTGCCATTTGCCCCTTTACTACTATCAATATTGCATCGCTGCCTCACACAAAATCAATGTATGCGCCCGTGTCACATACACCTTTCTGTGCAAAGCAACGATACAAGACCAATGTTGATTGAAACAAGCCAACTTAATGACATTTATTCACTAACACATATTAAACAACACCATATATACATTAAACCACATCATATATACATACATCAATACACAGCAAGCATGCCGGTCCCATCAGCAAAGTTAAGCAATACCTACAATTTCTAAGCATATAATTTCTGAGACATACAATTACTAACATGACTAACTACATGAATGCACTATGTTTACCACTACCACTGTAACGGTGGGGGTCACTCCTCCACCAGGTTACCCGACATCCAATGTAACCGACACCATAATTTAATTTATGTAACAATATATTATGATCAATTGTGTCAAACGTTTTTGATAAATCAAGGTATATAATAATTGGCGTAGCCAATTTAACAAGCTCTTGTATAATTATATCCATAATTTTGAGTGTTGCAAATTCAGTAGAACGTTTATAAAACCGTATTGGATAATATAGTACAACATCTTGGAATAGAAATAGTTGTGTATTTGATCAAGTATTATCCTTTAAAAAAATTGAAATAGCTGCCAAGACTGAAATTGGACGATAATTATCAAGGTTAGAATTATCACCTTTTTTGAAAACGGCAATAACTTTAACAAGTTTTCATTTGTTTGGAAATATAACAGTCATTATGTATTTATTTATAATTACTGTGTCTGCTTTGCTAATATAATGTTTAATTAATTTCAATGTTTTGGTTTGAATACCATCTATTCCTCAACTTTATTTTGGAGGTAAGCAATCAGGTATGTTGACAGCAGTATCTACTTCAATGTGTTTGAAACTGAAGGTGTGGAGTGTACGTTTATTCAAATAAGTATTTACAGGATTTACCATCAGTTGTAGTTAAGTTAGTGGCTACAGTTGGACCAATATTTGTAAACAAAAACCGAGTTAAATTGATTTGCAATAATGCATTTATCGCTTACCATTTCTCCGTCCACTTTGAACGAATCTGGAAATTGTTCTTTCTAAGGGTTTTGCCTGAATAATTTCTTTAGTAAACCCCACATCTTTTTAATATAGTGTTTCAGGCCTGGGGTCAATTGCATTGCAATGTAATATATTACTATTTCAATTACTATTATTTTGCTTAGTTCCTATTACTATTTCTATTACATGCTGAATTCTTCCTATTACTATTACTATTACATTTGAAGCAATTACTATTACAATTATAATTGATTATATTTATTGATTTATATTTGTAGCATTTCTGCTATTTCTGGATGTTTAATCTACTTTCCTGAGGTTTAATTTTATAAATGAGGAAGGTCAAGCCAGTAGGTAGACATATTGTTAACCAACCGCCTTAGTTACGTAATTACAGCAACTCGGTTGCAGATGCGCTCAATGAAGCGTGGTATTCTGTTGCTAGTGTTTCTAGGCAAGCAGGTGGTTTCACCGTAATCGTAGAGAGGGTGTTCCACAATGCCTAGTTTGAATAGTATATTGCATTAGCCAATAGAAATGATGGAAACCTGTCATATGATGTGTAATTAGGTCTGCTTATATAAACGTTTGTTGTACGCATTTCGCCATCTGGGCGCTGGCGAAGGACTGGGACAGATCCAGGGTTGAACTAGACAGGTTGCCCTGCTGCCAAGAGAATGGCAAGGAAAGTCGTAAAGCGTGGTGGGAATCGTTAACGTGGGTTACGTTCCCAAGCTTGTGTGTGTGTGTAATATTCAGTGTCCAGAGTGACTATTCGATCGAACTTCGAAGAAACCATGCCGCCACGTCAGCAGTACTTTGAGACAACGTTCCGTCGGCCCCAACGTATTTGCGTCGACGAGCGATAATCGCGACGCGCTCACCCAGCACGGCCCATCCTCGAACAGCTGTCTCACAGCGATATCGTCAGAAAGCTTGACCGAATGCGACTCGTAGCGGCCGGCGGTAAACGTATTCTGCCAGGCGTCGTCATTCGCGCGAACCCGTTCATCCAACTTTTCGATCGTTTGCGACAAAACAAAACCTCTCGTTCGAATTCGTAGCGGCCGGCGGTAAGCGTCTACTGCCCGGCTTCGTCTTTCAGTTGAACGTATTCAACTGACTTCGCAATCGTTTGCGACCGTGCGATCATTGAACGGACGCGACTCGAGAATTCGCGGCGTACGACGGCAATCGTCAAGTACCCGGCATCATCACTCGTGCGCCCGAGATACACCGTTCTAATTGTGTTCTGAGCTCGGCGTGTTGACTTCAACAAACGTTCGTATATATTCGAGATGGGACTAGCCCAGTATAAATGTTTATTTTCTGATTGAACGTATCTATTATTTGCTGTATTATGATTAGTAGTTATCTGTGGGTTTTGAAGTGAGGTATTATTACCCATGAAGTATTCACATATATTTATAAATATATGTGTGTGTTGTAACATATTACTGTAATGAGAGTCCGCGAGGACTAGCTTATACTATGTATTTATATTATGGGAGTTATTCTTAGATAACACTTGGCGCCTAGTGTATAGTCGTATAGCGGTATAATCCACCTTAGAAAGGAAGTGGAATTTGATAATAGAAAGATTCAGTGTTATCGTTTATTATGTTCTATTAAGATTTGGTTACGGGATTTCTTTATTTTGTTTATTTTGTTAATCGACATATTTATCAAAAGGAAGATATCTTGTAATAAAGTATTACATTTTCCTCGTTATTTGTTGCTTGTTCACGATCACCGTTCTTTCTCATATGCGTTGACCTTGATATATAAGAACCCTACTAGACTGAGCCATCTAGTGTACGTAGACCTCGCTAATCCGTGACAATATTTTTATTAGTAGTTATGTTATATTATGTTGACGAGGAAACTTTCACTTTACATAATAATAATTATTTTTTCTGATATGTTGCGACTTGTTTTAAAGTAAATATATATGTATTGTCTAATAATTAATCGCCGCCAAACATTACATATGTAATGTTTTTTTTGTTGTTTTTATTTATCTAATTAAATCATTAAACATATGTATTATTATTATTACGAATATAAATGCAGTTTTTGTTAAGGTAAAACCCATAAACTAGCAGTCCATATAAATATGTATTTGTATTATTATTATCCGTGTATATAAATATAATAACGGTCATTATCAATTGTGGAGACAACACCCGCGATAATTGCGTATGTTAGATATTGGTTTGGTTTTTGATTTTACAGTTATTTTACTATTACTCTACTGCAGTGACTTATCGAGATGTGGTATTTATTCTGTCACAAGTTGCCTACATTGATAATATAAATAACAACAAGACCACGCTGGTTGGCGCCATTAGCACAGGAAGATGGAAACAGCAGTATTTAAAAAATAAGAGTTTATTGATAAGGAGAGTTGTAATTTTATTTGACGGCAAGTCAGTTATAACATTGATTAGACTTACATTGATTGGTAACACGTCTGGGTGAACAAGAGCTAAGATATATTTTCGCTAAGCTAGAGAAGTCAAATAATCAATAGAGTATAGAAGAAATTTGAATAGCAAATTATTAACGGCAAACAAGTTAAGTGAGCAATAATACTGAAATACTGTGGTAAGCTGTCCAGAAATTCATAACAAGTTAAAAATAACATTGTAAGACTGAATAAGGTCTACGTTAATAACTAAATAAACATTGGTCTATTTGTCGCGTTTAACCATCAGCCTCATTAGCCATGCGAACAACGTGATGCTGAGAGTCATCTTGAACAGATTGAAACCACAAGTACAAGAAATCATCGCCGAAGAACAGGCGGGCTTTCGAAGTGGAAGAAGCACCACGGAACAAATATTCAATCTTCGTGTTCTGGGTGAGAAATACATGCAACATCAACAAGAACTATTGCATGTCTTCATTGATTTCAAGAAGGCATTTGACAGGGTGTGGCATGCCGATCTATGGGCAACAATGAAGAACTACAATATTGGACGAAAACAAGTACACACCATCGAACAGCAATACGCTAAAGCTAGCAGCGCAGTTACTGTACAGGTGTAAGGCGCTGTAGGTGAATGGTTCTACACATCAGTTGGAGTCCGTCAAGGACGCCTCTTATCACCTACATTATTCAAAATTTTCATGGAACGAGTAATGACAGAAGCCCTGGAAGATCATACTGGCACAGTCAACATTGGAGGACGCATAATCACCAACCTACGGATCGCTGATGACATCGACGGGTTGGTTGGTTGGTTGGTTGGTTGGTTGGTTGGTTGGTTGGTTGGTTGGTTGGTTGGAAGTAAAGAGGAACTTGCTAACCTTGTGAACCGACTGGGCGAAACATCAGCCAGACATGGAATGGATATTAGCACAGATAAAAATCGTTGCATGTTTTTCCGTGTAAATGTGACGAATTAAGGGACCAGGAATAATACACTACACGTGGACCTGATTCTATCCAAACTATTAAGGGATACATGACAACAAGTGTATAGCAGTTGTCTAGCTCGATATCGAAACTATTAAGATATATATGACAACACGAGTACAGTAGTTGTCTAGCTCGATGTCCAAATTATTAAGGGATACAAGACAACAATTGTGTAGCAGTTGTCTAGCTCGATATCCAAACTATTAAGGGATACAAGACAACAATTGTATAGCAGTTGTCTAGCTCGATATACAAACTACTAAGGGTTACAAGACAACAATTGTATAGCAGTTGTCTACCTCGATATCCAAACTATAAGGGGATACATGACAACAAGTGTATAGCAGTTGTCCAGCTCGATATTCAAACTAATAAAGGATACATGACAACACGTGTATAGCAGTTGTCTAGCTCGATATTCAATATATTAAGGGATACATGACAACAAGTGCATAGCAGTTGTCTAGCACGATATTCTGTTGTGTTACAAGAGGTTCGGCAAAGGATATGATCGCTAAAATAGAAACAACTATTGATTGAAGACTTTTAGGTGGGCATCTTTCATATGTTCCCTTTCAACTATTATGTAAAAATATGTAATGGACATACGCGTGTATGTATCGAGTGTGTTTGTTTGTAACATACCGTGAATGGTAGTGATGACATTTGGAAAACAAAGAGAACAACGCTATACGCAACGTTTCAATTCTTATTTTATTAACAAAGCAAAGCAAGCTAGATATCAGCATCCGTTCACACAATGTCAGAAATTACATTATATATTATATATCCGTTTCATTTAACTCAATTCGGTATTATGACAGTATTTCTTTGTTCTAATCTATGCATTTGGCAAAGAGATACGCTGGCCACATTCTTTATCACTGCATAGCTTAAGTACGTGTAAGCGCCCTATCTTGCATACATTGATATTATTGCAATAACCAACATATGCTAAGCATCCACAACGAACACACACACGATGAAGCAATCAGCGATCTCATGAATTATGTATCAATGTAATCGAACCGCTTTTCTCTCAGTCTAGAGAATGGACACGTGAACGTGTTTATGAATAGGCAATCGAATATTGCCCAGTGGTTTTTTCGATGCAGATTAAACTGCCGCAGTGGCCAGGTTTGAGCGCACCAACGAGTAACATATCCGTCGAATTGCCACACCACGATTGCGTGCGTCTCCACTGGCGGAACGTTTCGAAGCCGTCGTCGAAGGCAGGAAAACGAACTCTGATTGGTTCTGTGGACGGTGACTTGCAGTGGCACACCAGGTCGTCTCTCTGATCTCTGCTGACTTTCCCGACCAACAACGTGCAACCATTGGCGACACACCATCCCATGTTGTTGGTGTTGTCGATTTGATCGAACGACCCGCCCCACTTTGCGTAAGCAGTGAACATGTTTCCTGTTACATTCATGTCGTTGTAGCAGAGCGTGTCGTCCCTGTGGTCTCCATTGAAGTCGCCCACATACTGTTTGCCGCCCAAGCTTAAGCACGACTCCATATGCATGTGCCATATGAGAGAATTGTTGAACTTGCCATCGGCTGTCGCATACAGTATAGACGTCCGGCCCAGCTCACCATCGTAACATAACATGTCAGACTTACTGTCCCCGTTGAAGTCGCCGATGAAGAGTTTGGAATGACTGCCCTTGCAGAAATCCATTCCCTTGACCCAACTTGTGTTAGTAAAGTGTCCGTCTTTGTTAGTGTACGCAAGAAACACTACTCCCATCTGATCGTGGCATAGCATATCATCTCTAGAATCCCCATTGAAGTCTCCGATATACAGAGAAGCTCCAGTATGATAGCACCACCCCATGGATTTCGTCCAGCCAACACCGGAGTAGCCATTGTTGTCTCCATAGTAGATCCATTTATTTCCATTATTCGAATCATGACACATGATGTCCATTCGACCATCTCCGTTGAAGTCTCCTTTCAGTGCGTATTGATACGATTCCACGCAGAAATCAGGTAAGGTCATTGTTGCGGTAGGATCGCCAAACCAAGCCTTGTTCGACTCGCATTTCGGTCCTGAAACAATATTGTATTTATGTTATGTTGACGGGTAATTATTGTTGCAATAATATATCGCCAAGTCCTTGTTCTCGAGCTAGGATCTACGCTAAATACAAAGGTGCGTGGACAACTAATAATGCGGAACATTAAATATTGCCCCGGTTGAAATATAGATCTAAGTGCAACCGTATGTTGACAATATCTTTGTGAACATATCAACACAGTGTTATCGAGGTATTCATTACATCAACAAACCAACGTTGGCAAACACAAGAAAATTAATTTGAAGTTATTAAATAACAGTATGAGATCGCCCTTGAGCATGGAAACCCACACAGGGCACAGGTCACCAGGCAGGATGTGTGCGCTTGCTATGGTTCTATTTCGCAACTAATATGATGATACGAAGCACATCACATTTACAATCGCACTGCTACGAGAAAGGCGACGTGTTCCATAAGATGTACACTGTGTGTGTTTGTTCTTATTGATAACAGTGGTCAAAATTGTATAATACTTTATTATGGCAAACATATTTCTTTGCTGTTTCTACTTCATTTTAATACCTACTATCTACCATTTACCTGGTAACATCGTGAAAGAAAACTACCCACTCTCAAATTGTGATGATATGGAAAACATATTTGAAACCTACAAATATACTAAACACAGCAGGTGTCATTTTGAGAAGGATGTCGATCCTGAAAATAATGATTACAACAACATATCAACTTCTTATAAATATTATACAGAACAAAAATTCAATAAAGAGCTAAATATAAATTATGATTGTAGTCTGTCTTTGGTACATTTTAATGCTAGAAGTCTGAGTACTAGCTTCAATGAATTACAATATCTTCTCAAATTACTTAATGTAAAGTTTGATATTATAGCAATAAGCGAAACGTGGCTGAGCAAGGACTCAACTCCTTTATATACGTTTGATGATTATGATGCTTTTCATGTTGTTAGAGACAACAGGAAAGTTGGAAGTTTGGTGATTTATGTTAACAAGAAGTTAAATGGGCGATATGCGAAACAAAGACACTAATATTTGTTAACATACTAGAATGTGTTACTGTTGAATGTGAAATTAACCGACACAAAACTGCACTGGTTAATTGTGTATATAGGTGCCCTGGGTCTAACATGGTTTCATTTAATGACAATATTGAATAGTTGTTTAATCGTATACGTTGCAACAAAACCATATATGCATGTGGTGATTTCAATATAGGTTTGTTTAAATGTGATAGTCATAGTGGAACCACGCTATTTGTAGATGTTATGTACAGTCTTCGTCTATACCCTTTAATTAATAGACCTAGCAGAATTACTACTACCTCTGCAACCCTTATAGACAACATTTTTACTTCTGAACTTTAGCACACGATTGATTGTGGTCTATTTAACAAGATTTAACAAGATTGCCATCCAGAAAATTACTCTGGATGGCAGGTGGACAAGGAAGCCTTTTGGCTTATCGAGAGTCCAATACTTTTTATCTACATGTATCCCGCCGTTTTAAGGTGTGTGTCGATTTTATTTGTAAACATATTCACGCTACTAGCACCAACACAATCAGGAGATAATCTGTTCCATTCATTTACAGTCCTTTGTGAGAATGAGAACTTTCTTATATCTAATCTACACTGCTCCTTTACTAATTTATTGGGAAATGATATCAATGATCATCTTCCTTTATTTGCTCTGTGCCATTTTATTGTAAAACGTAATGTGAACGAACATTCTAACAAGTGTATTCGTCATCTTAGCGAAGAAAACATCAATGCATTGATGTGTGACTTAATGCAAAATTATTGGCATACTGTTATCGATAGTGAAAACAAAAATGACATTGTGGCACTTGGAAAGTACTTAAAACTGTAATGGGAACACCTCGCTTAGGAAATCACTACCCATATCAGTTTGTTAATAATGGCGTGACAATTAGTAATAAGGAAGATGTAGCGAACATGTTTAATAATTATTTTACTAATATCGGTCCAGAGCTGTCAAAGGATATAATTGCACCAACAAACGTTTCTATTTATGACTCCCTAGAAAACAGAAACAATAACAATGTATTTTTAACTCCAGTTAACGAAGAGGAAGTTATCCGAGCTGTGAACAATTGGGAAAGTAAAACATCCACAGTTTGCGAAGACATAAGTATGCATTTGGTCAAAGAGTTATTAATTCTATTGCAAAACCTATCACCTATATTTGTAATATATCTTTACTACTGGAGTATTCCCGGAGAAAATGAAAATAGCGAAGGTTAACCCACTTTTTAAGTCTGGGGATAAGTATACGTGCACTAATTATAGGCCTATTTCACTATTACCACAACTCTAAAAAAGTTATAAAAATTGTTCAGTTCTCGTTTAGATAGCTTTATTACCAAACACAAACTAATAAACCCAATCCAATATGGATTTCAACTAAATATGTCAACATGTCACGCATTAATAGATCTTGTTGATGCAATAACCCAATCATTGGATGCCAAACAATATGGTATTGGTGTTTTGATCGATTTAAAAAAGAAATTTGACACTGTCAATCCCAAACTGTTATGTCAAAAATGGAATTTCTTGGTATTTGTGGAGTGGCATTTATCTGGTTAAATAGTTATCTAGAAAACAGAAAATAATTTGTGTCCATTGACAAATGTAATTCTACTGTGCGCAATATTTCATGTGGTTTCCCACACGGTTCGATCTTGGGCCCAATACTATTCATTCTTTACGTTAATGATGTATGTAACATATCTAATCTAGTAAAATACATTCTCTTTGCAGACGATACTAGTATATTTTAAGCAAATAGTAACATCAATATACTAAACGAAACAGTATGTAAAGTACTGAACCAAATGTATACATAGTTTGCAGTAAATATATTAACTCTGCACATATCTAAAACCAATTATATGTTATTTGAAATCGTATGCTCTTTTATATCAACAAAGAAGATAATATAAAAATACGAAATATTAATATCGAAAGAGTAAGGGTCACCAAGTTTTTGGGTGTGTTTATTGATGATCTACTAAATTGGAAAGCTCATATCAAATACTAACAATCAAAGCTTTCAAAAAGGACTGCTATATTGCATAGATGCAGTCATCTACTTGATAGAAATAGTAGACGTATTCTATTCTATAATTCTTTCTTTTTGCCGTATTTAAATTACTGTCCAGAGATATGGGGAAACACGTACCCAACAAATACTAACAGTATTTTCTGTTTACAAAAAAAGAGTAATCCGCATTATATTTGGTGCAAGACGGTTGGATCGTACAAACTCACTTTTCCAACAATTACTTGTTCTAAAATTTCCAGGTATCATAGAACTGAAAACATCATTATTTATGTACAAAGCTTACTACAGCTGTTTGCCATCAAATATTCAGTGTTTGTTTACTAGACGGGAAATAGCATACTCAATGCGAGCTAATCATGACGTATAACGACATGCGATCAATGTCTCTTTGTGTAAAGGGAGTGCAATTGTGGAATTTTCTATGTGATCATTTGAAAACTAATAATAATATTACTGAATTTAAGCGTAAATACAAAAACCTTTTATTTGATAAATATATGTTTGTGGAAATCTAAACAAAATCACACACAAATATAATCATGCCATTGAGGAATCTACAATGTGTAAATATGCGTATTTTTTACATACTTTAAAATTTGAATATGCACATATTCCATTACATGTTTTTAATTATTGTCGTTAGATGGTTAGATGAATAGCAAATTCGATTAAAATAATAGTTATATATTAATGTACATGTACGTATCTACGGGTGTATATGTAAGTATATATGTGTGTACATGTATGTATATGTGTGTATTCATACAGGTATATAATCATATATAAATATATGTCACGGGTAAATTTACCCAAAAGTCAATGACTTCGTATTTATCCCCTTCAAACATTGTATATTCTCACTTGTATTATATTTAAACTTGTTTGGTTGTCTTGTCTTGTATATATATATATATTGTTATCAATATTCTGAATAAACGTTCATTCATTCATGTGTGAAGAATAAAATACAAGAGTGATTCAGAATAAGATGGGTAAACGGATGGATCTGGGCGATCAGGTCTTCGTGTAAGACTGTTAGTCTATAGTAGTATGACCAACGTCTCCCCTCCCCTAAAATATTGGGAAGTTAATGGATATTGATATTGTACCCCAGAAAACAGCAAGTAGACGTCCCAAATAAAAGTGTTTTAACGCGCATTTAAATGTTTTTCTAATGTGGATCCAGACTGATAATTATTAAGATGGTATACGCATTGTATGCATTTTTGGAACGCACATATATTCGTTTATTTTATGAATGCCGAAGAATGATGTTGAATGCCGTTTGTGTGTAACGTGATACAGTGTCATTGGAATTTATCAAACATCTAATACTAAACGTATGCTGGATGCGTCACGCCCATACAGCAATATTATAACACGATTGAGACAAATTTTACTTACTGCTTCTCAAGCACAAAGGTGATATACATTTTGACAAAATGTAAAAGACATATATATCTTTATATATAATAAGATTTGTAATCATACGAATGCGTATAATTTATTAATTAACGTAAATTGTTATTCGTATCGGTCATATATATATATATATATATATCACCGATACGAATAACAACTTACGGTAGTTAATAAATGATATGCATTCGTATGATTACAGGTCTTATTCACTTATTACAACACCAAGCTCTCACAGGAAAACTTTTATGTGTTATGGTGTACGCATACTTTACTAGTTACATCAACGTGTCCCTTTGGTATGGCAGAAAGTATAATGTTATACGAGTATGTTCCCCCCCCCCTCAGAACCCAAGGTTTTGTCATTTGGCGAGAAGTGACCATATACGTACGTAGCATACGCATATAACTACACACGTGTAAACTACACAGTTGTATCACTAAACAAGTGACGTTCATTTTCACATGCTACGGATATTGTAACGAGTTTTATAAAGATATTGTGATACATATTACAATAACTGACCTGTAAGTTGCATCAGAACATTAGGGACGTTCAAACCAACGACGATGATGCTCAACAAGAGTGTCTTGTCCATGATTGGCCAGATGTGATGAATTCTATGAAAATGAGAATAACATATATTTGGGTGAAGTCACGAAAAATGGAACACTTTAATTGTTTTAAACTTCTCAGCTTTGCTATTCAGTTATTAAAATGAACATCCAATTTTCAATTTTGTTATACATAGTACATGTCATATATATAATATATGTCAGGAAAGACAATCTTAAGCAAATTTCATCAAGATTTCCCTCTATTCTAGCCATTTGAGGATCTAAAAATTTGGGTATTTTTGTATTAAAATGTACAAACTGTTGACGACAACTTTTCAAAGTTGAAAACAAAAACTACACGAATATCTGGAGTTCTCCTTTTATGTTGTTATTATTGAACAAAGACACAATGCACCTCACCTGCCATATTTGGCGTTAAAATAAGACAGAAAAAGATGCCTACTTTCGGAAAGCTGCCACCATTGTAATTTGTATTGTAACAGAGATCCTCTGTACTACACCTCTCCAGAAAGACATATGGGATTAAATCAAGAAAAAGCAAGAAATATGGGATTATTGCTAAAATAATCCACAAACCATATTAATGTAGTGTTAAATCAGCATTTGGAGGGATTAATTATGGGCAGGGACGTTGGCTGAAAAATATAATCAAATCAAGCACTTTGTGATCAAAGGAAAATAAACAGCTTTTTCAAAAATGGCTAAGATACTGGCAGTTTCTAGTTCTATGCAAAGGTAAATTAGCATGCTGTGTGGGACTGCCAATTTGAGAAAAGCAAAGGTTTCCCACAAAATAGTTAAGATGAATACCTAGCTTTCCCAGGAGAACTATCTGAGATTTAAGCCATTACATCTACCGTATGTGGGGATTCCAAAGTCTAGTGATTGTATTCAATGCGTCTGTTTGAAGCATACCCCTGTGGATAGGGAGTTACCTGTTTTGAAAGCCACCAGAATAAATACGTAGATAGTCCAGCTCACTTCAAATTAAAAAAATATGTTTCCGTGGCCCAGAAAGTCAAATGATGACCACCCATCTTCTATTATTTACTTTCACCCACTAGACCTCATATGAGTGGATCCCTTGTAGCTCCACCAACTGGCTTAAAGAACTGGTATATAAATATATATAACAATCATACCCTAAAGCAGACGAGGTACAATGTATTGACTCCTTTTCTACCACCGGTATTTAGACTTACCTTTTTCACCGTGTTTGCTTTCCTTCACCAGTGCCGCAATGAATTCTCTGCTGAATTGTTTCCTTTTATACCCCTCTCTCGGCATAAACAAGAAATAAATCAGCTAACTGCATCGATTTATATTGTGTTAAAAAGCAGTTAAACGCGACATGTTATAAAAACAATGCGATACATAAATCCACCTTTGCTTAAGAAGGCCGCCACTAGTTTTCTGCGCACATTATCTGCGCATGTCTTTCAAGGCTCCACCTGACGGCGGGTGTCTACAGTGATCATATAATTATAGGTTATACACAGCATAATCTTGTACATAGTATGCCAATGGGTGAGATAATACATATTATATCATTCGCTATGATCCAATTCAGGATGACAACTTTGGTTAATTTTGGTATTACTGGGCAAAGTGGGGTATCAGGGAACTTATTTTTTTTGTCAGATCCATGGTTTTGTCTGATGGAAACGAATATGCATTAAACCATATAATCTAAATGCTCTATATGGAAACTATTGCCGTGTAATATTTGGTCAGTGTATTTTGAGCAGGAATTTCTTCGATCGAATAGGACATTATGTTATGTATATAATAACAAGAAAATATACTATATTTCAATAGAATGTGTTCCTTTTGTAATATATTTGGTGTTTGAGAATGAAGGCAGTGCCTGGACGAAGGGAGTCTACACACTTCAACTGTGTGATACATACGTGAGATATGAGCTGACTGTCTCATACATAGTGCCAGTATTTGACGTAATGACAATCAGCACGAAAACATGTTTGGTGTTCAAGTAGAAGTTGTGCAATACGTCTACGAGAGGCTGTGGCTTTTCCTAGAGGATTGCATAAATGCGTGGTCACGCTGTTGCGTACTCACGTCGATAATGCGTCATTTAAACTTGTTGACATTTAACTGAATTTTCCGTGCATCATTAAGGGATACCAAGACGGTGTTGTGGTATTCGTAAAAGGGCAACATTTCATGTTTTGGTTCTACTGCCGCATAACACAGCTACACTCAAATTAGACTGAGACATGTACAAGATTACAAGTACGTTTATATGTGAGAGGCTTTACGCACACAGGTTACACATGTAACTTAGTACCCAAGACAAACAATCACACACACCACTAACCCACCCACACCCACACACACACACACGCACAGACACACACAACGACACACACAGACACACGCACACACACCCTCACATTCAGCAACACACACACAAACACACACATACGCACACACACACACGCACACGAACGCACACTCGCGCGCACACACACACACACACGCACACACATACGCACATACCCAAGCACTTATGCACTCACGCACTCCCGCACACACGCGCGCACACACACACACACTCATACACACACAAACCATCACACACACCCCAATTACAATGACTCAAACTTTTATCACAAATACAAGTCGTGCTCCAAATAATTGTGACCACAATATGGGAGTTGCAAACGTTGAGCTGACGCGAAATCAACATCACATAACAACATATATTGAAGAAAAAAAGGGCGGACATAACCAAAATCTTCTGCGAAGTTATAACGGAAAGCCGAAGATTGTACAGAAGCTGGTTATGTTTTTAAATACTCCAAATGGATATTGTTTTGGGCGAATGCGTAAACTGGCGCACCAACTGTCAGAAGACGCTCTTATTTATTATATTACAGGGCTTCAAATGTAAGTTGGATGAGGAATGTGAACGTAAGACTTAGGTTGTGTAGTTATTGATCATAGCCCTCCTCTGACTTTCGTCATATTGGGATTGTGTAACACGCGTGGCAATATATGCGATCGGTAAATGTAAAGATAACTGGTCAGTATTCCTACGTAGTCTTTTGTAATTTGTAAATGATCATTCAGTCGGAGATTTCTGGCATGAAACGGTCATAATAATTAATAATAATTTATAATACATAATAATAAATAATACCGCTATTTATGGATACATTTATCACCCGTTCGCAGTACATATTGCATATTTGGATGCCCATAATATTACTCGATTCTAGAAGCTGACACTCCATCGAGAAACAATAGACGCTCCTAAAAGGTAGAGGGAGGAGCCTAGACGCGCAGGGAATAAACTGCCAAATCCATGACACAGGTGTCCTGTGGACGAGGCCCGAATAGACTTGAGTGTGCTAAAGGCTATGAGTGCAAAACAGATCCAATCGACCGCTTCACCGTCTGCTGTCCTCTCCATGAGTTGTAGTTAATCGTGATCGTCCATTGGCATAGCAGCTCATGCAATTGCGTGCAAACGTTCAATGAGTGGCTCGTTGTTTCATGATTGCAATATCACCTTTTGTATATATTGCGTGCAACGGCCCTAAAGGTTTAACTTTTGTTATAATGTATTATTGCGTTTGTCGTATTGTCAAAAGGTGTCATTCGTAGAATCGCGGAAAATACGTTGCCCAAAGGCTAACTACCGACACATTATATCATATCTTCTTAAAATATATTCTTCATTGTTAATGTCAGAATGTGCAGTAGAATCCCATTACCTGTACAATTAATTTATCCTGAAAACTCTGTAATCCTGATACATACCACTTCAACTTGCAAAAAGACGAACCAGTATCGGCGAAATAAGCCTAAAATTGTACGCTTTCTTTCAGCGCCGCGCATTTGCCCCGACGGAAGATTGTGGAACCCCTACGTGTGCATACGCACTTGCAGATACTAACACCATGTGTCCCCTAAGAATTGTTTTCGGATGCCAGTGTCCGAAGGACCGTCCGATTGACCACAACTTTAAATGCAAAACACTGGCAGATTGTATTACCAACGTGTCGTTCTGGTACTGTGAGAATGTGCGCAGGGATCAGCCGTAATACAATTTCCTGCTGAATGAAATGTAAGAACTTAATAAGAGTATAACTAAGCCTATGGTGCAACAATGGCATGTTGCTAGTCGTGGTCGTTGGTGTTTAGTAGACTTTCCATTCTTTATAGATAGACACGTATTGTTCGCAAACATACATTTATATTCATCATTGGGAGACTTGTAAGAATAAAGCAGTTTATTTCCGATGTTTACATTTACCAGAGAATTTACATGTTTGTTTACATATGATTCTGCTTGATTTTTTTAACTTTCTTATCATCTCTACATAACACAAAGTCATGACCAAAGATAGAAGCATTCACGTACACATAAATACACACACACTCATACACTCACGCACGCAAGCATGCACCCATCCATACAAATACCCTCCCACCCACTGACTGCCGCACACACAAACACACACATACGCACACGCACACATACACGCACACACAACCACGTACACACGCACACACACGCACATACGTACAAACGCACGAACGCACGAATGCTCGTACGCACGAAAGCAAACACATGCACCCACAGAAACAAACACACTCTCTCTCTCTCTCTCTCTCTCTCTCTCTCTCTCTCTCTATCTCTCTCTCTCTCTCTCTCTCACACACACACACAAGCGGTACAACATTGAAGTACAATAAATTATTTCTCGACACAGCCACCAGTGGCGATGGAAGTAGAGTGGCGATCGTCATTGATACTAGGAGCATACTACGTGGGACAGAAACGGGAAGTTTTCTAAATACATAGAACATAATTAAAAAGCGTTACAAATGACACGTGTAGGACAACGCTGTTGCATAAGAGGCAGGACCGACACGTTTATGAGATTACCCTCTACGAACTTCTGCATCCGTTTTTCAAGTCAACAACTATAACACTTTTCACACTCAATGACCAGATATGTTGTGGTCATAATAAACAACGGATGTGTTTGAAATATGACTACGTCTTTGTATTTTGTCAAACTGCGTCAAACTGGCGACATGCAATGGTCATAAATAATTGCACCTGTTTCTAAGAACGTCCTTTCTACGTCAACTCGTTTTAAGGATGACTATTAGCTTACACCCATCTATAGAGCAACAGACATTGCAAATCACTGTTTGCTCAATAGTTCGTTACTGATAACTTGTAGTTGTATAAAGTTCCTTTGATACCTGGCTAAGTTTCTGCGCCTACCTCCTACATACGACATGTATTAATGTGCTCACGATTGTGTGTGTGTATGTGTGTGTGTGTGTCTGTGCGTGTGTGCATTTGTTTGTGTGTGTGTGTGTATGTGCACGTGTGCACATGTGCATATACGAGTGTGCGTGAGTGCTTGTGCGTGTACGTGCGTCCATGCGTGTGTGTGTGAAAGAGCGATAAGGGCATGGAGAGGGAGAGGAAGGAAGAGAGAAGGCGTCAGAGAGAAAGAGAGGGGGAGAGAGAGAGAGGGGCAAAGGGGGAGTTACAGAAACAGGGAGACAGAGAGAGAGTTGGGAGAGGAAGAGAGAGAGAGAGAGGAGTGAGGGAGAGAGAGAGGGAGAGAGAGGGCGCGGTAGAAGGAGAGAGAGAGAGAGAGAGCGAGAGATGGTGAGAGAGGGGTGGTAGGCAGATAGAGAGGGGGGATGTGAGGGAGAGGGAGAGACACAGAAGGTCAGGGAGAGAGGGGGAGAATGGAAGAGAGAGAGAGAGAGGGGGAGGGAGAAAGAAAGAGAGGGAGAGAGAGGCCGAGAGATAGGGAGAAAGAGAGAGAGAGAGAGAGGGGGAGAGAGAGGGAGAGGGAGAAGGAGAGAGAGAGAGCGAGAGATGGGGAGAGAGGGGTGGTAGGCAGATAGAGAGAGGGGAAGTGAGGGAGAGGGAGAGAGACAGAGGATCAGGGAGAGAGGGGGAGAATGGGAGAGAGAGAGAGAGAGAGAGAGAGAGAGGGAGAAAAAAGGGAGGGAGAGAGAGGCCGAGAGATAGGGAGAAAGAGTGAGAGATAGAGGTGGAGAGAGGGGGGAGAGGGAGAGAGAAAGAGAGGGGGAAATGTACAGTGAGAGATAGATAAAGAGAGAGAGAGGGAATGAGAGGTAGAGAGAGGGAGAAGCATTATTTGTGTAGCACAGTAGCGAACCGTTGCTATCAATCGTAATCAGCGTTCATAGGCGCACGCTGTTTATTCATAATACTATTCTAAAATAAACGCAACTTATCTTAAAACATTTGGTGGGTCTGGACTAAGTGCGACTAGTATATTGTCAATTAAATCAGGTGTATAACTTGTATTGGTGTCTGGTTCGAAAGTGCTAAAATTTGCAGGTCTACCAGTGGGGAAACGTAAGTTCTCTACTGGTACTATACCCGCGATCGACATATTGTTCTGTAGAGGACTACACGTCAACCTGTCACGTAGACGTCGTCACGTTGTCTAACAGAACATCTGTTTGGCGAAATGTACGTTTATTCTCCAATGCTTCACGTAGGATAATCAGATGAACGTAGATGAACTACACACATGCACGCACATACACACTCACAATCACACACACATACACACACACACACACACACACACACACACACACACACATACACACGCACACACACACACACTCCAACACCCACAGACTCACACACATTAATACGCACACATACTTACACTCCCCCCCACACACACACTGCACACACATACAAACTTCATACACACACTCACACGCACATACTCGCACACTCCCACACCCACACACGCACACTCACACCAAACACACACCCACACCCACGCACCCACGCACCCACGCACACAAAGGACTGGCACGATACCACACGAGAGGATTGTGTGAATATTTATATATGGGAGGATTGGCAGAGGAGTGGAGGACATGTAGACGTGTGGTAGAACCAGTAGTGCTGGAGCAGTACTGTCCCCTGTTTTGTATCGAGGGGTAGAGGGGCACGTTGCCGACAAGGGGGTATTATCGGGGATAGTTTAAATAATGCGATATTATTGCGATAGTTGTATTAATACGGCTATAGTACTGCGATAGTTTCTTAACTTCTAGGATAATAATTGCGTGGCACTGGAGGCGTTTGTTTCACGACAGGAGGAATCCCCGAATTACGCTGTTGTGATCGACACTGTTTCTTCTTAAGTCGGTGAAGAAGTTAAATTACAAAATGAAATTATTAAAAGTATACGGATAATTTTTAATCGGTCAACATCTAACTGAGAGCGGAGAAATGTTCAGTGCGACAAATGTACGATATTAAACACTTGCTCTGGTGCGGGACCCTTACTTCTCCGTGGCGTTATTGCCACGAGCGTGCCAGCGAATAATGTTTTTATAACGAGCACTCTGTCCTCGCTAGCACTTGTGGGACTTAGTCTGAAACCACACATAAATAGCAACTGAATCGTAACCACAAGGGCGAGAGTCAGACTGCGGGAATAACGTCAACACGACGAGTTTGTTGAAATGTGTGATGGATGCTTCTATTGTTTTGCAAACCTTAAATTCAACTAGCAAAAACGGGATGCCTTGGTAGCTGACAGTCGTGATAGCAACATTTACGAAATGTTAGAAAACACACAGCATCGTTTCATAAACACCATAATTCGCTCGCAGATACTCTTTGTTTGTTCAAAATAACAAGACCGGAGATAATGTGAAGTTCACGTCCATCGATAGGCCAAAGTCGTGAGAATTGTCAAATAATATACCTACATTGCTACGTTATTAGCACGAGTGCAGACATAAGCAATATTGCATCAGCGTCTTGCCAAATCCATGACACAGGGGCCGTTTCTCCGAAATATGTACCGTGCGTGCGTGGTTCGTGCAATTGTTGAGTTACATTTCACGTATTACGCACACATTGCGTTTTACGTTCCGAACAACTAATTTACCCAATACAAGTTGTGAATCATGACATAAGTGGTATTATGAAAATACATAGATCTTACGTACTAATCGTAACGGCGTAAATTAATCCCTAAAAGTTTGGCGCTTGAGATTCCTTGATTAAAATTATATATCAATAAGTAAGTTAATAAAATATTGATTTAAGTGCAGTCGCTTTTCTTTTCGCTTCGGATGAAGCAATATGCAAATCGAGTCAAATCTTTCGTACTAATAGAAATGCACTTGACTCGGTCTGGATGTTGGTATAATATGGAATAATGTAATATATGCCGTGTGGACGATGTGTTAGCGTCGGAGAACAGTGCATGAGTGTTGCAGAATCGATTGACCGTTATGCGCACACAGTGTGCAGTTTCCATTACATATAGGCAAATTAAATCCTAGTACTGCACATTACTTTCTAGAATTTTGCACGTTATCCAACAAAGCTATTAAACAGTTACCTCGTTTTGAGATCGTATTCTATGTAAACCTTTTTGATCGTCGAGTTTAACTCATAATTGTTACGCCAAGAACTGCCGACTTTAGTGTGTGTACCAACAGTTTCATTCACCCCAACTTTGGCAGACGAGGATTCCAACAAACACTCTCATACAAAACTGATACATCAATATTTGAAAATAAAGTAAATTCATTTTGTAGAAGTTCATTTATAGAAGGTAGATGAACGATAAAACTGGCGCACGCCAATTATCAGTCTATGTTAAGAATTTGTATATACTGAGACCTTGAGGAGTTGGATTCAGCTTATAAGTACGTAAGCTTAAACAACGACTAGTCGTGATGACCTTTCACGTATTCATGTAGGTAATATTTTACAATTCAAGAAACACTGCGCATAAACGTGTAATAATAATGCCTCTATAACTCAGCCACTAAAATTCCCAACATTGGTGTTTGGGATGGCGACTTTTGTTGTACCGATTCAACACTGTGCTTCTCTAGAGGCCATTTCTCCTACTCGTGATATTTGAATGATGAACCAAATCGTGTTTCTTTAAAATATAATAACCAAACTCTGGCTAATTTTTCGCCAACTTATTTATAACTAGCATAGAAGAGTGCGAATAATACGTTTATAAAATAATTTTGATATATGCTGATGTCCAACAATGTAATAATATGGATGGTTTTAGAAAACGAGTGTGTGCCCTTGAAAACTACTAGATAAAATACTGTGCTATTGTAATAAAATATTTTTTTATGGACCCGTATGGTCTAGATGAGGATAAACCTTTTGTATTGAACAATGATGACTTTGTTTAATATATGCCGTGCATATAAAGATTTAAGTTGTTATTATAATATTACCTATTCATATTTTGAACTGTTTTATTTGTTTTGATTGATGTATGTGTTTAGCTTATTTGCGTTTGTTAACCTTCTTCATTTTAATGCATATTTGTGTGTACGCGTTTAGATGATGTTATCTAAAATCAAACTATTCCTATTCGTTACCATTTGAATTTACGATTTTGGTATCAATAACTGTAAACCAACGTAGGTACAGCCGTTGTAGTCGCATTAAGGTATTGTCTCATCCTCCGGTATGCGTCAACAGGTAGCGCGATACTGGTATCATCGGTCACATTAACGGTGTCACTGAACGCGGATCTATTGTTGGCACACCTACGGTTCCCGTCATAAATACACGCACGCGTCTCGTCGTTTCCATTGCGTGTGCTTCAGGTATCCGTCTCACTGACCTCGCGTGGTATTGACATAAACCTAATACTTGTTTTTGTCTGCTGCGGTTAAAATTCACCTTGGTTAGGAGTTGGTATTGTAGTTTACATGAATGGTGGGATATTTATGGGGGTCACCATATAGTACATCACTCTTAAAGGGGAGTTCAGCTGTCCGGGTCACCATGATGATGCGTTACATTGGAGATGAGGAGGTCTCTGGGCAAACGTTACGTAACGACTAACACGTCTATCTTCGTTTTGCTGTAAAATAAGATTGATAGCAATAACTACTGTGTCGCTTGGGTGGACTTGATTACCCAAATTTGGAAACCGCTATAGGACTAGGTGGACTCGAACCCCAACTGAGAGACCAGGACGACTGCCCGCGGAGCTACAGCACACTCCCCTCCCAACTACTACACATAGTTAAATTTATAGGTATATACAATGTTATATGGACAATTGGGGTTATTTTGTATTACTACAATATGTGTACCGTTAGTGAACCTTAAAGAGAGAGAGCGAGAGATGGGGAGACAGGGGTGGTAGGCAGATAGAGAGAGGGGAAGTGAGGGAGAGGGAGAGAGACAGAGGATCAGGGAGAGAGGGGGAGAATGGGAGAGAGAGAGACAGAGAGAGAGAGAGAGGGAGAAAAAAGGGAGGGAGAGAGAGGCCGAGAGATAGGGAGAAAGAGTGAGAGATAGAGGTGGAGAGAGGGGGGAGAGGGAGAGAGAAAGTGAGGGGGAGATGTACAGTGAGAGATAGATAAAGTGAGAGAGAGGGAATGAGAGTGAGAGAGAGGGAGAAGCATTATTTGTGTAGCACAGTAGCGAACCGTTGCTATCAATCGTAATCAGCGTTCATAGGCGCACGCTGTTTATTCATAATACTATTCTAAAATAAACGCAACTTATCTTAAAACATTTGGTGGGTCTGGACTAAGTGCGACTAGTATATTGTCAATTAAATCAGGTGTATAACTTGTATTGGTGTCTGGTTCGAAAGTGCTAAAATTTGCAGGTATACCAGTGGGGAAACGTAAGTTCTCTAATGGTACTATACCCGCGATCGACATATTGTTCTGTAGAGGACTACACGTCAAGCTGTCACGTAGACGTCGTCATTTTGTCTAACAGAACATCTGTTTGGCGAAATGTACGTTTATTCTCCAATGCTTCACGTAGGATAATCAGATGAACGTAGATGAACTACACACATGGACGCACATACACACTCACAATCACACACACAGACACACAGACACACACACACACACATACACTCACACACTCCAACACCCACAGACTCACACACATTAATTAGCACACATACTTACACTCCCCCCCCACACACACACACTGCACACACATACAAACTTCATACACACACTCACACGCACATACTCGCACACTCCCACACCCACACACGCACACTCACACCAAACACACACCCACACCCACGCACCCACGCACACAAAGGACTGGCACGCTACCACACGAGAGGATTGTGTGAATATTTATATATGGGAGGATTGGCAGAGGAGTGGAGGACATGTAGACGTGTGGTAGAACCAGTAGTGCTGGAGCAGTACTGTCCCCTGTTTTGTATCGAGGGGTAGAGGGGCACGTTGCCGACAAGGGGGTATTATCGGGGATAGTTTAAATAATGCGATATTATTGCGGTAGTTGTATTAATACGGCGATAGTACTGCGATAGTTTCTTAACTGCTAGGATAATAATTGCGTGGCACTGGAGGCGTTTGTTTCACGACAGGAGGAATCCCCGAATTGCGCTGTTGTGATCGACACTGTTTCTTCTTAAGTCGGTGAAGAAGTTAAATTACAAAATGAAATTATTAAAAGTATACGGATAATTTTTAATCGGTCAACATCTAACTGAGAGCGGAGAAATGTTCAGTGCGACAAATGTACGATATTAAACACTTGCTCTGGTGCGGGACCCATACTTCTCCGTGGCGTTATTGCCACGAGCGTGCCAGCGAATAATGTTTTTATAACGAGCACTCTGTCCTCGCTAGCACTTGTGGGACTTAGTCTGAAACCACACATAAATAGCAACTGAATAGTAACCACAAGGGCGAGAGTCAGACTGCGGGAATAACGTCAACACGACGAGTTTGTTGAAATGTGTGATGGATGCTTCTGTTGTTTTGCAAACCTTAAATTCAACTAGCAAAAACGGGATGCCTTGGTAGCTGACAGTCGTGATAGCAACATTTACGATATGTTAGAAAACACACAGCATCGTTTCATAAACACCATAATTCGCTCGCAGATACTCTTTGTTTGTTCAAAATAACAAGACCGGAGATAATGTGAAGTTCACGTCCATCGGTAGGCCAAAGTCGTGAGAATTGTCAAATAATATACCTACATTGCTACGTTATTGGCACGAGTGCAGACATAAGCATTATTGCGTCAGCGTCTTGCCAAATCCATGACACAGGGGCCTTTTCTCCGAAATATGTACCGTGCGTGCGTGGTTCGTGCAATTGTTGAGTTACATTTCACGTATTACGCACACATTGCGTTTTACGTTCCGAATAACTAATTTACCCAATACAAGTTGTGAATCATGACATAAGTGGTATTATGAAAATACATAGATCTTACGTACTAATCGTAACGGCGTAAATTAATCCCTAAAAGTTTGGCGCTTGAGATTCCTTGATTAAAATTATATATCAATAAGTAAGTTAATAAAATATTGATTTAAGTGCAGTCGCTTTTCTTTTCGCTTCGGATGAAGCAATATGCAAATCGAGTCAAATCTTTCGTACTAATAGAAATGCACTTGACTCGGTCTGGATGTTGGTATAATATGGAATAATGTAATATATGCCGTGTGGACGATGTGTTAGCGTCGGAGAACAGTGCATGAGTGTTGCAGAATCGATTGACCGTTATCCGCACGCAGTGTGCAGTTTCCATTACATAACGGCAAATTAAATCCTAGTATTGCACATTACTTTCTAGAATTTTGCACTTTATCCAACAAAGCTATTAAACAGTTACCTCGTTTTGAGATCGTATTCTATGTAAACCTTTTTGATCGTCGAGTTTACCTCATAATTGTTACGCCATGAACTGCCGACTTTAGTGTGTGTACCAACAGTTTCATTCACCCCAACTTTGGCAGACGAGGATTCCAACAAACACTCTCATACAAAACTGATACATCAATATTTGAAAATAAAGTAAATTCATTTTGTAGAAGTTCATTTATAGAAGGTAGCTGAACGATAAAACTGGCGCACGCCAATTATCAGTCTAAGTTAAGAATATGTATATACTGAGACCTAGTCGTGATGACCTTTCACGTATTCATGTAGGTAATATTTTACAATTCAAGAAACACTGCGCATAAACGTGTAATAATAATGCCTCTATAACTCAGCCACTAAAATTCCCAACATTGGTGTTTGGGATGGCGACTTTTGTTGTACCGATTCAACACTGTGCTTCTCTAGAGGCCCTTTCTCCTACTCGTGATATTTGAATGATGAACCAAATCGTGTTTCTTTAAAATATAATAACCAAACACTGGCTAATTTTTCGCCAACTTATTTATAACTAGCATAGAAGAGTGCGAATAATACGTTTATAAAATAATTTTGATATATGCTGATGTCCAACAATGTAATAATATGGATGGTTTTAGAAAACGAGTGTGTGCCCTTGAAAACTACTAGATAAAATACTGTGCTATTGTAATAAAATATTTTTAATGGACCCGTATGGTCTAGATGAGGATAAACCTTTTGTATTGAACAATGATGACTTTGTTTAATATATGCCGTGCATATAAAGATTTAAGTTGTTATTATAATATTACCTATTCATATTTTGAACTGTTTTATTTGTTTTGATTGATGTATGTGTTTAGCTTATTTGCGTTTGTTAACCTTCTTCATTTTAATGCATATTTGTGTGTACGCGTTTAGATGATGTTATCTAAAATCAAACTATTCCTATTCGTTACCATTTGAATTTACGATTTTGGTATCAATAACTGTAAACCAACGTAGGTACAGCCGTTGTAGTCGCATTAAGGTATTGTCTCATCCTCCGGTATGCGTCAACAGGTAGCGCGATACTGGTATCATCGGTCACATTAACGGTGTCACTGAACGCGGATCTATTGTTGGCACACCTACGGTTCCCGTCATAAATACACGCACGCGTCTCGTCGTTTCCATTGCGTGTGCTTCAGGTATCCGTCTCACTGACCTCGCGTGGTATTGACATAAACCTAATACTTGTTTTTGTCTGCTGCGGTTAAAATTCACCTTGGTTAGGAGTTGGTATTGTAGTTTACATGAATGGTGGGATATTTATGGGGGTCACCATATAGTACATCACTCTTAAAGGGGAGTTCAGCTGTCCGGGTCACCATGATGATGCGTTACATTGGAGATGAGGAGGTCTCTGGGCAAACGTTACGTAACGACTAACACGTCTATCTTCGTTTTGCTGTAAAATAAGATTGATAGCAATAACTACTGTGTCGCTTGGGTGGACTTGATTACCCAAATTTGGAAACCGCTATAGGACTAGGTGGACTCGAACCCCAACTGAGAGACCAGGACGACTGCCCGCGGAGCTACAGCACACTCCCCTCCCAACTACTACACATAGTTAAATTTATAGGTATATACAATGTTATATGGACAATTGGGGTTATTTTGTATTACTACAATATGTGTACCGTTAGTGAACCTTAACATTATGAACTTTCATGCAACGAGTGAACAAACTGTTTTTTTTCAAAACGATCGTACGTTTATATGGCCAGCTTCACAAGTGGTGGGCTCTCAACAATCCACATTTAGCGTTATATGATAATTATATGGATGCCCCCACACTAGGTTATACAGGAATAAAACATAACGTCAATGAGAACACGAATGTCCAAGTTAGTGAAATAAAAAAATTGCTCCCGGGATATTTGTTTCTCACACACATTAAATTCAAATTTATGTTATGAGTCGGCAGATAAATTGTAACAAAAATGTGTACTCGTATACGTCATCTTATGCACATGCCTACATCCACACGTGCACACTCACGTACAGAATCTGTAATACGTGTGGGCCCGTATACCTGAGCGAGCTTGTCTGCCTCTACGTGCCCACCAGGTCCCTTCGGTCAGCAGGAAATCGTCAACTTGCGAGACCGCGAACAAGATGCAAAGTCGGAGACGCGAGTTTTATGGCAGCAGCTCCGGACCTCTGGAACGATTTACCCACATCAATGCGTGAACTAAACAGTGAAGCAACTTTTAAAACACTCTATTTTAATCGACATTTTAACTCCAGCAGCCGCAGCAGTCCCTGCAGAGTGATCTACTTGTTTTCAATGCATGTAATGAACACTGAGACTTTTAAGAGCACTTTTAAAAACTCTCTTTTAATCAATATTTTAACTGCTGTTGTGACTTTTAGACTTGACATTAAGTTTTTATCAATTATCTTTTGTTTATATGACACGATAATACTAATATTTAAAGATATTTTTTTAATATTCATTTTTTTACTTAATTAATTACTTTTTTGATTTATTACTATTTTACATGTAAAGCGCCTTGAATAGTTTCTAACTAGAATTGGCGCTATATAAGTATATTTATTGATTTATTTATTATTTATTATAATCTTTATGCCCAAGAATCATTGCACCCGACGAATAATCGACGAAACGTATGTATGCAGCTATGGTAATGTTTTCCTCTTAGACGGCTTGAACTTCTAGCGCCAAACTTTCAGGGAATAATCTACAACCCCAAGAATAGGAAGTAGGAGTTATATATTTCCAAAATACCCCATATACGACATGTTTACACCTTTTTGAGGTAAATCTATAGACAGGATGTTATGGTGTTTACGTAACGATACTCTATGCTTTCAAACATTTGGTAAATATTACTGTTAACTACCCGTCAGTTGACTGACATTTTTACTGCACCTCGAAGGCGCCAGACCGAGTAGTTTCCATTGGATTTCGGAGACCCATTGTTGAAAGGAAGTGGGCATTTAATAGTACTACTAAATCATTTAGGGACTACTGCATCTAAGCAGTTTCACACTGCTCTGCGTACCATAACTAGTGGTTTGCATTAACACTATCATATCATTACTTTTTGCACGAAAATAATGTCTAGATTATTATATGTAATTTACAATGCTATCGTATGGTTGATAGTAGTGTATTTGTAATTGAGACATATTATAAAATGAGGAATTGGTTTTAATACCTCATCACGACATGATCACTTGTTCATATTCGAAAGTACCAAGATTGGTAAGATCACAATAATAACACATTTTACGGATATATCTATAAATAAACCACGATTTTGTGAGTAGTAATATGACCAATGTTACAATTTGGTACACCATAAATCAGTATTTCAGTTAACCAATACAAAGTATTCCACTTAAACCTGAAACCTTATGATATGTGACGAAAATGGTAATTTGAGGTTAGAACGTAACAATTATTGTAGATTGTAACTGATTGTTAATTAATTTGTTGCATAATTTTAGTAGCTAGAGTCTATAAATGTCATCCAACTTGAGTAATTGAAGTGTTTTATAAATATGAATTGTGTGAGCATTGTAGTTACTTAGGGATATTATTCGCATTGTTTTTTTATGTAATTTGAAAATGTGATGTGCCTGATGACCCCATAAGAGGATACCATAATTAATATGAGGGAGAATGAGAGAATTATACATAACATATAATGTTTAAAGTGGAAAAAAGTTTATTTAGAATTCATGTTGTTTTACTAGTGTTATTTGCTATTTTGTTTGTGTGACTGCCAGTTTAAATGGTTATTTATGGCAATGCCTAATTTGTTTTAAGCATTTACACTTTCAATGTTTGTCCCATCCATTTATAATACACGGTACTCTACTTTCTTTTGAGGTATATGAAAAATAATAAATTTAGTATTTTTGGTATTTTGTGAAAGTGTATTTGCTTTCAACCAATTGCAAACATTTGTGAGTTCTTTGGTAATAATTTCACTGCACATTTGGCCTTCTGAAACTTGTAATGTCCTCAGGTACTAGTAAGGGTAGTGTCATCTTCTTAAGTTAAAATTTCAAAAGGTCACTCGAAAATGCTATGTCATTGATGTATATAACAAAGAAGAGTGGTCCTAAAATTGAATTTTGTGGAACGGCAGTGGTGATAACTGTTTCTTTACACTTAACATTTTTTATTTCTAAATATTGTTTAAGATTACATAATAATAATAATGAAATATTATATAGCGCCGGTATACGCCGTGAAGGCGCTCATGGGGCTCGCACAGTATTTTATCATTGATGACGGTCAAATGTACAAATACCTCCTACAAAAATCAAATGCCGCATCACATAATCCATAGTAATTTAATGTATAGGCCCCTGTCACATACACCTTTCTGTGCAAAGCAACGATACAAGACCAATGTTGATTGAAACAGGCCAACTTAATGACATTTATTCACTAACACATATTAAGCAACACCGTATATACATTAAACCACACATCGTATATACATACATCAATACAGAGCAAGCATGCCGGCCGCAACAGCATTGGTAAGCAATACCTACAATTTCTAAGGATATAACTTCTGAGACATATAATTACTAACATGACTAACTACATGACTGCACTATATTTACCATTACGACCGTAACGGTGGGGGTCACTACGCCATCTCCCTTATAGTGAAAGAGTCAATTAAAACGCTTCTAAACCACCAAGTGATCTAGGGAGGAGGTTGGGCAAAACAATGATAATAAATATAACTAAATCGACATAATTCGTAAAAACAGAACACAGAATTTTGGTGATTAGCGAGCCAATAGTACACACTGAATGAATCATACCAAACCAGAGAGTGAGGCTGAATTTCCTTTGTGGCTGGCCTATATAGCCCCTATCACTCCGTTACATATTCTTCCGCGTTGTTCTCAGTTTGATCACTAGGGAAACTCCAGACCTATCTACTAGAGGACGCTGCCATTTGCCCATTTACTACTATCAATATTGCGTCGCTGCCTCACACAAAATCAATGTATGCGCCTCTGTCACATACACCTTTCTGTGCAAAGCAACGATACAAAACCAATGTTGATTAACACAGGCCAACTTAATGATATTTATTCACTAACACATATTAAACAACACCATATATACATTAAACCACACCATATATATATACATTTAACCACACCATATATACATACATCAATACACAGCAAGCATGCCGGCACCAACAGCATTGTTAAGCAATACCTACAATTTCTAAGCATATAACTTCTGAGACATATAATTACTAACATGACTAACTACATGACTGCACTATATTTACCACTACCACCGTATCGGTGGGGGTCACTCCTCCACCAGGTTACCCGACATCCAATGTAACCGACCCCATAATTTAATTAATGTAACAATATATTATGATCAATCGTGTCAAACGTTTTTGATAAATCAAGGTATATATTAATTGGCGTAGCCAATTTAACAAGCCCTTGTATAATTCTATCCATAATTTTGAGTGTTGCAAATTCAGTAGAACGTTTCTAAAACCGTATTCGATGTGATAGTACAACATCTTGGAATAGAAATAGTTGTGTATTTGATCAAATATTATCCTTTAGAAAAATTGAAATAGCTGGCAAGACTGACATTGTACGATAATTATCAAGGTTAGAATTATCACCTTTTTTGAAAAGGGCAATAACTTTAGCAAGTTTTCATTTGTTTTGAAATATAACAGTCATTATGGATTTATTTATAATTACGGTGTCTGCTTTGCTAATATCATGTTTTATCAATTTTAATGTTTTGGTTCGTATACCATCTATTCCGCAACTTTATTTTGGAGGTAAGCAATCAGGTATGTTGACAGCAGTATCTACTTCAATGGGTTTAAAACTGAAGGTGTGAAGTGTACGTTTTTAAAAATAAATATTTACAGGATTTACCATCAGTTGTAGTTAAATTAGAAGCTACAGTTGGAACAATATTTGTAAACAAAAACCGAGTTAAATTGATTTGCAATAATGCATTTATCGCTTACCATTCCTCCGTCCACTTTGAACGAATCTGGAAATTGTTCTTTCTTAGGGTTTTGCCTGAATAATTTCTTTAATAAACCCCAAATCTTTTTAATATAGTGTTTCAGGCCTGGGGTCAATTGCATTGCAATGTAATATATTACTATTACTATTATTTTGCTTCGCTCCTATTACTATTTCTATTACATGCTGAATTCTTCCTATTACTCTTACTATTACATTTGAAGCAATTACTTTTACAATTATAATTGATTATATTTATTGATTTATATTTTTATTAGTATTTATGTTATATTATTTTGACGAGAACATTTTCACTTTACATAATATTTTTTTTTTTTCTGATATGTTGCGGGTTGTTTTAAAATAAATATATATGTATTGTGTAATAATTAATCGCCACCAAACATTAATATGTAATGTTTTTTTTATTTTTTTTATTTATCAAATTAAATGATTAAACATATGTATTATTATTATTACGAATATAAATGCAGTTTTTGTTAAGGTAAAACCCATAAACTAGCAGTCCATATAAATATGTATTTGTATTATTATTATCCGTATATATAAATATAATAACGGTCATTATCAATTGTGGAGACAACACCCGCGATAATTCCGTATGTTTGGTAATGGTTTGGTATTTCATTTTACAGTTATTTTACTATTACCCTACTGCAGTGACTTATCGAGATGTAGTATTTAATCAGTCACAAGTTGCCTACATTGATACTATAAATAATAACAAGAACACGCTGGTTGGCGCCATTAGCACAGGAAGATGGAAACAGCTGTATTTAAAAAATAAGAGTTTATTGATAAGGAGAGTTGTAATTTTATTTGACGGCAAGTCAGTTATAACATTGCTTAGACTTACATTGATTGGTAACACGTCTGGGTGAACAAAAGCTAAGATATATTTACGCTAAGCTAGAGAAGTCAAATAATCAATAGAGTATAGAAGAAATTTGTATAGCAAATTATTAACGGCAAACAAGTTAAGTGAGCAATAATACTGAAATACTGTGGTAAGCTGTCCAGAAATTCATAACAAATTAAAAATAACATTGTAAGACTGAATAAGGTCTATGTTAATAACTAAATAAACATTGGTCTATTTGTCGCGTTTAACCATCAGCCTCATTAGCCATGCAAGCAAAGTGATGCTGAGAGTCATCTTGAACAGAGTGAAACTACAAGTAGAAGAGATCATTGCCAAAGAACAGGCGGGCTTTCGCAGTTAAAGAAGCACCACGCAACAAATATTCAATGTTCGTGTTCTGGGTGAGAAATACAGGCAACATCAACAAGAACTATTCCATGTCTTCATTGATTTCAAGAAGGCATTTGACAGGGTGTGGCATGCCGATCTATGGGCAACAATGAAGAACTACAATATTGGACGAAAACTAGTACACACCATCGAACAGCTATACGCTAAAGCTAGCAGCGCAGTGACAGGTGCAAGGCGCTTTAATAGAATGGTTCTACACATCAGTCGGATTCCGTCAAGGATGCCTCTTGTCACCTACATTATTCAACATTTTCATGGAACGAATAATGACAGATGACCTGGAAGATCACACTGGCACAGTCAACATTGGAGGACGCATCATCACCACCCTACGGTTCGCTGATGACATCGACGGGTTGGTTGGTTGGTTGGTTGGAAGTGAAGAGGAACTTGCTAACCTTGTGAACCGATTGGACGAAACATCAGCCAGACATGGAATGGAAATTAGCACAAATAAAAATCGTTGCATGTTTTTCCGTGTAAATGTGACGAGTTAAGGGACCATGGATAATACACTACACGTGGACCTGATTCTATCCAAACTATTAAGGGATACATGAAAACAAGTGTATAGCAGTTGTATGGCTTCGATATTCAAACTATTAAGGGATACATGAAAACAAATGTATAGTAGTTGTCTGGCTCGATATTCAACCTATTAAGGGATACATGATAACAAGTGTATAGCAGTTGTCTAACTCGATATTCAATCTATTAAGGGATATATGACATCAAGTGTATAGCAGTTGTCTTGCTCGGTATTCAAACTATTAAGGGATACATGACAACACGTGTATAGCAGTTGCCTAGCTCGATATTCAATCTATTAAGGGATACATGACAACAAGTGTATAGCAGTTGTCTAGCTCGATATTCTGTTGTGTTACAAGAGGTTCAGAAAGGATATGATCGCTAAAATAGAAACAACTGTTGATTGAAGACTTTTAGGTGGGCTTCTTATATATGTTCCCTTTCAACTATTATGTAAAAGTATGTACAGACATACGCGTGTATGTCTCGAGTGTGTGTATATGTAACATACCGTGAATGGTAATTATGCCATTTGGAAAACAAAGAGAACAACGCTATACGCAACGGTTCAATTCTTATTTTATTAACAAAGCATAGCAAGCTAGATATCAGCATCCGTTCACACAATGTCAGAAATTACATTATATATTATATATGCGTTTTATTTAACTCAATTCGGCATTATGACAGTATTTTTTTTCTAATCTATGCATTTTGCAAACAGATACGCTGGCCACATTCGTTATCACTGCATTGCTTAAGTACGACTAAGCGCCCTATCTTGCATACATTGATATTATTGCAATAACCAACATACGCTAAGCATCCATAACGAAAACACACACAATGAAGCATTCAGCGATCTCATGAATTATGTATGAATGTAATCGAACCGCTTTTCTCTCAGTCTAGAGAATGGACACGTGAACGTGTTTATGAATAGGCAATCGAATATTGCCCAGTGGCTTTTTCGATGCAGATTAAACTGCCGCAGTGGCCAGGTTTGAGCGCACCAACGAGCAGCATATCCGACGAATTGCCACACCACGATTGCATGCGTCTCCACTGGCGGAACGTTTCGAAGCCATCGTCGAAGGCAGGAAAACGAACGCTGATTGGTACCGTGGACGGTGACTTGCAGTGGCACACCAGGTCGTCTCTCTGATCTCTGCTGACTTTCCCGACCAACAACGTGCAACCATTGGCGACACACCATCCCATGTTGTTTATGTTGTCGATTTGATCGAACGACCCGCCCCACTTTGCGTAAGCAGTGAACATGTTTCCTGTTACATTCATGTCGTTGTAGCAGAGCGTGTCGTCCCTGTGGTCTCCGTTGAAGTCGCCCACATACTGTTTGCCGCCCAAGCTTAAGCACGACTCCATATGCAGGTGCCATATGAGAGAATTGTTGAACTTGCCATCGGCTGTCGCATACAGTATAGACGTCCGGCCCAGCTCACCATCGTAACATAACATGTCAGACTTACTGTCCCCGTTGAAGTCGCCGATGAAGAGTTTGGAATGACTGCCCTTGCAGAAATCCATTCCCTTGACCCAACTTGTGTTAGTAAAGTGTCCGTCTTTGTTAGTGTACGCAAGAAACACTACTCCCATCTGATCGTGGCATAGCATATCATCTCTAGAATCCCCATTGAAGTCTCCGATATACAGAGAAGCTCCAGTATGATAGCACCACCCCATGGATTTCGTCCAGCCAACACCGGAGTAGCCATTGTTGTCTCCATAGTAGATCCATTTATTTCCATTATTCGAATCATGACACATAATGTCCATTCGACCATCTCCGTTGAAGTCTCCTTTCAGTGCATATTGATACGATTCCACGCAGAAATCAGGTAAGGTCATTGTTGCGGTAGGATCGCCAAACCAAGCCTTGTTCGACTCGCATTTCGGTCCTGAAACAATATTGTATTTATGTTATGTTGACGGATAATTATTGTTGCAATAACATATCGCCAAGTCATTGTTCTCGAGCTAGGATCTACGCTGAATACAAAGGTACGTGGACAACTAATAATGTGGAACATTAAATATTGCACCGGTTGAAATATAGATCTAAGTGCAACCGTATGTTGACAATATCTTTGTGAACATATCAACACAGTGTTATCGAGGAATTCATTACATCAACAAACCAACGTTGGCAAACACAAGAAAATTAATTTGAAGTTATTAAATAACAGTATGTGATCGCCCTTGAGCATGGAAACCCACACAGGGCACCAGGCAGGATGTGTGCGCTTGCTATGGTTCTATTTCGCAACTAATATGATGATACGAAGCACATCACATTTACAATCGCACTGCTACGAGAAAGGCGACGTGTTCCATTAGATGTACACTGTGTGTGTTTGTTCTTATTGATAACAGTGGTCAAAATTGTATAATATTTTATTATGGCAAACATATTGCTTTGCTGTTTCTACTTCATTTTAATACCTACTATCTGCCATTTACCTGGTAACATCGTGAAAGAAAACTACCCACTCTCAAATAGTGATGATATGGAAAACATATTTGAAACCTACAAATATACTAAACACAGCAGGTGTCATTTTGAGAAGGATGTCGATCCTGAAAATAATGATTACAACAACATATCAACTTCTTATAAATATTATACAGAACAAAAATTCAATAAAGAGCTAAATATAAATTATGATTGTGGTCTGTCTTTGGTACATTTTAATGCTAGAAGTCTGAGTACTAGCTTCAATGAATTACAATATCTTCTCAAATTACTTAATGTAAAGTTTGATATTATAGCAATAAGCGAAACGTGGCTGAGCAAGGACTCAACTCCTTTATATACGTTTGATGATTATGATGCTTTTCATGTTGTTAGAGACAACAGGAAAGTTGGAAGTTTGGTGATTTATGTTAACAAGAAGTTAAATGGGCGATATGCGAAACAAAGACACTAATATTTGTTAACATACTAGAATGTGTTACTGTTGAATGTGAAATTAACCGACACAAAACTGCACTGGTTAATTGTGTATATAGGTGCCCTGGGTCTAACATGGTTTCATTTAATGACAATATTGAATAGTTGTTTAATCGTATACGTTGCAACAAAACCATATATGCATGTGGTGATTTCAATATAGGTTTGTTTAAATGTGATAGTCATAGTGGAACCACGCTATTTATAGATGTTATGTACAGTCTTCGTCTATACCCTTTAATTAATAGACCTAGCAGAATTACTACTACCTCTGCAACCCTTATAGACAACATTTTTACTTCTGAACTTTAGCACACGATTGATTGTGGTCTATTGGGAAATGATATCAATGATCATCTTCCTTTATTTGCTCTGTGCCATTTTATTGTAAAACGTAATGTGAACGAACATTCTAACAAGTGTATTCGTCATCTTAGCGAAGAAAACATCAATGCATTGATGTGTGACTTAATGCAAAATTCTTGGCATACTGTTATCGATAGTGAAAACAAAAATGACATTGTGGCACTTGGAAAGTACTTAAAACTGTAATGGGAACACCTCGCTTAGGAAATCACTACCCAGATCAGTTTGTTAATAATGGCGTGACAATTAATAATAAGGAAGATGTAGCGAACATGTTTAATAATTATTTTACTAATATCGGTCCAGAGCTGTCAAAGGATATAACTGCACCAACAAACGTTTCTATTTATGACTCCCTAGAAAACAGAAACAATAACAATGTATTTTTAACTCCACATAACGAAGAGGAAGTTATCCGAGCTGTGAACAATTGGGAAAGTAAAACATCCACAGTTTGCGAAGACATAAGTATGCATTTGGTCAAAGAAGTTATTAACTCTATTCCAAAACCTATCACCTATATTTGTAATATAGCTTTACTACTGGAGTATTCCCGGAGAAAATGAAAATAGCAAAGTTTAACCCACTTTTTAAGTCTGGGGATAAGTATACGTGCACTAATTATAGGCCTATTTCACTATTACCACAACTCTAAAAAAGGTATAAAAATTGTTCAGTTCTCGTTTAGATAGCTTTATTACCAAACACAAACTAATAAACCCAATCCAATATGGATTTCAACTAAATATGTCAACATGTCACGCATTAATAGATCTTGTTGATGCAATAACCCAATCATTGGATGCCAAACAATATGGTATTGGTGTTTTGATCGATTTAAAAAAGAAATTTGACACTGTCAATCCCAAACTGTTATGTCAAAAATGGAATTTCTTGGTATTTGTGGAGTGGCATTTATCTGGTTAAATAGTTATCTAGAAAACAGAAAACAATTAGTGTCCATTGACAAATGTAATTCTACTGTGCGCAATATTTCATGTGGTTTCCCACAGGGTTCGATCTTGGGCCCAATACTATTCATTCTATACGTTAATGATGTATGTAACATATCTAATCTAGTAAAATACATTCTCTTTGCAGACGATATTAATATATTTTATGCAAATAGTAACATCAATATACTAAACGAAACAGTATGTAAAGTACTGAACCAAACGTATACATAGTTTGCAGTAAATATATTAACTCTGCACATATCTAAAACCAATTATATGTTATTTGAAATCGTATGCTCTTTTATATCAACAAAGAAGATAATATAAAAATACGAAATGTTAATATCGAAAGAGTAAGGGTCACCAAGTTTGTGGGTGTGTTTATTGATGATCTAGTAAATTGGAAAGCTCATATCAAATACTAACAACCAAAGCTTTCAAAAAGGACTGCTATATTGCATAGATGCAGTCATCTACTTGATAGAAATAGTAGACGTATTCTATTCTATAATTCTTTCTTTTTGCCGTATTTAAATTACTGTCCAGAGATATGGGGAAACACGTACCCAACAAATACTAACAGTATTTTCTGTTTACAAAAAAAGAGTAATCCACATTATATTTGGTGCAAGACGGTTGGATCGTACAAACTCACTTTTCCAACAATTACTTGTTCTAAAATGTCCAGGTATCATAGAACTGAAAACATCATTATTTATGTACAAAGCTTACTACAGCTGTTTGCCATCAAATATTCAGTGTTTGTTTACTAGACGGGAAATAGCATACTCAATGCGAGCTAATCATGACTTATAACGACAGAGAGTCTGTTCTACCATGCGATCAATGTCTCTTTGTGTAAAGGGAGTGCAATTGTGGAATTTTCTATGTGATCATTTGAAAACTAATAATAATATTACTGAATTTAAGCGTAAATACAAAAACCTTTTATTTGATAAATATATGTTTGTGGAAATATAAACAAAATCACACACAAATATAATCATGCCATTGAGGAAACTACAATATGTGTAAAGATGCGTATTTTTTACATACTTTAAATTTTGAATATGCACATATTCCATTACATGTTTTCAATTATTGTCGCTAGATGGTTAGATGAATAGCAAATTCGATTAAAATAATAGTGATATATTAATGTACATGTACGTATCTACGGGTGTATATGTAAGTATATATGTGTGTACATGTATGTATATGTGTGTATTCATACAGGTATATAATCATATATAAATATATGTCACGGGTAAATTTACCCAAAAGTCAATGACTTCGTATTTACCCCCTTCAAACATTGTATATTCTCACTTGTATTATATTTAAACTTGTTTGGTTGTCTTGTCTTGTATATATATATTGTTATTAATATTCTGAATAAACGTTCATTCATTCATGTGTGAAGAATAAAATACAAGAGTGATTCAGAGTAAGATGGGTAAACGGATGGATCTGGACGATCAGGTCTTCGTGTAAGACTGTTAGTCTATAGTAGTATGACCAACGTCTCCCCTCCCCTAAAATACTGGGAAGTTAATGGATATTGATATTGTACCACAGAAAACAGCAAGTAGACTTCCCAAATAAAAGTGCTTTAACGCGCATTTAAATGTTTTTCTAATGTGGATCCAGACTGATAATTAATAAGCAGGTATACGCATTGTATGCATTTTTGGAACGCACATATATTCGTTTATTTTATGAATGCCGAAGAATGATGTTGAATGCCGTTTGTTTGTAACGTGATACAGTGTCATTGGAATTTATCAAACATATAATACTAAACGTATGCTGGATGCGTCACGCCCATACAGCAATATTATAACACGATTGAGACACATTTTACTTACTGCTTCTCAAGCACAAAGATGATATACATTTAGAGAAAATGTAAAAGACATATATATATATTTATATATATATATATATATATATATATATCACCGATACGAATAACAACTTACGTTAGTTAATAAATTATACGCATTCGTATGATTACAGGTCTTATTCACTTATTACAACACCAAGCTCTCACAGGAAAACTTTTATGTGTTAGGATGTACGCATACTTTACTAGTTACATCAACGTGTCCCTTTGGTATGGCAGAAAGTATAATGTTATACGAGTATGTTTCCCCCCCTCAGAACCCAAGTTTTTGTCATTTGGCGAGAAGTGACCATATACGTGCGTAGCATACGCATATAACTACACACGTGTAAACTACACAGTTGTATCACTAAACAAGTGACGTTCATTTTCACATGCTACGGATATTGTAACGAGTTTTATGAAGATCTTGTGATACATATTACAATAACTGACCTGCAAGTTGCATCAGAACATTAGGGACGTTCAAACCAACGACGATGATGCTCAACAAGAGTGTCTTGTCCATGATTGGCCAGATGTGATGAATTCTATGAAAATGAGAATAACATATATTTGGGTGAAGTCACGAAAAATGGAACACTTTAATTGTTTTAAACTTCTCAGCTTTGCTATTCAGTTATTAAAATGAACATCCAATTTTCAATTTTGTTATACATAGTACATGTCATATATATAATATATGTCAGGAAAGACAATCTTAAGCAAATTTCATCAAGATTGCCCTCTATTCTAGCCATTTGAGGATCTAAATATTTGGGTATTTTTGTATTAAAATGTACAAACTGTTGACGACAACTTTTCAAAGTTGAAAACAAAAACTACACGAATATCTGGAGTTCTCCTTTTATGTTGTTATTATTGAACAAAGACACAATGCACCTCACCTGCCATATTTGGCGTTAAAATACGACAGAAAAAGATGCCTACTTTCGGAAAGCTGCCACCATTGTAATTTGTATTGTAACAAAGATCCTCTGTACTACACCTCTCCTGAAAGACATATGGGATTAAATCAAGAAAAAGCAAGAAATATGGGATTATTGCTAAAATAATCCACAAACCATATTAATGTAGTTTTAAATCAGCATTTGGAGGGATTAATTATGGGCAGGGACGTTGGCTGAAAAATATAAGCAAATCAAGCACTTTGTGATCAAAGGAAAATAAACAGCTTTTTCAAAAATGGCTAAGATACTGGCAGTTTCTAGTTCTATGCAAAGGTAAATTAGCATGCTCTGTGGGACTGCCAATTTGAGAAAAGCAAAGGTTTCCCACAAAATAGTTAAGATGAATACCTAGCTTTCCCAGGAGAACTATCTGAGACTTAAGCCATTACATCTACCGTATGTGGGGATTCCAAAGTCTAGTGATTGTATTCAATGCGTCTGTTTGAAGCATGCCCCTGTGGATAGGGAGTTACCTGTTTTGAAAGCCACCAGAATAAATACGTAGAAAGTCCAGCTCACTTCAAATTAAAAAAATATGTTTCCGTGGCCCAGAAAGTCAAATGATGACCACCCATCTTCTATTATTTACTTTCACCCACTAGACCTCATATGAGTGGATCCCTTGTAGCTCCACCAACTGGCTTAAAGAACTGGTATTTAAATATAGATAACAATCATACACTAAAGCAGACGAGGTACAATGTGTTGACTCCTTTTCTACCACCGGTATTTAGACTTACCTTTTTGACCGTGTTTGCTTTCCTTCACTAGTGCCGCAATAAATTCTCTGCTGAATTGTTTCCTTTTATACCCCTCTCTCGGCATAAACAAGAAATAAATCAGCTAACTGCATCGATTTATATTGTGTTAAAAAGCAGTCAAACGCGACATGTTATAAAAACAATGCGATACATAAATCCACCTTTTCTTAAGGAGGCCGCCACTAGTTTACTGCGCACATTATCTGCGCATGTCTTTCATGGCTCCACCTGACGGCGGGTGTCTACAGTGATCATATAATTATAGGTTATACACAGCATAATCTTGTACATAGTATGCCAATGGGTGAGATAATACATATTATATAATTCGCTAATATCCAATTCAGGATGACAACTTTTGTTAATTTTTGTATTACTGGGCAAAGTGGGGTATCAGGGAAATTATTTTTTTTGTCAGATCCATGGTTTTGTCTGATGGAAACGAATATGCATTAAACCATATAATCTAAATGCTCTATATGGAAACTATTGCCCTGTAATATTTGGTTAGTGTATTTTGAGCAGGAATTTCTTCGATCGAATAGGACATTATGTAATGTATATAATAACAATAAAATATACTATATTTCAATAGAATGTGTTCCTTTTGTAATATATTTGGTGTTTGAGAATGAAGGCAGTGCCTGGACGAAGGGAGTCTACACACTTCAACTGTGTGATACATACGTGAGATATGAGCGGACTGTCTCATACATAGCGCCAGTATTTGACGTAAATACAATCAGCACGAAAATATGTATGGTGTTCAAGTAGAAGTTGTGCAATAGGTCTACGAGAGGCTGTGGCTTTTCCTAGAGGATTGCATAAATGCGTCGTCACGCTGTTGCGTACTCACGTCGATAATGCATCATTTAAACTTGTTGACATTTAACTGAATTTTCCGTGCATCATTAAGGGACACCAAGACGGTGTTGTGGTATTCGTAAAAGGGCAACATTTCATGTTTTGGTTCTACTGCCGCATAACACAGCCACACTCAAGTTAGACTGAGACATCTACAAGATTACAAGTACGTTTATTTGTGAGAGGCTTTACGCACACAGGTTAGACAGGTAACTTAATACCCAAGACAAACAAACACACACACCACTAACCCACACACACACACACACACACACACACACACACACACACACACACACAGACACACACAACGACACACACAGACACACGCACACACACCCTCACATTCAGCAACACACACACAAACACACACATACGCACACACACACACGCACACGAACACACACTCGCGCGCACACACACACACACACACACACACGCACACACATACGCACATACCCACGCACTTATGCACTCACGCACTCACGCACACACGCGCGCACACACACACACACACTCATACACACACAAACCATCACACACACCCCAATTACAATGACTCAAACTTTTATCACAAATACAAGTCGTGCTCCAAATAATTGTGACCACAATATGGAAGTTGCAAACGCTGAGCTGACGCGACATCAACATCACATAACAACATATATTGAAGAAAAAAAGGGCGGACATAACCAAAATCTTCTGCGAAGTTATAACGGAAAGCCGAAGATTGTACAGAAGCTGGTTATGTTTTTAAATACTCCAAATGGATATTGTTTTGGGCGAATGCGTAAACTGGCGCACCAACTGTCAGAAGACGCTCTTATTTATTATATTACAGGGCTTCAAATGTAAGTTGGATGAGGAATGTGAACGTAAGACTTAGGTTGTGTAGTTATTGATCATAGCCCTCCTCTGACTTTCGTCATATTGGGATTGTGTAACACGCGTGGCAATATATGCGATCGGTAAATGTAAAGATAACTGGTCAGTATTCCTACGTAGTCTTTTGTAATTTGTAAATGATCATTCAGTCGGAGATTTCTGGCATGAAACGGTCATAATAATTAATAATAATTTATAATACATAATAATAAATAATACCGTTATTTATGGATACATTTATCACCCGTTCGCAGTACATATTGCATATTTGGATGCCCATAATATTACTCGATTCTAGAAGCTGACACACCATCGAGAAACAATAGACTCTCCTAAAAGGTAGAGGGAGGAGCCTAGACGCGCAGGGAATAAACTGCCAAATCCATGACACAGGTGTCCTGTGGACGAGGCCCGAATAGACATGAATGTGCTAAAGGCTATGAGTGCAAAACAGATCCAATCGACCGCTTCACCGTCTGCTGTCCTCTCCATGAGTTGTAGTTAATCGTGATCGTCCATTGGCATAGCAGCTCATGCAATTGCGTGCAAACGTTCAATGAGTGGCTCGTTGTTTCATGATTGCAATATCACCTTTTGTATATATTGCGTGCAACGGCCCTAAAGGTTTAACTTTTGTTATAATGTATTATTGCGTTTGTCGTATTGTCAAAAGGTGTCATTCGTAGAATCGCGGAAAATACGTTGCCCAAAGGCTAACTACCGACACATTATATCATATCTTCTTAAAACATATTCTTCATTGTTAATGTCAGAATGTGCAGTAGAATCCCATTACCTGTACAATTAATTTATCCTGAAAACTCCGTAATCCTGATACATACCACTTCAACTTGCAAAAAGACGAACCAGTATCGGCGAAATAAGCCTAAAATTGTACGCTTTCTTTCAGCGCCGCGCATTTGCCCCGACGGAAGATTGTGGAACCCCTACGTGTGCATACGCACTTGCAGATACTAACACCATGTGTCCCCTAAGAATTGTTTTCGGATGCCAGTGTCCGAAGGACCGTCCGATTGACCACAACTTTAAATGCAAAACACTGGCAGATTGTATTACCAACGTGTCGTTCTGGTACTGTGAGAATGTGCGCAGGGATCAGCCGTAATACAATTTCCTGCTGAATGAAATGTAAGAACTTAATAAGAGTATAACTAAGCCTATGGTGCAACAATGGCATGTTGCTAGTCGTGGTCGTTGGTGTTTAGTAGACTTTCCATTCTTTATAGATAGACACGTATTGTTCGCAAACATACATTTATATTCATCATTGGGAGACTTGTAAGAATAAAGCAGTTTATTTCCGATGTTCACATTTACCAGAGAATTTACATGTTTGTTTACATATGATTCTGCTTGATTTTTTTAACTTTCTTATCATCTCTACATAACACAAAGTCATGACCAAAGATAGAAGCATTCACGAACACATAAATACACACACACTCATACACTCACGCACGCATGCATGCACCCATCCATACAAATACCCTCCCACCCACTGACTGCCGCACACACAAACACACACATACGCACACGCACACATACACGCACACACGACCACGTACACACGCACACACACGCACATACGTACAAACGCACGAACGCACGAATGCTCGTACGCACGAAAGCAAACACAGGCACCCACAGAAACATACACACACACACACACTCTCTCTCTCTCTCTCTCTCTCTCTCTCTCTCTCTCTCTCTCTCTCTCTCTCTCTCTCTCACTCACACACACACACACACACACAAGCGGTACAACATTGAAGTACAATAAATTATTTCTCGACACAGCCACCAGTGGCGATGGAAGTAGAGTGGCGATCGTCATTGATACTAGGAGCATACTACGTGGGACAGAAACGGGAAGTTTTCTAAATACATAGAACATAATTAAAAAGCGTTGCAAATGACACGTGTAGGACAACGCTGTTGCATAAGAGGCAGGACCGACACGTTTATGAGATTACCCTCTACGAACTTCTGCATCCGTTTTTCAAGTCAACAACTATAACACTTTTCACACTCAATGACCAGATATGTTGTGGTCATAATAAACAACGGATGTGTTTGAAATATGACTACGTCTTTGTATTTTGTCAAACTGCGTCAAACTGGCGACATGCAATGGTCATAAATAATTGCACCTGTTTCTAAGAACGTCCTTTCTACGTCAACTCGTTTTAAGGATGACTATTAGCTTACACCCATCTATAGAGCAACAGACATTGCAAATCACTGTTTGCTCAATAGTTCGTTACTGATAACTTGTAGTTGTATAAAGTTCCTTTGATACCTGGCTAAGTTTCTGCGCCTACTCTCTAAGTAAACGATCACCGCACCAGCGCAAGTGGCAAGGCGGCGGCAAGCATAAGGTCTGAAGATCCATCCTCAGGCGGCACGCGGCGATTATCAACCGCGCTGACCGTTAACATCAATCTGATGCCATAACGTTAACGAAAACGTGATGGATTATCGGGTTAACGATCGATATTTATTTATACCATGAATCGACATCCATTATCCATTCAAGAGGAGGGGGGGGATGGAGGAGGATGAAGATGGAATGGAGAGGAAAGAGGGGAAAGAGGAAGAGGGGATGGGGTGGAGGGGAGGAAAGGAAAGAGGGGATAAAGTGAGAGAGAGGGAATGAGAGGGAGAGAGAGGGAGAAGCATTATTTGTGTAGCACAGTAGCGAACCGTTGCTATCAATCGTAATCAGCGTTCATAGGCGCACGCTGTTTATTCATAATACTATTCTAAAATAAACGCAACTTATCTTAAAACATTTGGTGGGTCTGGACTAAGTGCGACTAGTATATTGTCAATTAAATCAGGTGTATAACTTGTATTGGTGTCTGGTTCGAAAGTGCTAAAATTTGCAGGTCTACCAGTGGGGAAACGTAAGTTCTCTACTGGTACTATACCCGCGATCGACATATTGTTCTGTAGAGGACTACACGTCAACCTGTCACGTAGACGTCGTCACGTTGTCTAACAGAACATCTGTTTGGCGAAATGTACGTTTATTCTCCAATGCTTCACGTAGGATAATCAGATGAACGTAGATGAACTACACACATGCACGCACATACACACTCACAATCACACACACTGACACACAGACACACACACACACACACACACACACACACACACACACACACACACACACACACACACACACACACACACACACACACACACACACACATACACACGCACACACACACTCCAACACCCACAGACTCACACACATTAATACGCACACATACTTACACCCCCTCCCCCACACACACACACTGCACACACATACAAACTTCATACACACACTCACACGCACATACTCGCACACTCCCATACCCACACACGCACACTCACACCAAACACACACCCACACCCACGCACCCACGCACACAAAGGACTGGCACGATACCACACGAGAGGATTGTGTGAATATTTATATATGGGAGGATTGGCAGAGGAGTGGAGGACATGTAGACGTGTGGTAGAACCAGTAGTGCTGGAGCAGTACTGTCCCCTGTTTTGTATCGAGGGGTAGAGGGGCACGTTGCCGACAAGGGGGTATTATCGGGGATAGTTTAAATAATGCGATATTATTGCGATAGTTTTATTAATACGGCGATAGTACTGCGATAGTTTCTTAACTGCTAGGATAATAATTGCGTGGCAGTGGAGGCGTTTTTTTCACGACAGGAGGAATCCCCGAATTACGCTGTTGTGATCGACACTGTTTCTTCTTAAGTCGGTGAAGAAGTTAAATTACAAAATGAAATTATTAAAAGTTTACGGATCATTTTTAATCGGTCAACATCTAACTGAGAGCGGAGAAATGTTCAGTGCGACAAATGTACGATATTAAACACTTGCTCTGGTGCGGGACCCTTACTTCTCCGTGGCGTTATTGCCACGAGCGTGCCAGCGAATAATGTTTTTATAACGAGCACTCTGTCCTCGCTAGCACTTGTGGGACTTAGTCTGAAACCACACATAAATAGCAACTGAATAGTAACCACAAGGGCGAGAGTCAGACTGCGGGAATAACGTCAACACGACGAGTTTGTTGAAATGTGTGATGGATGCTTCTGTTGTTTTGCAAACCTTAAATTCAACTACCAAAAACGGGATGCCTTGGTTGCTGACAGTCGTGATAGCAACATTTACGAAATGTTAGAAAACACACAGCATCGTTTCATCAACACCATAATTCGCTCGCAGATACTCTTTGTTTGTTCAAAATAACAAGACCGGAAATAATGTGAAGTTCACGTCCATCGATAGGCCAAAGTCGTGAGAATTGTCAAATAATATACCTACATTGCTACGTTATTGGCACGAGTGCAGACATAAGCATTATTGCGTCAGCGTCTTGCCAAATCCATGACACAGGGGCCGTTTCTCCGAAATATGTACCGTGCGTGCGTGGTTCATGCAATTGTTAAGTTACATTTCACGTATTACGCACACATTGCGTTTTACGTTCCGAATAACTAATTTACCCAATACAAGTTGTGAATCATGACATAAGTGGTATTATGAAAATACATAGATCTTACGTACTAATCGTAACGGCGTAAATTAATCCATAAAAGTTTGGCGCTTCAGATTCCTTGATTAAAATTATATATCAATAAGTAAGTTAATAACATATTGATTTAAGTGCAGTCGCTTTTCTTTTCGCTTCGGATGAAGCAATATGCAAATCGAGTCAAATCTTTCGTACTAATAGAAATGCACTTGACTCGGTCTGGATGTTGGTATAATATGGAATAATGTAATATATGCCGTGTGGACGATGTGTTTGCGTCGGAGAACAGTGCATGAGTGTTGCAGAATCGATTGACCGTTATCCGCACGCAGTGTGCAGTTTCCATTACATAACGGCAAATTAAATCCTAGTATTGCACATTACTTTCTAGAATTTTGCACGTTATCCAACAAAGCTATTAAACAGTTACCTCGTTTTGAGATCGTATTCTATGTAAACCTTTTTGATCGTCGAGTTTACCTCATAATTGTTACGCCATGAACTGTACGACTTTAGTGTATGTACCAACAGTTTCATTCACCCCAACTTTGGCAGACGAGGATTCCAACAAACACTCTCATACAAAACTGATACATCAATATTTGAAAATAAAGTAAATTCATTTTGTAGAAGTTCATTTATAGAAGGTAGCTGAACGATAAAACTGGCGCACGCCAATTATCAGTCTATGTTAAGAATATGTTTATATGTTGTACCGATTCAACACTGTGCTTCTCTAGAGGCCCTTTCTCCTACTCGTGATATTTGAATGATGAACCAAATCGTGTTTCTTTAAAATATAATAACCAAACACTGGCTAATTTTTCGCCAACTTATTTATAACTAGCATAGAAGAGTGCGAATAATACGTTTATAAAATAATTTTGATATATGCTGATGTCCAACAATGTAATAATATGGATGGTTTTAGAAAACGAGTGTGTGCCCTTGAAAACTACTAGATAAAATACTGTGCTATTGTAATAAAATATTTTTAATGGACCCGTGTGGTCTAGATGAGGATAAACCTTTTGTATTGAACAATGATGACTTTGTTTATTATATGCCGTGCATATAAAGATTTAAGTTGTTATTATATTATTACCTATTCATATTTTGAACTGTTTTATTTGTTTTGATTGATGTATGTGTTTAGCTTATTTGCGTTTGTTAACCTTCTTCATTTTAATGCATATTTGTGTGTACGTGTTTAGATGATGTTATCTAAAATCAAACTATTCCTATTCGTTACCATTTGAATTTACGATGTTGGTATCAATAACTGTAAACCAACGTAGGTACAGCCGTTGTAGTCGCATTAAGGTATTCTCTCATCGTCCGGTATGCGTCAACAGGTAGCGCGATACTGGTATCATCGGTCACATTAACGGTGTCACTGAACGCGGATCTATTGTTGGCACACCTACGGTTCCCGTCATAAATACACGCACGCGTCTCGTCGTTTCCATTGCGTGTGCTTCAGGTATCCGTCTCACTGACCTCGCGCGGTACTGACATAAACATAATACTTGTTTTTGTCTGCTGCGGTTAAAATTCACCTTGGTTAGGAGTTGGTATTGTAGTCTACATGAATGGTGGGATATTTATGGGGGTCACCATATAGTACATCACTCTTAAAGGGGAGTTCAGCTGTCCGGGTCACCATGATGATGCGTTACATTGGAGATGAGGAGGTCTCTGGGCAAACGTTACGTAACGACTAACACGTCTATCTTCGTTTTGCTGTAAAATAAGATTGATAGCAATAACTACTGTGTCGCTTGGGTGGACTTGATTACCCAAATTTGGAAACCGCTATAGGACTAGGTGGACTCGAACCCCAACTGAGAGACCAGGACGACTGCCCGCGGAGCTACAGCACACTCCCCTCCCAACTACTACACATAGTTAAATTTATAGGTATATACAATGTTACATGGACAATTGGGGTTATTTTGTATTACTACAATATGTGTACCGTTAGTGAACCTTAACATTATGAACTTTCATGCAACGAGTGAACAAACTGTTTTTTTCAAAACGATCGTACGTTTATATGGCCAGCTTCACAAGTGGTGGGCTCTCAGCAATCCACATTTAGCGTTATATGATAATTATATGGATACCCCCACACTAGATTCTACAGGAATAAAACATAACGTCAATGAGAACACGAATGTCCAAGTTAGTGAAATAAAAATATTGCTCCCGGGATATTTGTTTCTCACACACATTAAATTCAAATTTATGTTATGAGTCGGCAGATAAATTGTAACAAAAATGTGTACTCGTATACGTCATCTTATGCACATGCCTACATCCACACGTGCACAATCACGTACAGAATATGTAACACGTGTGGGCCTGTGTACCTCAGCGAGCTTGTCTGCCTCTACGTGCCCACCAGGTCCCTTCGGTCAGCGAGAAATCGTCAACTTGCGAGACCGCTAACAAGATGCAAAGTCGGAGACGCGAGTTTTATGGCAGCAGCTCCGGAACTCTGGAACGATTTACCCACATCAATGCGTGAACTAAACAGTGAAGCAACTTTTAAAAGCGCATTAAAACACTCTATTTTAATCGACATTTTAACTCCAGCAGCCGCAGCAGTCCCTGCAGAGTGATCTACTTGTTTTCAATGCATGTAATGAACACTGAGACTTTTAAGAGCACTTTTAAAAACTCTCTTTTAATCAATATTTTAACTGCTGTTGTGACTTTTAGACTTGGCATTAAGTTTTTATCAATTATCTTTTGTTTATATGACACGATAATACTAATATTTAAAGATATTTTTTTTAATATTCATTTTTTTACTTAATTAATTACTTTTTTGATTTATTACTATTTTACATGTAAAGCGCCTTGAATAGTTTCTAACTAGAATTGGCGCTATATAAGTATATTTATTGATTTATTTATTATTTATTATAATCTTTATGCCCAAGAATCATTGCACCCGACGAATAATCGACGAAACGTATGTATGCAGCTATGGTAATGTTTTCCTCTTAGACGGCTTGAACTTCTAGCGCCAAACTTTCAGGGAATAATCTACAACCCCAAGAATAGGAAGTAGGAGTTATATATTTCCAAAATACCCCATATACGACTTGTTTATCACCTTTGTGAGGTAAATCTATAGACAGGATGTTATAGTGTTTACGTAACGATGCTCTGTGCTTTCAAACATTTGGTAAATATTACTGTTAACTACCCGTCAGTTGACTGACATTTTTACTGCACCTCGAAGGCGCCAGACCGGGTAGTTTCCACTGGATTTCGGAGACCCATTGTTGAAAGGAAGTGGGCATTTAATAGTACTACTAAATCAATTAGGGACTACTGCTTCTAAGCAGTTTCACACTGCTCTGCGTACCATAACTAGTGGTTTGCATTAACACTATCATATCATTACTTTTTGCACGAAAATAATTTCTAGATTATGATATGTTATTTGATAATGCTATCGTATGGTTGATAGTAGTGTATTTGTAATTGAGACATATTATAAAATGAGGAATTGGTTTTAATACCTCATCACGACATGATCACTTGTTCATATTCGAAAGTACCAAGATTGGTAAGATCACAATAATAACACATTTTACGGATATATCTATAAATAAACCACGATTTTTTTAGTAGTAATATGACCAATGTTACAATTTGGTACACCATAAATCAGTATTTTAGTTAACCAATACAAAGTATTCCACTTAAACCTGAAACCTTATGATATGTGACGAAAATGGTAATTTGAGGTTAGAACATAACAATTATTGTAGATTGTAACTGATTGTTAATTAATTTGTTGCAGAATTTTAGTAGCTAGAGTCTATAAATGTCATCCAACTTGAGTAATTGAAGTGTTTTATAAATATGAATTGTGTGAGCATTGTAGTTACTTAGGGATATTATTCGCATTGCTTTTTTATGTAATTTGAAAATGTGATGTGCCTGATGACCCCATAAGAGGATACCATAATTAATATGAGGGAGAATGAGAGAATTATACATAACATATAATGTTTAAAGTGGAAAAAAGTTTATTTAGAATTCATTTGATATTTTGTTTGTGTGACTGCCAGTTTAAATGGTTATTTATGGCAATGCCTAATTTGTTTTAAACATTTACACCTTCAATGTTTGTCCCATCCATTTCTAATACACGGTACTCTACTTTCTTTTGAGGGATATGAAAAATAATAAATTTAGTATTTTTGGTAATTTGTGAAAGTTTATTTGCTTTCAACCAATTGCAAACATTTGTGAGTTCTTTGGTAATAATTTCACTGCACATTTGGTCTTCTGAAACTTGTAATGTCCTCAGGTACTAGTAATGGTAGTGTCATCTTCTTAAGTTAAAATTTCAAAAGGTCACTCGAAAATGCTATGTCATTGATGTATATAACAAAGAAGAGTGGTCCTAAAATTGAATTTTGTGGAACGGCAGTGGTGATAACTGTTTCTTTACACTTAACATTTTTAATTTCTAAATATTGTTTACGATTGTATAATAATAATAATGAAATATTATATAGCGCCGGTATACGCCGTAAAGGCGCTCATGGGGCTCGCACAGTATTTTATCATTGATGACGGTCAAATGTACAAATACCTCCTACAAAAATCAAATGCCATATCACATAATCCATAGTAATTTAATGTATAGGCCCCTGTCACATACACCTTTCTGTGCAAAGCAACGATACAAGACCAATGTTGATTGAAACAGGCCAACTTAATGACATTTATTCACTAACACATATTAAGCAACACCGTATATACATTAAACCACACATCGTATATACATACATCAATACAGAGCAAGCATGCCGGCCGCAACAGCATTGTTAAGCAATACCTACAATTTCTAAGCATATAACTTCTGAG
>CM034539.1:4320030-4345030 GCA_020002185.1 Paraescarpia echinospica
AGTGTGTGTGCGTGTGTGCGTGTGTGCGTGTGTGCGTGTGTGCGTGTGTGCGTGTGTGCGTGTGTGCGTGTGTGCGTGTGTGCGTGTGTGCGTGTGTGCGTGTGTGCGTGTGTGCGTGTGTGTGTATTATAAGTCTATGTTGTATGTTAAGATAGCAAGGGTAAATAATAGTATATGTTGTATATAGAGAAACAACCAGGATGCACAATAGTCTCTGTTGTATGGCGAGTCAGCCAAGTTTCGAAACGGCAGCTTAAGATTCCAATCTGTGTTCTCTCGATTGATGGTCCGATGTCCCAGCACTGCGCTACTAAACTCCATTTATAGGGAGACAGCTAGGGTATATCATAGCCTTTGTTTCATAGTGAGACAGCGAGTGTACATAATAGTCTATGAATCGCTTCGTGCACGTTCTGTGCGTGACGAGTGACATTTAAGTTGCCTTTTGTCGAACAGACGAATTCCGCTGACGAATATATGCAGCATCGCACAAAATACACCACAGCATAATTACACGAGGAACGACATATCTGATCTGAACATGGACTCGTATACAGGGCCGCACTAAAGAATGCCTGTAGAGGCCAATACGAAGGCAATACAAATATAGCCAATCAATAACATAGGCCACGCCAGTGTGCGCGTGGCTCCAGTTGTACTTTATAACATATTTAAGACCTCAATACGGTCTTTACTGAGACTGTCTGAAACAATATATATAGTTTAACTATATTACAATTCACAAAATTATATAACAGTACTTGCGTCATGCTAGAATGAAACCAAATAACTAATACATAAATAGATAACGACCTGTCAATGCCAAACGTCTCAATGCCTAAATGTCTAAGCAGTCAAATGAATGATAAAACGTTATTTTATAATAATATATACATTAATAAAACATATCGATTAATTTCGACAGTCAGTGTCATTCAGTAAGAATAATGTTCTCATATAACTATAGTAATTACACATGATTGTGAATACCCGAGTTCAGTAACATTCAGTAACAATCTATTCTGGTAATAAAGATTAGTGACCCCCAATATTAATTAACATTCAAACACGGTCGTTTAATATTCTGAACGATCTCTCTCTCTCTCTCTCTCTCTCTCTCTCTCTCTCTCTCTCTCTCTCTCTCTCTCTCTCTCTCTCTCTCTCTCTCTCTCTCTCTCTCTCTCTCTCTCTCTCTCTCTCTCTCTCTCTCTCTCTCTCTCTCTCTCTCTCTCTCTCTCTCTCTCTCTCTATCTCTCTCTCTCTATCGTCCATGTGCTCAAATACGCCAGCCTATTGTCGGACATACACAATTTATTGGCATCAGAACTGCGTCGTGTTAACAAGGGAGTAGAGAAATTATAAACAGCCTAAATGATCGATTGTCTGGCCACCAATGCTGATGGGAAATTCGTCATTTTAATCCAACACAATGAACGTTATATGCTCAAGCTAAGCATAGCGGAATTAACAATGTAAGGTTAGTTTATTAAAAATGATACAAACTGCATGTTATATAATCATTTGGTTAGTCAAAACATACTGAATACAACGATATGTTTCTTTGGTCACATGGAGAGTTCAAAATAATTACGTACATTTTATTTGTATTCGACGTCTTTGTAAAGATTGCAGTCCCATCTACAAATTGCCATTGAGTGGTTCGACATTATTGTACCTAATCCTCATCCCTGTACAGCGGGGATCAAGGAGGACGAAGAATAAGACTTGTAAGACTACTTACCAAATCTATGTTTGTGAACGTCGAGTACATACCAGAAAAATGGGCGGTTGTGTAGCTGATGTTATTGTAAAACCATTCTTCTTCCTTTGTCTAATAAGTCAATGTGTTATTTACTTCGTACGTTGTCCTTGTTCGTGAGCTCCGCCACTCTCGTTAACATAATGCTGGCGTGACTGCTATTAGTTGCTCTCAACTGTCGCAATAGGCTGTGTTACGTGACTGGCAACTTGTGACACAGTTAGACACCATTTTAGTGTCTCTTTTGTGGATTGTTTGATGACCCAGAACCCGACTTCCTTTAAGCTTACGACTCAAACGCTGTCAACTGTTCATTGTGTACAACGACAGCTTGAACGCTAGCTTTAAAGGAATTAGGTGCGGCCATGTGGTGAATTAGTCATGAGTTTACACATCCCGTCACAGTATGTATGAATACAAACTACAGGCATATCACTGAAGCAGACAGGCTGTGTGTCTCCTCGAGTCAATAAGATACATATTGTATTTCGTGTTAACATCATCCATTTTGTCCTCAACCATCCCCCTCTCTGCGTTATACGTTATCATTAGCCACCTAGAAGAATACATCACCAAAACGTATGGGCTGTGACTCGTTACACAATAAATGTATTGCTTTGCATCTCTAGGGAGAACAATATTCAGTAAATTGCCAATTGCTATTATAAATAAGAATCCGTCCAAGATACGTTCCTGACAGAGATGTTGCTGCTTTTTTATCATTGTTTCCATTGCGGGATAGAGGGACTAGTTTCGTGATTTGAAAGAATGCCTTGGTAGACCTAGAAACATTGCATTATGAATTTATAATGTCCCATTATTTACTTTCCTGGTTTCGTTGTCCCATTGTGTGAACTTACACAGTAAACCTCGCCTATGTCGGATTCAATCGGACCGAGAGATTTAATCAGAGTTATGAGAAAATCCGACTTAACCGAAGATGATATATCCCAGCGCTAACACCAATGACAGCCCTATAAATGCACTCAGGTACATGTGAATGCGGTAATTCTACAGATGTTGATGTATACAAGCCACATATCTCACTGGTCGAAGCTGCTGATCCGTCGTCGCCGTCTTTTTGACGTTCAATACCTTCAACAAATCCTGCTTTTTTGTAGCAGTTTTTAATTATTTCCGTTTTCACTTTGTTGAATGCTAACTTCAGGTCAACGATGGCATCCCAAATATGTCCCTAGTCTAGGATTTACCAGTGATGTAACTTCATTTTGTTGATAATACCAGCGTCTATTGGCTGGGTAACGCTAGTTTATTTGCTTATTTCGCTGAGGCTGCACTAACCGACATTCTACATTGAAGTGTGCTGAATGAACTAGTAGACATGTCCATGAAATAGGATACAGTGAACTGCCATAACCGTAACCCTGTTACAAATTACAGCTGTATGTGATCATTGGCTGATAGCCTAATGCAAGACTCGATACTCAAAACAGTTTTCATGTGCCCGATACGTGACAATACGTGTCCGATAATATAATAAAACAAACCGATTCTCTCATAAATATCAGATAATGCAATAATATCGAAATATAATCTAATAAACCTGCCAGATAGTGTAATAATTGTTGACTGATAATGTAAATTACAGAGGATTTTACTGTAATGAGGTGATTAACAATTAAAAGACTATGAAACGTTTTCGATTAAGTTAATAATCTTTTTGGGTCGTTAACTTGTGTAGTTAAATTGTCAAACTAACTAATTAAATTATAAATTTTGGCTATATTGTTCTTGTTACAAATTAATATGTAACACACTGTGGCTGTGTTAAATGTAAACGATCCGTCACAACAACGTGTTAACGTGCTGCACTGACACCCAATTTGGTTGTAGAATCGTAGGCAAATGCTCAATCAGCACGGTGTTTGATAAAGCCTAAGTGTGCGTTGTATTTAAGGAGTGATTACAATCACAATTACATTAATTTTTTTAATTATGCATCCCAATACAGAAGTTATCTAATTAAGTTAATGTTAACCTATCTTAACTTGTGTAAAGATGCATGCCAAAAGGCAAGCATAATACACCTATATAGAACACGAATTGCATGTATATAACACAGACAAGATACAATTTATAATCTACTAGGTAGTACGATGCAATTGAAATATAACCAGAGATGTTATTAATGTCATGAGTAGCATCATGGTAACACAGCACCACGGCTGGTTCATTATCTGTTTGGAGGATGTATTTTTAAAAACTTTTTTTTTTATATTGGCGATGATGGCGACGGCTTGATAGATGTAGGTAGATAAATGAATATAAGTGAGTTGCGAGGTAGAACAGAGAGCTTTAACGCACCGACTTGTTCATTCTAGTTATAAAGATGCTTGCTTGTATTTGGTGAGCTGCGTCTACTAGTGACAGGCACACGGACATGCATACGTACACAACGCTATGCACGCACCCCCACATACACAGATGAATGAGAAATTAGGCGCGTGGTGGCCCTGATGAAAGGAGGGCAGTGGCCCCTATTACAGAGGATGGTTAGTAGGCAGTGATTGTGAAGGTTGAGGAGAGGGCCTATTTTAAATGTATGATATTGTCGTGGCAATATTATTAAACAAACTCGGTGTGAACTTCGCAATATCTTTATATCGTTAACTAGACCTTGACGTGGTTTCGTTTCTTTTCTTTTCTCGTGTGACCTTGTTGTTAACATAGTAAACCCTAAAAATGACCGTAGTTTGACTTTTACACGATTTGGACTTGAAATGTGAACAGTTATTACATTATGGGCAGGAAAAATATATTACATTATCAGTAAAAAATTACTACACATCGGACAGAAGGTTTATTACATTAAGGGTCGTTGTTATTACAGTATCATACACTTACGTTATTGGTCAATTTTATTACGTTATTGATTAATTTCAATACATTATCGGGCACATATTACATTATCAGTTAATAATTACATTAACAGTTGTAACACACCCTAACCCGGACCCTAACCTGAATCTAATCCAAACCTTCCTGATCTTAGAACTAACCCAAACCCTAATCTAAAACTGTACACTAACCATAATTTCACTCTGAGCCTGTAGCGCATAACTATCAGTTCGGATAGAAACTCCGTTTATATTTCAAGCGACAGGTACATGTTCTCGTTTTTTCCGCAGGCTGCTAATTCGTCTCTTCTTCTGGCTTGTGGGTGCTTCGCTGCGAGAGTAAAAAGAACTTGTTCGGTGATGCCCGACACTCACTTCGAGATAATACAACAGCTGTTGAGTTGAAATCGTTTGCCCCCTGTTTGCGAACGGACGACTGCTGAAAGGAGCGCGTTGACCAAATACTATAGGAACAGGCTCAGCTACAAGTTAGTCGGCATATACATGTTTTACGACAACAAGAAAATTTTTAAAACTTCGATGTCACTAAGTTGGTCAAGGAGCAATATGATCGCCGGAGAGGAATTGGACCACGGCGCATGCATCATTCACTTAAGAATGAGATGTGTTTGTCGGAACATGCAATAAGTCATGTGCTTTCCCTAGACACGTGAAACCAAATAAAGACGGCGCGCTTCCTGAATAAAGCTCCACACACAAGCATTCGAACCAGAGGAGTACAGGACAAACTCCAAATAGATCTTGTAGACATGACAAGGAGTAAAATACCCTATGCTGACACTGCGTATTCTTACGTCCTGTGCGTTCTTGACGTGTTCAGTAGATACACTTACAAGTTAAACCTAATAACAAATCGCCGACAATAATGGTCATGCTCAAGGATATCTTAGAATTGTAATGGTACCCCCGTCTCGTTCAGAACGATTGTGGTACCGAATTCCGGAAACATGTGAAACGATGGCTAAAGAACAAACACGTAACCGTCAGAACCAGTAGACCGTACCATCCTCAATGTCATGGCAAAATTGAAAGAATATATACAATCAGCTAGGTACTCCAGTTGCCTTCTTATGTGACATAAATAAATGACAGACCTAAGGAATGTTTGAAATGGCAAAGCCTATTGCATGTTTATTTTGGACGACAGCGTAATTTCAATACCCGTGTGGCTGCTGTTTAAATTCGTGAAAGTGATGTCAAGAGTCGATTAAACATATGCAACGCGGCCGAAAAAGCCACTCGTCATTGCAATGAGCGCAAAAATAAAGCGTTGATGCGGAGTGTGAAAACCGCTGTATACGAACTGGGAGCACGGATGTTAGTTCGATACAAATTGCAAAAACACAAGGTACCAAAGAAGTTATGGGCACTGCATGGTATCATAGTAGAATGCAAAAAAGAGAAACATCTCTACAAAGTGAGGTTCTTCCCTCCACGTGCAAAGCACGCTATAGAAAAGTGGTGTCACGTGACAGTATTGGCATCGACACCGAACAATACTCTCAAGTCACGTGGTAGACATTCCCATCGGTCCAAATATTACATACCTGTGACCACGGATAGTAATCGACAGAATCTTGTGTCAGAATTCGGTTTTCATATCAGCTACTATCCGCCAGGTGACGGCAGTTGTCAGTTCGCTGCAATGGCGTATCATTTGGCAAAGCTGGGAATTCATAGAAGCGCAAATACATTGCGACGAGAAGTAGTGAACTATCTGGATACTCATAGGGCATTGGGAAGCTTCGAGCAGGGTGTACCATGGAGCAGTTATCTCACCGAATCGAGACTTCAGTATTTACATCGTATGAACCAACAACATGAATTTGGGGATCAAATAACTTTGCAAGCAATGTCTCAATTGTTCAGTCTCCAAATAATTGTAGTATCTACTCTGAATCTTGGAACGACTCTCATTCGACCTGATGGACTTTCTCAGGTGACAAATGATCAACTTTGTGTTATCTTAGGGCATTTCCATAAGGGTAACGGCAAGCACTACGTATGCTTAGACGCAAATAGTGATAATGTACGAGAGGTTGTCGTAGCTAGTGATCAAATAACGTGGAGTAGTTCGCCTGAACGAGAATTTGACAACAGCGGACATGCACCCGGACCAGAAGTTGGCAAAATTAGCTATGCGCATAATCTAAAGGCTAACAATATTTCAATCTACCGCAAGTATTCACACGAGCTACAAAATAGGCATCCCGAGAAAGAGATGGACATCCGAATCGAAGAGAACAGTGTTGGAGATTCAATCGAAATTGGACGAGATTCAATTGGCATGTCAATGTTGAGAACAATGTGTGACCTGTCCGAACAATTGATTCAAAAGATTTTTCGTGATGTGTTGGATGATGGAGCTTTTTATATATGTGTAGTTTGATCTGCTTGTAGTGAAAATCAACGAATTCATAATATAATTGAATACGTTTCGAAACACACGATATATGTTCGTTCGGACCTTTTGATGCAACTGGAAGGGAGTTTGGATTTTAGCCAAGACAACGATGCAAATGGACCATATGTAAACTAATACGGTTGGCGGGAAAGGGAAGCGGGCTTGCATTGCGGTTAAATGAATTGTTTTGGGCTTACCCAAAATGGTACTACGCAAGCATTATTGTGATGGCAACCCAACTTCCAGGTACCTTCAAAATATGTGATTTTATTCCATCAAAAGGGTGGTAGTAATGGCATACATATAATGATAGTATATTGTGTGTATGTCTTCTGTTTGAATGAGAAGAAATTTATGGGAAAATTTAATGGGAAACAGTTGAGTTGATGAGTCTTTCATATCTGGCGCGATGAACGCCATGCAATTATTTGTCTGCTGGTCAGGTGCTGAACTTATGTTTGCGCAACAAAACTACATAATTGGCAACATTTTTTTGCAAAGTTTATATTATTATTTTACGAATGATATTTAATAGTGTCTATTTGTGATAGTAACTGTTGATAGCGTAGACAATTTTGAAAATGATAAAAATAATTAAGAGTGAATTGAGAGCACCAGGCCTAGATCATATATGCTTATGTTTGTCTGAAATCCTATGCTCATGTCGTGATTCTATGAAAAAACAATTATCTAGAAACATATAGGGTCTAGGGCTAGTGCTAGGCCTAGAGCTATGCAAGTTGTCAAAATTTATATTTACCTATGACAAGATATATTTGGACATTCTGTAATTTGCAACCACAAACTTGGTGCGTGCATTTCGACGACATTTACTTAGAATAATAAGTTACGTTTACTTAGAATAATTGTTTTCTTTGTGTGTCATATTAAATACGATTGAATCGTTTATGACATGGGTAGTAAATATTTACTTACTTTTATTCGCAAAATTTGCTTAGTTAACTTTTTACGTTTGTTGTATTTGCTGGACAAGTAATGAAGTTATGTTTGTCACATAAAGGACATTATTTTTTGTAAATGTTTTATTTGTATTTTGTGAGTGATTTTTATCACAATATGTCGATTTGTGGTGTATGATAATTCATTTTATGTAGGCTAGGATATTTTTAAAATGATAAACATAATTAAGCCCGGTTATATTATTTGGTAAACCCAATAACATAAATATGACAATTTGTGTGAAAATTTTATTCTGATGTTGTGATGTCATGATAATGCACTTATATGGAAACATAATGTCACATACATGTACGGGTATAATGTTTATGTAGTTACGCAAGTCCCATATATTGTCAACGTGTGCGTTTATCTACGACACATTATGTTTAAAAGTAATATTTAGAATAATCTGTGACCACTAATTTGTACGTGCATTTCGATGATGTATTATTTTCGAAAACCTGTACGGTAATGAATATGAACGAAGATATGTTATGCTAATATATGGGCATGATTTAGGAAATAAAGTTTGTTTTTGAATTTTTTAACATTTAAAATCATGTGTCGCCAAGTGTTTTGTCATTAACCTAACGCTGTGTTAAATATCACCACAGAACGTATTAGACAAACGTTTTCCAAGTAACACATATCACAAGATTTGTATGTATTAAGTGTGCAATGTATCGCGAAGACCGAATGTAGATAGATAGTTTAGTTTGTGTGTTATATCTAGGTTTCTTAGCGGTTCATAATTGTCCACTTGGATTTTGTTATAAGGGAACAGCATCTAGATCTAACGCGATATCTTTCCCCAAGTCGCCAGAATGTGTCCTCAGTGCGTATGAACTATACTACCAAGAAATAGTTGCGAGTAATGAAATGTTTCGGTCTCGTGGACGAAATATCATCCGAAACGTCATTAGCGTCAGTAGTTGAAATCGTCGTACGTTGGAGCGGAGCGGAAGAAGAGGAATGATGTAATTTTAGCTCAAAGTTCAAAAGGTCAAGGTTACGTGGCGCCACCTGGCGAATATGCCAAGGTCATGTGGCAAACGTCAATTCCGGTTGACATACAGGTCTACAACCGGTTACCGTACAGGTCTACGACCTTCCCATAACCCTACTTCCGGTTACCGTACAGTTTCACGATGTATTTTTTTACCATATTTCTGTCTGAAAAATACCAACTTTGAAAACATTTGTAAGTATCAAGTTTAAACAAATTTCTAGGTACCAAGTTAACAATTTATAAATACCAAGATTTTTTTTTTTTAATACTGACTTTAAAAAAAATTCTAAGTATCAAGTTTAAAAAGTATTCTAAGTTCCGCCTTTGAAAAAATATACTATAAGAAATGAAGCAATTTTCTGTGCCCTATAACCCCTTCCAGTGCCGCCTGCACACCACCTAGTGTACGGGTTGGGGCTTGATATACTTGTGCTAATTTTGTACCATGTCTCCAAAATAGTGATAAATTGTAGCAAGGGAACATTCTCTTTTTCACTGGGTACAAAGTCCTCGTGGAGGCCCCCTGCACTATCTACCCTTATCTCACTGTTACTCGGCAAACAGTTACAGAAGGGGGAGATAACTCTGATAACTAATTAGCCATTTGATTACCATACCATTTGACGACACGTGTGACACTTTACTTACGGGTGCGGAGACAACGCCATCTAACAACGCACTTAGTGTGGCGTTTTGACGGCCGAATTAGGTTACACATGGCACATGCCAGCGTCATAGCAAGCGTTCAAATGATGCGTTATTCATTTGGCTACACGAAGCATCTCCATATCACGTTTCACACTTTAACTGTATAGTAGGCAATAAGACGCGTATATCAAATGCCATATTTAGTGGTAAGTGTCTTACACCATTTATTCACATACTCTAAATATGACGTCGCTGGTGACTATAGGAAATATCTAATCTCAGCGCGTCAATGATATCCAGTCTTGGTGAAAGCCTTCCCGTACACTTCCCGCTTGCTCCTGTCCACGACCTCCCGTAGCGACTCGTCATACAGCTGTCGTTCGTTCCTGTGTCGTGTCCGTCGCCGATGGAACTGGCCCTGAGAGTTGAGCAGTGCGCAGTGCAGAAAGGTGGTCGGGGCGTCGAGGAAGTGCAGTATGGCGGAGAGTTCCGTCGCCATGTCCGCCTTGAGGTGCTCGTAGAAGACGACGTGCAGCGGGCCTTGAAAGCCGAGCCAGGCGACATTGAAGCTTCGCCACGCCTTCGACGCCTTGCGCACGAACTTCTGCCACGCGGCTGAAACACAACGCACGAACAGTAACCCTCCAAACGAAATTCGTCCATGCGGCTGACACGAAACGCACAAACATTAACACTCCACACGAACCTCGGCCACGCGGCTGAAACACAACGCACGAATACAACGCTCGAACAATCAGTCATTTTATTTCCATAAACGTAATGCAATGCAATACATGTTTAGTTTAGCCTATTGTATTTGTAATTCCAATATCGTGCGTGTCAGCAGCTGCGGTCATTATTGTTATGTGGCACTCACACGCACGCATATTGGAGTTACACACACACACCCTTGCACGCACACACACACACGCGCGCACACTCACACACACACACACACACACACACACACACAAACGCTTACGCACGCAGACGCAGACGCAGACGCAGACGCAGACGCACAGACATAACATCGTTAGCGTGGAACAGCTAGTTATGCAGAGATACCTCGCATGACAGATCACGTGACACATCTGCTGTATTCTCAAATGAAGCCGCCCGGGATACACTGGCAACGCGTCTCCATGGAATCCGACCCGTCCCGGGTGACCCATGCAGACTGTTCCATAATGGTCCGACTTCGAAAATGTCGAAATCGGGGTGATGTGACAATCAAAAAGTGCCCGTGTATCCTGGGCTTAACATTCCTTCTGTGCCGAGGTAAACGTCCATACGTTACCTTGCACATTGGACGCTTGCTGTAACGATTCCGTATGTTCCTTACACATTGGACGCTCCCTATACGGATTCCGTATGTATCCCTATACATTGGACGCTTGCTAAAAGGATTCCGTATGTTTCCTTACACATGGGACTATCGCTATAAGGACACCATATTATGTTTCCTTACACGTTTGAAGCTCGCTTTAAAGATTTCGTGCGTTTCCTTACACATCGGACGCTTGCTGCAAGGATTCCGTATGTTTCCTTACACATTGGATGCTTGGATACATCAAAACGAGGCAGCCTGGTAGAAAGGCAGCGTGACGGCGTGAGCTCCTAAAATTCACAGAATTTTACTAACTTTGAGACGGAGTGACTACTCTACGATGAGAATCGCTAACTAAAAGGTATGAAGCCGGGACACGCATAGTTAATATTACTTCATAAAAGTCGCGTATGTGGTAATTTTTGGCAAACAAGCTTCACTTCTACATCCAAACAGACAGTGGAGTGGACACGCTCCAGTGCGCTCCAGAGCACTACATACAGTAGAATCTAGCCAAGATTACATAATCTGCCACTGGCCACCATTCCTGGGAACGGCAAACAATCGCGATAGAAGGTCCGGTCTGTGACCGAAGACATACCAGTGTCGGTGGAAAAGGACAATGCCCCAGCCTTTGAACTGTCTGTCGCGCATGAAGAAGATTTCACAACATGAACACTAAAATGGACAGTATTATTGCAAATCAAACAACGTATGAAAACAAAACTAAACGAAATGGAGGTAAAGGTGACAGTACAAGAAAAGATTATCGCCGATCTGGCGAGCACTGTCGAGTTTATTTCAAGCAAATCAAGCAAAGAAGAAAATCTCTCGCTGAAATGGAAAAGGCGTTAGAACAAGCGTCGCGAAATCTTCTAAACGCCTCGGCTTCCATTAAGAGACTCGAGGAGAAACACAGTCGCGCGGAACGCCACTCACGCGGTTTCAACATCCGTGTGCTCGGAGCGCACGAAATGATCGACGAAAACTGTCTAAACACGGTACAAAAGTCCTCCAAGAGAAGTTCTCGTTAACGGGAAATGTCATAGAGAATATGCTCACCGCACCGGACGAAAATCGACAGACAACCCGCGCCACATCATTGCTCGGTTTTATAGCCGAGTCACCCGAGGTACGGTCATGAGAGCAGCGCGAGTGAAACTCGCAGGCACAACGTACGAATTTGTTGACGACTTGACCAAAGAAGATGCTGAAGAAAGGGCACGCATACGCCCATATATGCAGGAACTGTACAAAATAAATCGACGACCATCCTTTAGAAACAGGAAACTGTTTGCCGAGGGACGTGAAGTCCGGGCCGAGGAGATCAACACCTTCCTCAGCAAAATGGACTGGATTACTGCCAAAATGTAGATCATATCAACGATAATGTGAACTATGTTTAAGGTATAGACTCCGTACTATTTTATACACAAACACATATTATCGTGGCCCTGGTATTCCACTTTGAACTAAGTAGACATTTTATCATGCATTACTAGTATTTTTTTCTCGTGGATACTAGTATCACTACTTTACATGTCGTATAGCACATGTATAATTTTTGTGTATGCTGCATTTCTTTTGCCAAGTTGTGCTGTTTTTTCGTAAATATGTATTTGCGGTTATAATTATGTGGTATGTGGGACGTGAAATCCCGGCACAGGTGATCAATAGCAGAATGGGTTAAACTTACTGCTCTATGTAATCATACGCAAATAGTGTGAAAAACGTTCGCCGTATGGTATACGTGTACACACAAGTAATAGTCATACCAAACATTGTAACATTGCACAGTAACACACGCACATGCAATCACACACACACACTCAATACACACACGCGCGCGCGCGCGCACACACACACATAGACACACATACACATGCTTATGCCACAGTATTGACTGATCATGAACTATCACGTTTGGTGTAAAATATCGTATCCCGGGTGTACAGTCGTCTCAGCGTGCATTATTATAAAATGCACTTAGTAAATATTTTTCGTAGAAAACACATCACAATTTGTAGCTGTGTTACTTGTTGGTTATATTTATTACGTTTGTGTATCATAAGGAACGTGAAGTCCCGATAGACACCAACACGTTCCATACGTACACACATGCACTCACACACAACAGGAGTCATACTTTCATTTCATATAATGACATACGTACACGCACACACAATACTCACAATACAAATCATACACAAAACTACATACACATACTTATGGTTGATTTCACACAGTATGACTCATCATGATTTATTATATGATATTGGTGGCTAATATTGTGGCCCAGGTGTTACACTATGAAGTCATCAGTCGTCTCATCATGTATTGTTATAAAATGCATTTAATAAATATTTTCGCGGAAAGTACATAACAATATGTACTGCACATATATAATGAGACGCCTGCGTCTTCTTTTGCAAAGTAATTACGTTTTTCGTGGATATATAGTTAAGATTGTTTTGTGGCTCATCCAAATTGATGTACTATGTACTAAGTTACGTGTATAGTTATACATCTAACTTACATGTGTCACTAAAATACTTTTGTGTTACCGGTTCTGATAACACCTATTATGTTCATTTGTGTTATTCTCTATTTTCTGTTTGCAACGACCTTTCAACTGCTTGTTATTTTAGTACTACCGGACTGCTTTTCCAGTATGACAACTACTCCTTTTGTGGTACACGATAGAAATCTAACCACCATCTATGGCACAAAATACAGATGATAATTTATCGGAAGACAGAATAATATTACATTTTGGTGGATCAGTTGCTAATAACCTACAACACATTCTCGGTAATTTAAATGACAATAATAAAACATAGCTATGCCGACACATTCGACATACATAGACACTTTGAAACTAAGTGAAACTCTCGCTTCTACAAAAGATCGGTTTACTATCTTCAGTTTAAATACTCAATGTATTAATTCAAAGTTTAATTACCTTTCCCGAATCTTATTGGACTCATGCAACAAAGGGATAGGTTTTAGCGCGATATGCTTGCAGGAAACATGGCTCTCGGAGGATTTGTCTCAATATCATCTTCCAAATTATAATATTATAATATCCATCAAGGCAAAAAATGTACAGGTCACGGAGGCCTAGTTATATATTTACATGAATGTTACCAATATAACATGACTGTTTATTAACATTTATGGAGCGAATCTTAAAAAACACATTACAATAGGTAATATTTACAGACAACCAAAACTAAATAACACAGACGTGCTTAACATTTACAGACCCATTTAATTACTCCCTCAATTTCAGTCTTTGAAAAAAATGGTATACCATCAAATATTTGACTATCTAACTATAAACAAATTATTATACAAAAGTCAATACGGATTTAGGAAATTACATTCAACGGAAATGGCTACGCTCGAACTAACTGACACTATTCTTCAAAACTTAGATAACAGAAAAACTCCAATTGCAATTTTTAGGATCAATCAAAAGCTTTTTATACTATAGACTACAATATTTTATTTTAAAAACTTTAACATTACGGCATAAATGGTAATCCCCTCACGTGGTTAATGAGCTACCTTTCCAAAAGACGCCAGTTTGTTAAATTCGATGACGTTATATCTGACACATTATTTGTTTCAACTGGCGTCCCGCAGGGGTCAATATTAGGACCCCTACTGTTTACTCTCTACATAAATGACATCCATCTTGCCACCAACAAATTCAATGCCACACTTTACGCTGATGATACCACCCTCGTCGGACCATTATGTTCTTTCAAGTGCAACTCTAACACACAAAATTATAATGTTGTCAGTGATAATATTAACAATGAACTAAAACATATCAGTGAATGGTTACAAGTAAACAAACTTACTCTAAATACAACTAAAACTAAATATATGCTATTTCATTTTCCACAGCATAGCCTGTCCCAAGCCAGGTTGAAAAAGGAGGAGGGTTGGGCGTAGGGCCAGTAACCCTACCCCGTAAAAACAAATCCTACTACAGAAATGACGAGAAGAAGCCATTCCGGTACACTTTCTAGGGGAAGAAGAGAAGGCACATCCATAAATGTGGATGCATCTGCATCTACAGATGTATCTACATCTACAGATGTATCTATGACAGGGTTGAGTGAAAGCCGTCAGGAAGCTCGACCCCCGATGAGCCATATCTTTAACGCCAAAACTAACACCAGAGTAGGCACATGGAACGTTCGAAAGCTCTTTCAGAGTGGGCGGATGGAGCAAGTGCTGAAGGAAATGAACGCTTACCATCTAGATATTCTAGGCGTAAGCGAGATGAGATGGACAGGACAAGGACGCTTCAACAGCGGATATAAAACTGTACTCTACTCCGGAAATGAAGATCACCACGTCCATGGAGTTGGCATCATCCTGAATAAGGATACTACAAAAGCACTGATAGGGTGGAAGCCAGTTAGTGAACGCATCATCACAGCGAGGTTCAACACCAGACATGTCAAAGTCACCGTAGTCACAGACGAGGAAAAGGACACCTTTTACGACCAACTCCAGAACGTGCTTGACGAGATACCAAGCTTTAACATAAAATTGGTTGTAGGAGACTTTAACGCGAAGCTGGATGGAGACAGAAGATAAATGTATACTACGGTTAAACCACACGGTTCAGCTGGAAATAGGAATGATAACGGTGAACGATTGCTCTCGATGAGCACCGCCAGTGGTATCAGCTTTGGTAATACCTTCTTCAAACATAAACCCATTCACAAGAAAACCTGGATCTCACCAGATGGCAATACATCGAATGAGATTGATTACATCTGCATTAGTAGTAGATGGCGTACATCTCTACAGGACGTCCGAACCTACAGAGGGGCAGATGTTGGCTCTGACCACAACCTTGTGATTGGTAAAATCCGCTTGAAGTTAAAGAGAGTTAGGACGGTGAAGACGGTCAGGCCATATGCGACAGGTACCTTAAAGAACACAGACACATCACAACAATTCTACGAGGAAACTAAGAACAGATTCCAAGCGCTACAACACTCAACCGACTTACAAGAACAATGGCAGCTATTCCTTCAAGCCGTAAAGGAGAGCGCGAATGTAGTGTTAGGAAGGAGAAAAGGGTACAACAGAGAACAGTGGATTACTGGAGACTCGTGGAAACTGATTGATAAAAGGAAGGATATGAAGATCAGAAGAGATCAAACAACTAGAAACATCCAACAATGGAGATCATCAGATGAGGAATACAGGAAACTGCACAAAGAAGTAAAAAAGAGCTGTAGGACAGATAAGAGGAAATGGTTAGAAGAGAAAGGTAAAGAAGCACAAAAAGCAGAAGAACGGAATGACTCGAAAACGCTGTATAGGATTATGATAGAGCTAACTACCGCGAAAAGCAATTCCAACATACCAATAAAAGACAAAGATGGCAGAGTGTTTCTAACAAACGAGGAACAAGCCACGAGGTGGATTGAACACTTCCGAAAAGTATTAAATCAACCAACACCAACCACACTCTTCAACCTCGAACAGGAACCAAACACAAAAGAGCTTGATGTCATCACCAATGACATCACCAGGGCAGACGTTTCCAAAGCCATCGATAGCCTCAAGAACAACAAGGCAGCCGGCGTTGATGAAGTATCGGCCGAACTATTGAAACATGGCAAGGACGGGGTTGTAGACGAGTTAACCTACTTGTTCAATCTGATCTGGTCTGAGGAGGAAGTTCCTGATGATTGGAGACGAGGAGTGATCGTGACGTTACCAAAGAAGGGGTGCCTGAGCGATTGCAATAACTGGCGAGGAATAACATTGATGTCAGTACCTGGAAAAGTGTTCTGCAGTGTAATCCTAAACCGGCTGAAGACAGCAGTTGACCAACACCTCCGGGAGGAACAAGCTGGTTTTCAAAGAGGAAGGTCATGCTGTGAGCAGATCTTCACATTGCGAAACATCATCGAACAAAGCAGAGAGTTCCAGATACATCTTTTAGTCAATTTCATTGACTTTAAGAAGGCTTTCGACAGTGTCCACAGAGATTCGCTATGGCAAATCCTGAAGCTATACGGCATACCAAGCAAATATATAGACATTTTCAAATCGATATACCGAAACACCAACTGCTGCATCAAGACCAACGATGGCTACACAGACATGTTCGATATAGAGACAGGTGTACGTCAAGGTTGCATCCTGTCCCCTTTCCTCTTTGTTGTTGTTATCGACTTCATCATGAGGAAAACGATGAAAGGTCCGAACTTTGGTGCTAAATGGATAAATAATAGGTTGACAGACCTTGACTTTGCCGATGACATTGCACTGCTCAGCCACACGCCGGAGATCCTACAAGAGATGGCCAATAATTTAAACGAAAATGGAGAGATGGTCGGATTACGAATCAGCTATGGGAAGAAAAAACATTGTCAGTTGGTGGTGGATCTGACCCCCACATTGTGATCGGTCAGGAAGAGTTGCAATGCGTCGAGAACTTCCCTTACCTCGGAAGCTACATATCTAGGAAAGGCGACGCGGAAGTAGATGTACGAGCGAGGATAGGCAAGGCATCAGCAGTGTTCCAAAGACTACGTCCACTATGGTCCAGTAACACCATCAGAAAGGACATAAAACTACGTCTTTACATGTCAATCGTAATACCAACAGCGATATATGCCTGTGAAACGAAGAAGAATACGGCGAGGATATCAAAAAAACTAGACATATTTCACCGACGATGTCTCCGGTTCATATTGGGCATATCGTGGAGAGAACACACCACAAATGAAGAAGTGATGAGGAGGGCAGGTCTGGATAGCCTGCATTGCATTGTTAAGTTTCGACGACGAAGACTAACGGGACATATCCTACGCCTACCAAGAGAGAGAACAACACATGTAGCAATGGAATGGGTGCCTGAATGTGGAAACAGAAGGAGAGAAAGGCCGACTAAGACCTGGTGCAAGACGTTTAAAGAAGATCTGGCAGATATGGAAATCACATGGAATGAGGCCAAAGAAATTGCGAAAGACCGTAGTAGATGGAGAAAGCTCGTCGCCCGATGTCCCGAAAGGAACAGGAGGAACTAAATCTAAGTAAGCAAGTAATATCTCCGAAATAACATTTGTCGTTAAAATAAATGGTCAACCAATAGAGTGTGTACACACATTCAACTTTCTAGGCACTACCATTCAAGAAACGTTAGACTGGATTCCATACATTGACAAAATATATAATAAAATATCACGAAAAATGTTGAATAAACTAAAACACTTTCTACCTGGATATACATTAAGGACTATGTATAATTAATTAATTTTACCACATCTCAACTACATCATTTTATTGTGGGGTTTTAATATAAATAGACTTTCTAAATTGCAGAAAAGGGCAATCCAAATAATTTTTCGCAGTAAATATAACTCACACACCGAACCTATTATGAAATCCCTAAATCTCCTAAAACTGGAAGACATCTTTACCTGTCAATATTTAACTTTCTTTCATAAATTTGTACATAAACGCGTTCCAATATATTTCTCCAATCGCTATTTTTACAAATGCTACTGATCATGATTATCCTACTAGATAAAATCCTCAAATTATTATCCCATTCAGTCATACTTCGAGTGCCAGAAAATGTATTAGATACCACCTACCAGTTTTACTTAGAAAAATGCCACCCTACATTTTAGACAAAATGTACACACATAGTTTCTGCAGCTTCTCTAAATACACTAGAAAGTACTTATCGACATTTTTACAAAGACACTTGCACGGACAAAAGCTGCTACATATGCAGTTATCCTACCAGCATACATCATATACTCTTTTTATCTATTAAAGAAGCTCGTAGCTTTAACATAATATATTGTTGTACACCACAATGGGACTAGGAGAAATGTTTTAGTTAAAATTACCAGTGGGTGGCTTTCATGCTCAGCGGCACATTTGAAAGCCTTAGTGAGAGTCTCCCGACAGTTTTTTGTAATGAAAATGTTCTTACATGTTTTGTACTTATTTGTATTATATCTGTCGAGTATAGATGTTCCTTCCTTCCTATAAGGATTTCGTATGTTTCCTTACACGTTGGACGCTTGCTCTAAGAATTCCGTGTTTCCTTACACATTAGACGCTCGCTATCAGGATACAATATGATTCCTTACATATCGGACGCTTGCTATAAGGATTTCGTATATTTCTTTTCACAGTTAATGCTTGCTATACATATTCCGGATGTAAGAACCGTCTGTTCACACAGAACGTTTCTGAAACGTTCGGTTTGGTCTACATTGTTTTATTTACTCAAGAATACAAGTAAGACCGGACATAAACCGAACAGCGTAACAAAATCCCAACATGCGAAAGGAAAATATGCGATACATTTCTCGAAATTAATATGATTAACAAGATTTAACAAATTAACTCTAGATGGCAGGTGGACAAGGAAGCCTTTCGGCTTATCGAGAGTCCAATAATTTTTATCTACGTGTATCCCGCCCCTTTAAGGTATGTGTCAATTTTATCTTTAAACATATTCACGCTACTAGCACCAACACAATCAGGAGACAATCTGTTCCATTCATTTAAAGTCCTTTGTGATAATGAGAACTTTCTTATATCTAATCTACACTGCTCCTTTACTAATGTAACTTCATGTCCTCTGGTCCTTCTATCTTTCTTAACTGACAAAAAAAAATATTTCTATCAATATTTTCGTAACCATTCAATATTTTAAACACTTCTATCTGATCTCCTCTCAATCTCCTGGTCTCCAGTGTTGTTAAACAACATTCATTTAGGCGTATTTCGTAACTAAGTATTTCGTAACTAAGATCCCTCAGTTTAGGTATCATTTTAGTTACTCTCCTCTGTACTCTTTCTAACATATATATGTCCTTCCTGCGATATGGCCTCCACGCTTGAATACAATATTCTAAATGAGGCCTAACTATTGCTTTGTACAGTGGTATTATTAGCTCTTTTTCCTTATACGTTATGTTTCGCCTAATTAATCCAAGGATTTGATTTCCCTTTGAAGCAACAATACCGCACTGCTCTAAAACCTTCATATCAGCACTAATGGTTAACCCTAAGTCCTTTTCTTTAACACTAGTACTTAGTACAGAACCTCCCATTGTATATTGTACATCTTCGTTCCCATGTCCTGTGTGGAGGCATTTACATTTCCCAAAATTGAACAACATTTGCCATTTCTCAGACAATTTGATCAACCTGTCAAGATCATCTTGTAAATGCTGTCTATCTCCATCACTTTTAATCCTTCTAAATAATTTTTATCATCTGCAAATTTCAACACCTTACTTGTTATATCGTCACCCAAATCGTTGATATATATTAAGAATAATATAGATCCCAGTACTGATCCCTGTGGTACCCCACTCAAAACTGATTTCCAATCCTGTCAATTAGCCATTTTTCTATCCAGTTAATTAAACCATTTCCTTGTCGTGGGCCTTTAGTTTAAGCAGTAACCTTTGATGTGGCACTTTGTCGAAAGCTTTCTGAAAATCTAGGTACATGATATCTACTGGTGATCCCTCGTCTACCCTCTTAGTGATATCTTCCAAAAAACATAACATATTTGTTAAGCATGACCTCGCTTTTAGAAACCCATGTTGAGATGGGTTTAACAAGTTATGTTTAACAAGAAAATCCACCATGTGATCTTTAATTAGTCGTTCTAATAATTTGCAAATCACTGACGTTAAACTCACTGGTCTGTAGTTCTCTGTCTTGTTTCTGGAACCTTTTTAAAATAACGATAACGGTATAATGTTCGCTTCTTTCCATTCTAAGGGAACCACGCCCTCTTCTAATGACAAGTTGAAAACTGAGGCAAGTGGTATGCTAATTTGTTCTACAATTTCCAATAGTAGTTTGGGCGGAATCCCATCCACTCCAGGTGATTTACTATCCTTCATAGCCCTAATTTTCTTAGCTACCATTTCCGGTGTTACAATTAACTGTCCTAAATAGTCTGATTCTGCCCCCTTGAACTTAGCCTCTGGTAATGGCAGTGAACTAATATCTTCCCTGGTAAACACTGAACTAAAATACTCATTCAGGTCTTCTGCCATGAAGAATCCCTCTGATATTATATTTCGAACACTATCTTCTAGAGGACCGACCGTATCCTGAACTTTCTGTTTGCTACGAATATATGCATAAAAACTCTTGCTGTCTTGCTTTATATTAGAAGCTAATTTTTTTTCGTAGCTTTTCTTTGAATTTATAATTTCAGTTGTAGCTTGGTTTAGTGCTTCTTTATAAATGTTGTAGTCTTTGTCATTTCCAGTACGTCTATATGACTTCCACATTCTTTGTTTATACTTAATTTTTCTAATGGCTTCTTTCGATAAGTATTTCTTTCTGGTCCGTTTCCCTTGTTTTTTGAAGGGAACAAATTTATCTACGATGCACTCTATTTCATTCTTTAAGATATTCCAGCATTATGTTGCTGTCTTATTCTTCAGTGTGTTATTCCAGTCTATCTTTGCTAAATATTTCCTCATTTCCTTATATCTTCCTTTGTGGAAATTTCTCCTGAACTGCTTTTTATTATTTCTTTCTGATTTTACTTTGATGATAAAATGTATCTGGTTGTGATCACTACTTCCCAGAGGCTCACATAATTTAACATTGTCAACTAATTCATTCTATGAGGACAAAACTATGTCTAACACATTCTCACCCCTGGTTGGCTCTAGCACGTGTTGAGAAAGGAAATTCTCTTGTACTAAATCTAAAAACTTGTGGTCCTCACTCCCCGTACTCTATAGAGATTTCCATTGTATATAACCATGGTTAAAATCTCCCGTAATAATACAGGCCCGTTTGCTAACTTCCCTTATAGCATTTTGTACTTTTTCGTTCTCTTCTACATTTATGTTTGGACTTCGATAAACTAACCCCACCATTAACGTTGAGTTTCCTGTAAATTTCCTGATTACCCTGCATATAAAGCATAACTTCCACCCTTCTCTGAGAATTCCATATATCAGCACTAAACTAAAGTTTTTATGGTAACCCACGAAATCGGTTTGGTACCCCGGTACTCAATTCAGCACTAAAACCCCGTGATACTCGCTCCTAAACTAAAAGCCGCTGAACTCGAGTCGGCGCTAAACTCCACGCCAGTCCTAAGCAGACGGTACTCGATCACTAGTGCTGCCACCTAGTGCAGAATCATGTGTCGTTACAGCAGCACATCCTACAGTGGCCGCTTCAACAAACACTTTGCGTACCTGGCAATGTAACGTTGACCGTCATTACCCCTCTGTAACGGACATGGATTGTCACCATCCCTCATTAATGGGCATCCGTAATCACCACCCCTCAATAGCAGACACCCACCATCACGAATCCTTTGTAACGGCCATCCACAATTAACACTCCTCAATAACGGACATGAGGCGTTACCTCCTCTCTATAACGTACATAGACAGTCACCACGCCTCTGTAATAACCGTCTGCCACCACCATCCTTCTACAACGGAAACCACCCCTCTATAACGGGGTTCCACCGTCACCACCCCTATGTAACGAACATCGACAGACACCACCCCTTTACAACGGACTTCCACCGCTACCACCCCGTTATAACGGCAAGAGATCGATGGGTACTGACGTGATTGGAAGGCCTTGTCTCTCGCCTCACACGTGTGGTTGCAATGTCTGCGGTTGTACTCGGCGACGAAGGCGCTGTATGGGTCACGGACGATGAGCACGGCGCGCTGGTAGGGCTGTCGTCGACCCGGATACCAATGGGTCTTCACCAAAACCACCGACCCGTTGGTGACGCGTTCCCCGAGGAAACCGGCTCGGCGCAGGCTTTTGTCCATGTACACACTGCCCGTGTAGATGCCTACAAACAGTAGGCACACGCTGCCCGTGTAAGTACATACAAACAGGTCGTACACACTGCCCGTGTAGAGGCCTACAAACAAAACGTGAAGATTCACAAAAGAACTCTTATTGTCACGTCTAAATGTAAACGTTTCCCGAGGAAACATTAGTGTCAGGCTGATATTACATTTATACAAACGTAATGAGAATCGCAACGAATAAGATTGTTCAGTAATCTGACAAAGTGAAGAAGTAACTGAATGTATGTTGACGTGGGCGGCGGCTATTATTGGTAACACTCTTGGTAATGGACTAAGTCGTGGTAGTGATAGTTGTGTGCGTGTATACTAATGTATGTTTAACCGAATAGCTGACGTAATTACATTATATAAAAGTTCATTTGTTTTCAAGATACTAACCACAGGTCTAGTGTCGTCCACAATACGATACGTTATGCTCCATTACTTGACGGCGTAACAATTCCTGACTACGTGACGTCACTAGACCCATATTAACATCTCAGTCCTCGAGGCCTGTGATATCACTTCGAAATAAAACACGTTATCTTGTTTCCGTCATCATCGCCGTCATCGTCACCGTCATCTTCTTCGTCGTCGCTATCGTCGCCCTCGTCGTAGTTGTTGTCGTCGTCGCCGTCGTCGTCGTTGTCGTAGCTGTCGTCGTTATTGTCGTCGTAGCCGCCGTCGCCGTCGCCGTCGTCGTCGTCGTCGTCGTGTTATCTCTCACCTGTGGCCTGCTGAAGGAGGTGTCGCACCCACGAGTTGCCCGAGCCCGGGAAGCTGGCGAGAGCGGTGACGGGAAGCCCCCGGCCTGAGAAGTGTAGCTGCGGACAGTCTAGCGGCGTGCCGGACAGTCTCCGCAAGACAACCTCGTCCTGTGGCGGCGCCGACGACCACATATACAAGAGACTCGTGACCACCGCTGTTGTCACGACGCCTGTCATCATTCGTGACGACGGCCGAGCCATTGCACCCTTGAACACCCGTCTGGCCTTCACGCGGTGGTTGACACACATTGCATGAGGACCCACCCCGCATCGGCGCATAACAAAGCTCTGAATAATACTTGAGAATATCTTCTTGGCATTGTGTAGCGATCATTGATTTTGCCGTGAAACGACCGATACATGTGATGTAGATTGTGATCATGCCATGTCATAAAGGAAGATCAAACGCAGCTGTTGTCACGTTCGTCAATATTGGCTGTCATCAGCTGCTTGAGAAAACTATGAGGTTAGTATTTGATTTTATAGTATACGCGTGTGAGTACTGGTGACAGGTGTTAGTAAATATGTGTGTAAGCGGACTGAAATCGTTACCAGACTCTGCTGTTTCTTGCGGCAAAAGAACACCTACACCTTGGTTTATTTACTGATTGAATCGTCATACTTTTATTGATTAACATCAATATTATGAAATTGTATCCCGTGTTTAATTGGTCTCTGTCAATACATCCTTACCAATCCTCTTCGCTCTTACTGGAGCATAAGGCGTCAAAAAATTTCCTCCAGCCAGTACGGTCTTGGGCGAGCCTTCCAAAAGTGCACGAAAGCGTGAGAATGTAACTCCATGCTGCATCGATAACGATTCCTGTGTTAGCCCAAGATGTTTAACTTCCGACTTCTGAGATCGAATGATATGAAAAAATCGAAAAACAAACCTTTAAATCTTACGCTCATATCAGCTGTCTAGCTACTTCCGGTTTCCGGTAATTAAATGACTGGTGAGTTAGTCTGATTGGTTTATTAGTTGAATTATAATATTCGATTAGACGATAAGCCAATTACTGATGTTCAAAACGACAGGATCTACTATATTAGAAAAAAATTCTTAATATTAATTTCAATTAATAAAATAAGAAAACATCAAATATTTCACCGTAGACATATGGATTGATTATATTCAAATACCGTTGAGAGTACCACTGAGACATACTGATTTATCATTGAATGGTATTGAATGATATCTTCAAATACCATTGACAGTACCATCAAGACACTGATTTATCATTGAATGGTCCAGTTGTACTAAATGGTATTTTCAAATATCATTAAGAGAACCAATGAAACCTGTTGATTTACCATTGATTGGTCTAATGGCACCGAATGGTATTTAATGGTATACCATTGGCACTTCTTGTA
>CM034539.1:4350030-4667530 GCA_020002185.1 Paraescarpia echinospica
ATTTTGACTGAAGAAAAAAACAGTGAGAGAAAAACAGGGATAGAGTGAGACAGAGAGAGAAAGGGGAACGATATAGGAAGACAGGGAGAGGACGAATGAGGGAGAGAGGGGGAAAGAACTAGTGAGAGAGAGAGAAAGGGAGAGGGAGAGAGAGAATGAGGGAAGGAAGAAGGAAGGAGGAGGGAGGAAGAGATAGAGATAGGAAGGGAAGAAAGATAGGTGTGGAAAAGAGGAGAAAGAGCGAGAGAGGGGTGTAGGGACAAGGAGAGAAAGAGTGGTGAAGGGAACGAGAGGGAGCGGGAGGAAGAGAAGGGCGGAAATGCGAGAGAGAGGGAGAAAGGGGGAAGAGAAGGAGAAACAGAGGAGAGATGATAGGGAGAGAGAGGGGAGAGGGAGATGGAGGAGGAGGGAGAGAGAGGAGGAGGGAGGGAGGGAGGGAGGGAGGGAGGGAGAGGAGGGAGGGAGGAGGGAGGGAGGGAGGAGGGAGGGAGGGAGGGAGGGAGAGGGAGGAGGGGAGGGAGGAGGGAGGAGGAGGAGGAGGAGGGAGAGGGAGGGAGTGAGGGAGGGAGGGAGGGAGGGAGGGAGAGAGAGAGGGGGGTGAATGGAGTGAAGGAGGGAGTGAGAGACGCGGGAGGGAGGGAGTTTGCGGAAGTGTGCAGGGGAAGAAGAGATGACGAAGGCTCACATTTTGTGAAGCTAGCTGTAATGTGGCCCGCCCTGGAAATGACACGAACAGAGGAATGCATTTATTGGTCTCTCGCAAAATGCATTAATAGAATATGTGTTTACGTCAGAACAGCCGTTGTTTGGCACCTACGTGAGCTGTTCATGTGTATAAAGCAACAAATGAAGTAGACAGTTGTTTTCCTGTTCACAAACAATTCTGAGAACGATGAGCTATTATTTACGTAGCTATTTTAAGAGTGTTATTTATGTGGCTATTTTAAGACATAGTGACGAACTACTAAGGCGTGCCACTTAAGCATGTGCCTCTTTCCGAAAATTGTATTACCTGTATTTTAAATTATAAAGCGGTTGATTGGTTGATTGTAATTGTTATATATAGGCGATAAACACAATGTTGCTAATGTTGCCTTAGTCGCGATCGACGTCGTCGCATTCTTCTTTAAAATTATCGTCGACATCAGTGAGGTATTCGACGAATTCATATTTTCGTCACCAAATTAGCAATACCATTTACAGCTGATAACAATTGTGATTAAACATTTATATAATAATGCCCTCAGAGCAATAGTAATACGAGTAACATATCTCGTTACACCGACTCCGTATCCGAAAACGGCTATCATCCACACAATCTTTCGTCTACTCTCATTCGGCTGCATGCTCCACGATACGGCCGCGACATCACTCAGGCTTGGTTGCTATGCAACAAGCACGTTAAAAACACGTGACCTTGATAGCAGCACTGCGCGACAGCTTCCGTGAAATCTTGCACTTGCGCTGCTGCCTATCGATTGGGTGCTTTGCTATCTTCGCACAGGTGTTGTATCCGTAAAAAACAAAAACCGTGTAGTGAGTCGAGTCCTGCTAGTGTTACAGTAGCAAGACATGGTATCCTCGCATTAACATTGATCATGGGCGATTGCAATAACTGGCGAGGAATAACATTGATGTCAGTACCTGGAAAGGTGTCCTGCAGCGTGACCCTAAACCGGCTGAAGACAGCAGTTGACCAACACCTCCGGGAGGAACAAGCTGGTTTTCGAAGAGGAAGGTCGTGCTCTGAGCAGATCTTCACATTGTGAAACATCATCGAGCAAAGCTCGATGCTGTTTCGTAACTCTTTTAGTTAAATTAATTGACTTTAAGAAGGCTTTCGATAGTGTCCACAGAGATTCGTTATGGCAAATCCTGAAGCTATACGGCGTACCAAACAAATATATAGACATTTTCAAATCGCTATACCGAAATACCAACTGCTGCATCAAGACCAATGATGGCTACACAGACATGTTCGATATAGAGACAGGTGTACGTCAAGGTTGCATCTTGTCCCCTTTCCTCTTTGTTGTTGTTATCGACTTCATCATGAGGAAAACGATGAAAGGTCAGACCCTTGGTGTTAAGTTGATAAATAATAGGTTGACATACCTTGACTTTGCCGATGACGTTGCACTGCTCAGCCACACGCCGGATATCCTGCAAGAGATAACCAATAATTTAAACGACACTGGGGAGATGGTCGGATTACGAATCAGCTATGAGAAGACAAAAACATTGTCAGTTGGTGATGGATCTGACCACCATATTGTGATCGGTCAGCGAGACTTGCAGTGCGTCGAGAACTTCCGTTACCTCGGAAGCTACATCTCTAGGGAAGGCGACGCGGAAGTAGATGTGCGAGCGAGGATAGGCAAGACATCAGCAGTGTTCCAAAGACTACCACCAATATGGTCCAGTACCACCATCAGGAAGGACATAAAACTACGTCTTTACATGTCAATCGTAATACCAACAGCGATATATGCCTGTGAAACGTGGAAGAATACGGCGAGGATATAAAAAACTAGACATATTCCACCGGCGATGTCTCCGGTTCATATTGGGCATATCATGGAGAAAGCACATCACCAATGTAGAAGTGATGAGGAGGGCAGGTCAGGATAGCCTGCATTACATAGTTAAGTCTCGACGACGGAGACTAGCGGGACATATCCTACGCCTACCAAGAGAGAGAATAGCACATGTAGCAATGGAGTGGGTGCCTGAAGGTGGAAACAGAAGGAGAGGAAGGCCGACTAAGACCTGGCGCAAGACATTTAAAGAAGATCTGGCAGAAATGGAAATTACCTGGAATGAGGCCAAAGAAATTGCGAAAGACCGATAGGAACAGGAGGAACTAAGTCTAAGTTTTAAGCATAATCACAGACATTGGCTCAGTGAGACTTAGTATGAGCCACGTACACTTCCGGTTTGCCTAGTCAGTCTGTTTTATGATTCCCTCTCGTTTGCTTCGTCACAGCTGCTGCTTAAATGTGTCCTTCGATACATTAGACAACAATGTTAAATGTCCGCGTGAATCGATTTAACATCTTATTTTGTAAAGAGATCGAATCGATTGTATTTGTATAATAGCCGTATTGCCAACACAGTTACTTACTGTTCCTTCTAATGTGGTATTATGCTCATTGACATTGAAATCATCAATGTACGGGATGTCCCTCTAGTATGTTAGTGGTGTGAAGAAAGCATTATGGTGACACCTGCATCAACATAAGCTGTAGTAGTATGCATCAAATAAATAGTTATATTTCGCAATATAAAAGGTTAATATATATATATATAATACAATGTATGCGCGCGTACGTGTGTGTGTGTGTAATAATTATTGCATTCCTTACATGTGTATATTGATTCCTTGTTTACACGTAAACGTGTGTAAAAGTAATACAAACAAAAGTATCTGGCTGTTTTATCGTTGGAATGCTGTCGAGATCTACACAAAATAGGCTGACTAACTCAATTTATGTTCTATCGTTCTGATGTCCACAGCTCGATGAACCGTCATTTCAAAAATCTTTAAGAGCCATGTTGCTCTTCGTCACACTCACCCATATACACACACACCATAAAATTAACGTGAAGTAATTATTTATAAAGTCCGCATAAAATTGGCAGCATAACAATTTTGGTGTAAAGACAATAATGTTTGTGTTATCATTTGATAGATTATACAGTACATGGTTTATGGTATTTCAATTTAGGAATTCAGAAGGTGTATTACATGGCACGTTTTATACATTTACCATTGCACAGCCTTCGTGTTAATGTGTCCTGTCATCGCGACGTAGTTGAAACACATACTAAAGTTATTACCTGTCTGTTTTAATGAACTGGATTGTTAACGTCTATTTCACACTTTGTATACCAGTATCGAAAACATACCCATGTGTAAAGTCCTTTAGTTACACCACAATTCTTTTGTTGAAAACAATTATATCATGCAGTTTACGTTAACGGACGTCTGGCTGTTTCTACCTTTAATTTTGTCGTTATTATCTTTCACTCTCTCCGTCGCTGTCTCTCTGTATGTCTGTCTCTACCTCTGTCTATCTATCTGCTGTCTGTCTATCTGTCTCTCTCTCTCTCTCTCTCTCTCTCTCTCTCTCTCTCTCTCTCTCTCTCTCTCTCTCTCTCTCTCTCTCTCTCTCTCTCTCTCTTTATCTCTCTCTCTCTCTCCCCCCTCTCTCTCCATCAGTTGTTAGTTCGTCGTGAATGTCTCGCTAACATCCGACTGATTGATAAATTGTGTACGTCTGATTCTCGCGGCCCCTGCATGAGCGATTATAGCGCTAGGCTGGTATTTCCGACCTGTATTTTTAGGTGCGGCGGCCGCAGTAGCGCCCTGTGGGCTCGAGACAGCCCGAGACCGCGCCCCGTGTAGTCTACGCGCACCAGCACCGAACAGGATCATTTTCTCCTTCTTTCGCGAGCAGCAACGGTCTACAAAGAGTTGGTGAGTTGGGTGTGGCGTCTTACCTTGGATTCACCCCCTCCCAACCCACCCCGGCCCTATCTTCCCTTCCCTCACGCACTGTTCCAACAAACTTCCTGCTTCTGCTTTCTGTGCGGCAGTGAAACTGTCTCACGACGTGTTCTCTGTGTTGTCTAGTGGTTGTTACTTGGTGTTGTCTAGTGGTTGTTGCTTGGTGTTGTCTAGTGGTTGTTATTTTGTCTTGTCTTGTGGTTGCTACTTGGTTTTGTATCGTGGTTGTTACTTGTTATCGTCTGGTGGTTGTTACTTCCTATTGCATTGTGGTTGCTGCTTGGTGTAGTCAAGTAGTTGTTGTTTGGTATTGTCTTGTGGTTGTCACTTGGTATTGTCTAGTGGTTGTTGCTTGGTACTGTCTGGTAATAGCTGCGGAGATGATTTTAACCTTTTCATTCGCATCCACACGATTCATTATCAGTTTATATTCGTAAATTCAATTCAACGATCAGTGACACATTTTTGTGACTATCAACACCCTTGCTATTACACTGTCTTGTCTTTAGTTATATAGTATTCCGCTAGGTGGAGTTGCATTGTCTTTTCCAAGAATTTGTTTTTACAATCAAACAGAAATAGTGTGATCCTAGCTGCCAAACGCTTACAAAAGACTACTAGTCGTGTACAGACATCCGCGTATCCTTGTATAACAAACATATGTTGTACCATATCGATAAAGGTTTCACGTTGGCAACGTCCACCAGTTAATAGAGGTAAATACGTCAGCAGTGCAAGAAGCAGATTCGATAATCAGGACTTGGTACCGCATTTCGAACCCGTCTGCAGTCGGCTACATTCGCGAAGAGCAATTTACCGAGGCCGATCTTGCGCTGCGCGTAAACACCCGTCACGCCGAGCAGATGGGGGCCGCTAAATATAGCAAGTTAGCCAAGTCTGCGTCGCTGGCATCCCTGCGTCCCGGCCCAGTCCTGGCTTGCCCAGTGTCCACGTACAGACACCCGGGCTTGGTCGGACTGACTGCTCTACCAGCAATAGAACAGAAACGTCTTGTTACTAGCAGGGTCGCAGGCCTCAACACAAACATGTTACCTTTTCATCAATATCGGTCTAGAAAGTGTTATTTTGAAACATATCACTCTTTTAAAGTATCTCGGCAAACGTGGACTGGTCAACACATATGGCAAGAAGATGACTGTTTTGGAAATTATAGTCATTTGTGTACTTTGTGTGGTAGTCCTGCCTCGCAGAAGCAGCATGTATAGTCACCGTTGTTTAACGACAGCTGCAAGTTGGATGCTCACATTGCTAGTCGCACTCTCCTTGCTGGGGCTCGAGAGTCATAAAGTGTGCTCAGAATGTTTGTGTTGATCGCGAAGAAATCCATGAGTATTTTCACACGAATAATACCTATATAAAATGGGTGACAGCCATGGTATATAATAGGATATGTTGTATGTTGAGATAAGTATGGTATGTAAAAGTAGTCTACGTTGTAATATGGAGACAATTTGGATATATAACAGGTTATGTTGTATATTAAGACAGCTAGGGTATATAAAGTATATGTTGTTTAGGGACACAACTAGAATATATAATAGTCTATGTTGCAAAGGAAGACAACCAGGCTATATAAGAGTCTCTGTTATATAGTGAGATATACGTTTATGTTGTATATTGAGACAGCTAGAGTATATTTAGGTTACGTTTTATAGAGCGACAGCTAGGGTGTATGATAGTGGATAGAGCTAGGGAATATAAGTGTTAACAGACATTAGTATTAATAGACCCTGTTATATAGTGAGACAGCTAGGATAAATAATAGTATATGTTGAAAGGGTGACAGCTAGGGTATATCATAGTTTATGTTGTATAGGGAGACATATAACGTGTGTATGTGCGTGTGAGTGTGCGTGTGCGTGTGCGTGTGCGTGTGCGTGTGCGTGTGCGTGTGCGTGTGCGTGTGCGTGTGCGTGTGCGTGTGCGTGTGCGTGTGCGTGTGCGTGTGTGGGTGTGGGTGTGTGTGTGTGGTGTGTGTATTATAAGTTTATATTGTATATTGTGATAGTGAGGGTAAATAATAGTTTATGTTGTATATAGGGAGACCATCAGGGTGCACAATAGGCTCTGTTGTATAGAAAGTCAGCCAAGGTTCAAAACGGCAGCTCAATATTCGAATCCGTGTTCTCTCGATTGAGTGTCCGATGTCCTAGCACTGCGCTACTAAACTCCACTTATAGAGAGACAGCTAGGGTATATCATAATCTATGTTGCTTAGTGAGACAGCCAGGGTATATAACAGTCTATGTTGCATATAGAATCGCTTCGTGCACGTTCTGTGCGTGACGATTGACATTGCAATTGCCTTTCGTCGAACAGACGAATTCCGCTGACGAACATATGCAACATCGCTAAAAATACACCACAGCATAATTACACGAGGAACGATAGGTCTGATCTGAACATGGACTCTTATACAGGGCCACACTAGAGAATGCCGGTAGAGGGTGCATATGTACAGTAGTCTGAAGGCACGCATACCTTGACATGAGTGCACTGTGCTATTGTATATATACCAATGCGGCTGCCCTCCGGCCATTATGAAAGCAATACAAATATAGCCAATCAATAACAAAAATGATTCTATGCCACGCCAGTGAGCGCGTGGCTCCATTTATACTTTAGAACATATTTAAGACCTCAATACGGTCTTTACTGAGACTGTCTGAGACAACATATATAGTTTAACTATGTTACAATTCACAAAATTATATAACAGTATCTGCGTCATGCTAGAATGAAACCAAATAACTAATACATGAATAGATAACGACGTGTCAATGCCTAAACGTCTAAGCAGTCAAACATTGGCGTTCTATTTTAAGAACACATTACAATGGCAATGGAATGATAAAACGTTATTTTATAATAATATATACACTAATAAAACTTATCGATGAATTTCGACGGTCAGTGCCATTCAGTAAGAGCACTTTTCTCATATAACTATAGTCATTATGCATGGTTGTGAATACTCGAGTTCAGTAACATTCAGTATGAATCTATACTAGTAATAAGAACATTCGTTAATAATCTAAACGATCTCTCTCTCTCTCTCTCTCTCTCTCTCTCTCTCTCTCTCTCTCTCTCTCTCTCTCTCTCTCTCTCTCTCTCTCTCTCTCTCTCTCTCTCTCTCGCTCTCTCGTCCATGTGCTCAAGTACGCCAGCCTATTGACATACACCATTTATTGTCATCACAGCTGACTCGTGCTAACAAGGGAGTAGAGACATTGCAAACAGTCTGAGTGGTCGATTCTCTGGCCGCCAATGCTTGTGGGAAAGTCGTCATTTTCAGCCAACACAATGCACTTTACTTACTCAAGCTACACATAGCGGAATTAACAATGTAAGGTCGGATTATTAGAAATTATACAAGCTGCATTTTATGTAATATTTGGTTAGTCAAAACGTACTGAATACACGGATATGTTTCTATGGTCACATGGATGGTTATGTGCACTCCCTCCGACACAAAGTGATCACGTTTGTCGTATCGTATTGTAGTATTGTACGTGTACAAGAAGTCCCGTTTAGAAGGACCTTGTCAGCATTGTCTCGCGACCCCGATCGTTGTCACGCTACACCCGTTGTAAGACACCAACCCCCAACACCAACCTCGTCCCTCCACGACGACATCTGTCTGCATCGTCGCTACGACTAACGACGCTCGCTGCTTCCGCTAGCTGTGTTGCTGTGCTTTGCTTGTCCACTGGGTATCCAACGGGTAGCCACACTAACCTCACGGGTCCCCATTGGCTATCCACTGCCTCCACGGGAACCCTCTATATCCCTCATGGGTAGGCCCGGTGTCCCAATGTGTATTCCTTCTGTCCACACGGGTAGCCAACTGTCCACAAGGATAACCACTCTTTCCCACGGGGACACCTGTCCCAACGTGTAGTCCCATTGAACCAACAGGTAGAATAATGTGAACTGACGGGTAACTTGACTAGTAGATTCAATGTCAGCCTCTTGAATAACGTGTTGGAAATTAAGTCGTTGCATTTTCAAACATAGTTGTGATAGCAGCTGATGAGGCTGATAAGTCATATATTGTATGAATTTAGTACAATAGCTGATGTGCTAACACTTCCCCACAGTTCATGCCCAATGATGCTAGGGGGCACCACCTGCTATATGTCATTGAATGTATAACATTTCGTAAAACCTGTCTAACATTTCCAAATATATTTGATTTATTTTTTATATATGACAATTCTTACTATTTTACACAATAAAACTGATTGTCAGACTGGCCGGAACAACTACAACGTGTTCAGACTAACCTCCTTAACTATTACGGGTTCAGACCGACATCATCAACTGTAGCGTGTTCAGATAAACCTCTTTCAACTACAACCTATTCAGACGACGACCCTCGGACGGAGACGAGAGATGGGAAACGGTTTGGGAAACGAGAGCGGTTACAGAAAGGTAATGCTAGTGGTGACAAGACAGAATAAGGAAAGGATGGGGAAAAGGACAGAACGAATAAGTGGAGAAGAGAGTGGAAAAACCGGACACAGGACGATAGAAACCGGAATGAGTGTGCGTCCTTCATCATCGTCATCATCATCATCATCACCATTATCATCACTAACATCAAATCATCAGCAGCAGCAGATGTAATGTTTATAGGCCAATACTGCATATGATAGACACCGACCTACGAGTGTCCAAACACACTGCGGTTATTCTTCACATCTACACACAGCACACCGTCTTGCATCTTACACACACACTTCAAAGTAAAACAATAAAATAAACGTATCCTGTCACCTACAAAATAATACATTCATAATATCAACAAAACATAATGAAGAAACATTCTAGTGAAAAGTGTGCATTCTAAGATCGTGCTGTAGACAGTCGTAGGTAGGCCGGCAGCGCAGGCAGCACATTTCATAAAAGATGTACTCATTAACTAAACGTAACTGTGCTACTAATGGTACGTAGCCGGCCGCCTTGGGCTAAGCCGTAGGCTACGCCTTGAGCTAAGACAGTGGGAGACGTTTACATGACGCTCTTTCTGTTCCTCAGACGCCGCCGATCCCAGGTAACGGAGGCTGGTCCCACGTAACGGAGGCTGGTCCCACGTAACGGAGGCTCGCCCCAAGTAACGGAGGCATGTCTAAAACGGACTTCAGCCGTCGTTGGCTTTACCGCGACTCCTTCCAATGTTCGATAGACTCGACACCAACGTATACTAAGGTATATCCGACCCGTTGTAGATAGGTTGGTCGTCAGACGTAAGATACGAGCGAATATCGCTCACATTGTTAGACGGTTACGCTGGCGTCATGAAATAGGAACTTCTCAAATGAACATGGCTTACGTAGTAGATAATTCTATCGTTATAGCTGACATATCGAACCGGGGAAAAACGTTCAGTTCTTTGTTCGGTTTGGGAACTGTTTGTTTACTTAGTGCGTGTCTCATGCGTTTTAGTGTAAGTGCTTTCTAGAAGAGAGTTATATTATGCTATCCAAAGATATTCCATAGAACACATCCTTGCACTGTTTAAAATATACATAATATGTATTAATATGCATGTGTTAATGTGCCATAGAAATCTTACCTTGTAATGCTGTTTAACAAACGCGAAGACACAAAGTGCACAACGTCGATGTTATTTGATATAAACTTAGTTTCGTCAAAAACTTAAAGGTTTCCGGTTGCTACAAAACATAGTATACCATCAGCCGGACATATTCTTTACGAAATAAAACATCTTTTACACATCGCTTAGCGAGTTACAACACTAAGAAATACCCATCAGATGTTCTTTAAATGTTTACAAATGAATGCATCCTTCATAATAATTTAAAAAAAATTACTGTAAATTTCAGTAAAATGATAAGTGAAAACATGACACGTATTGCAAGTCGTACAAGAATTAGCCCGACTCTTGCACAACTGACTGTGAATAAGCAGGAAAGACCGCGTCAAAGAAGGCCGTGTTTGCAGAACCTGTTTGGCGCGTCAAACCTAGAACGAGCTGCCGTACCTACTGTCGGTTGCAGCGTTACCAAGTCGCCCACTAACTGTGCTGGGTGCGTCCGCGTTACTCATACTAAAATACGTCTATGTCAGTTATCACGTGTCGCCGAATTCCATAATCTTTACTCATGACCTGTTAGCAAACTAAAATAGAATTCGGATGTTTATTCCTTTCTAACACTCATCGCGCTGTTTGTCATTTTTTCCGTTTCTACATTTCCACGTTGCAAGGTTAGACAACAACAGCGGTATTCAAGAAGACGTACGTTTATGTGGAACATTCCACCTAGTAGTTTACAACAGCGCCACAACATCTGCTACTGACACTCGCCTCTAGTGAGTGAGTGAGTGAGTGAGTGAGTGAGTGAGTGAGTGAGTGAGTGAGTGAGTGAGTGAGTGAGTGAGTGAGTGAGTGAGTGAGTGAGTGAGTGAGTGAGTGAGTGAGTGAGTGAGTGAGTGAGTGAGTGAGTGAGTGAGTGAGTGAGTGAGTGAGTGAGTGAGTGAGTGAGTGAGTGAGTGAGTGAGTGAGTGGGTGGGTGAGTGAGTGAGTGAGTGAGTGAGTGAGTGAGTGAGTGAGTGAGTGAGTGAGTGGGTGAGTGGGTGAGTGAGTGAGTGAGTGAGTGAGTGAGTGAGTGAGTGAGTGAGTGAGTGAGTGAGTGAGTGAGTGAGTGAGTGAGTGAGTGAGTGAGTGAATCAGTCAGTTTGTGAGTGAGTGAGTCGGTCAGTCGGCCAGTCAGCTAGTCAGTCAGACTGTGATTGTATTGAATTGGTAACTATATCAACGATTGATTGACTAAATTGTGAAATAAATGAGTGACTACGTTAGTGAATGACTATATGACTGACTGCCTGATTGACTGAACGAATGGATGAGGGTTCAATTAGTTAATGAACGAACGAATTAACAATTGGATGAATGAATGAATGAGTGAATGAATGAACGAACGAACGAACCAACCAACCAACCAACCAACCAACCAACGAACCAACGAATGAATGAAAGAAAGAATAAATGAATGAATGAACGAATGAACTAACTAATGAACAAACGAGAGAACGAACAAACGAATGGAAAATAGACGAATGAACGAATAAATGAACGAATGAATGATTCAATGAATGCTCGAATGACTGCAGGAACTAAGTAGTTAGCTAGAGATTATGCAGGCGAGTGGGTGGACGTTGATGGAGGTGCAATAAGGAGGCGAGGGAGGGAAGAAGCGACTGAAGAAGAACGTGTCAAACGGAGCGATGGATTTTTATGGGGGAGAAAATGGAGGCACGATGGGAAATGATGAATGGAAGCTAGGGAGGGAAGCGAGCAAGCAAGGAGAGAAGCGAGGGGGGTTGGCGTGAAGAGTCCGTCAGTTTTATTAAGTCATACGTCAGTCTCGTGGTTGTAACAGAATGGAAGATGGTGTAATAGCATTTGTGACGGGAACGGGGTAGAACAGTATCAGATCATGTATACATTTCTAGTCATCAATTCCGAATACGTTATTCTGTACCGTTAACCAAGCAATGATACAGCATTGGTATACGCCGAAAAATATACAGTATTTGAAGGCTAACCATTCCAGCATATAAAGGCAAACATAATAATTTTCTGCTGACACAAATCGACGTTCTAATCAGGTTCGTTTGGCGGCCACGCGTGTAGGCCTGTAGTTTTTGAACCCCTTTAGTAACGTGTGCAGTGGGTTTAATAAAAATCTCGTAGTTTGGTTAAAATCTTCAAAAGAATTGACTTATGTCGTTAGATAGGGATAAGTGCGAAATTGCATATACAAATAGACCACTTCTGCTTTTTTGTGGATTATTGCATGATCCCGGTTAAACATTCTTAATGTGTTTGTAAAATTCTTTCACCACTACCAAACAACAAATTTCCCAAATCGACTTACAAACGACGTCGTAGCGGGTGCAATGGAGCGATTCGTGTATTCACATAACATTTTTTGATCTTTAATTACACCATCGTTTCGTTCACGACCCAACATACGTTAAAGTCGATATCGGCCCAGGACATGTGCCGTACTTGTGAAAATAGGCTAAGAACGCAGTTCTAAGGCCAGCTGACACCTAGCGACGCTGTTTCCTACAGCTGCTGCTAAGTAATGCGCGGACCCTAGAACCAGATTGAGAACGCACAGCTATGCCGTGTTCTTATTAAGTGAAGGACAACATACTGCCTTGGTTCTTGGGCGTACTATAAACTAGGTCAACCATTTAAAATCACTGCGGCAACATAGACGAGAGATGAAGCAAATGCTATTATGATGCGTTTAAAAATGTTAATGGGTAGTACATAAATGAACGACAAAACGTGCGCAACATCGCACGTAGCATATATAGTTACCTGATGCGAGGCGACATCGGATGATTAACGTCATCTAGAACACAGGTAGTAACCTAAAACGTCTACTTGTACTTCCATCTAGGACACAGGTAGTAACCTAAAACGTCTACTTGTACTTCCATCTAGGACACAGGTAGTAACCTAAAACGTCTACTTGTACTTCCATCTAGGACACAGGTAGTAACAATCAACGTCTTCTTGTACTTGCATTAGAACACAGGCAGTAACCAACAACTTGTACTTTCATATACGACAGAGATAGAACCAACACTTTATTTTGCTTCTATCTAGGTCACAGGCAGTAACCAAGAACATGTACTTTCATCTACGACAGAGGTAGAACCAACAATTTATTTTGCTTCTATCTAGGTCACAGGCAGTAACCAACAACTTGTACTTTCATATACGACAGAGGTAGAACCAACAATTAAGTTTGCTTCTATCTAGGTCACAGGCAGTAACCAACAACTTGTACTTTCATATACGACAGAGATAGAACCAACACTTTATTTTGCTTCTATCTAGGTCACAGGCAGTAACCAAGAACTTTGTACTTTCATCTACGACAGAGGTAGAACCAACAATTTAGTTTGCTTCTATCTAGGTCACAGGCAGTAACCAACAACTTATTGTACTTTCATCTACGACAGAGGTAGAACCAACAATTTAGTTTGCTTCTATCTAGGTCACAGGCAGTAACCAACAACTTATTGTACTTTCATCTACGACAGAGGTAGAACCAACAATTTAGTTTGCTTCTATCTAGGTCACAGGCAGTAACCAACAACTTGTTGTACTTTCTTCTACGACAGAGGTAGAACCAACAATTTAGTTTGCTTCTATCTAGGTCACAGGCAGTAACCAACAACTTGTTGTACTTTCTTCTACGACAGAGGTAGAACCAACAATTTAGTTTGCTTCTATCTAGGTCACAGGCAGTAACCAACAACTTATTGTACTTTCATCTACGACAGAGGTAGAACCAACAATTTAGTTTGCTTCTATCTAGGTCACAGGCAGTAACCAACAACATGTTGTACTTTCATCTACGACAGAGGTAGAACCAACAATTTATTTTGCTTCTATCTAGGTCACAGGCAGTAACCAACAACTTGTTGTACTTTCTTCTACGACAGAGGTAGAACCAACAATTTATTTTGCTTCTATCTAGGTCACAGGCAGTAACCAACAACTTGTACTTTCATATACGACAGAGGTAGAACCAACAATTTAGTTTGCTTCTATCTAGGTCACAGGCAGTAACCAACAACTTATTGTACTTTCATCTACGACAGAGGTAGAACCAACAATTTAGTTTGCTTCTATCTAGGTCACAGGCAGTAACCAACAACTTGTTGTACTTTCTTCTACGACAGAGGTAGAACCAACAATTTAGTTTGCTTCTATCTAGGTCACAGGCAGTAACCAACAACTTATTGTACTTTCATCTACGACAGAGGTAGAACCAACAATTTAGTTTGCTTCTATCTAGGTCACAGGCAGTAACCAACAACATGTTGTACTTTCATCTACGACAGAGGTAGAACCAACAATTTAGTTTGCTTCTATCTAGGTCACAGGCAGTAACCAACAACTTGTTGTACTTTCTTCTACGACAGAGGTAGAACCAACAATTTATTTTGCTTCTATCTAGGTCACAGGCAGTAACCAACAACTTGTACTTTCATATACGACAGAGGTAGAACCAACAATTTATTTTGCTTCTATCTAGGTCACAGGCAGTAACCAACAACTTGTTGTACTTCCATTGTAGGTACTTCCGGCAAATTTAGGTCTACTGAAAGAGTACCATGTGCATTCAGCAGATTTATCTTACACCGATTTGACAGCTTTCTCAAATTGTAGCTATTGTCAATGCATAATTAATTAATGAAATTCTCTCAGATATAATCACCATTCGTTGTTGGTCTAAGAAACGCTGCGCATATACCTTCCATGGTGTCTTCGTCGGGAAAGAAATGTATTCGTTGGGATAAACGCTGGCGTATTCGTTGGGATAGACGTTGATCTATTCGTTGGGATAGACTTTGATGTATTCGCTTGGATTGCTCCTGTCAGCTACGCATCGGCAGATCAGCTTTCCCCCCACCAAGCACCCATTGGCTGTTGGCAGCACTGCGCCGGGTCTCCACGCAACGGGGTGTGATTCCTAGAAGGCGCCAAGCACACGCTGCGGCACCGTGTTTATCGAGTTATCAGGTATCGCGCCATCATCGCGGAAGTTTGTGCGAGCGAGGCGTCCCCTGTAGCTGGCGGCGATAGAGCGAGGCACGACCGAGGCGCGCCGAGTGATATCTGCTGGAAACGGGTGCTGACCTGACGGGGTATCTCCCGCAACAGTCGGCGAACGATACAAGATGAGCGGATTGGATCGGAACCGACTGGGTCCGCCTGACTCGAACGGTGGAGATTCTCAAGTAAGAGGGCTACATCAGGATTACCATAGGAGATTATCAAGAAAGACGTGTTGTGTCACGGTTAGCGTAGCGGATTCTCGAATAAATCGAGCTACGTCAGGGTTAGTGTAGGCGATTCGCAAGTAAGTCGGGCTATGCCAAGGTTAGTGTAGTGGGAGTTTCTTAAGTTAGTGTAGCAGAAAAAGGTTTATATTATGTTTCTACGTGTGCGACATTTATATTCAGTATGCGCACGTAAGATCGATACCGTCTCCACGGTATTTATATGTATTGCAGAAAACACGTATCGAACTGAAACGTGGGTCACAAGGCGAGTTGTTCACGGGAGTTCTACTCTCCCGCGAGAATAGCGGCATGTACGGAATGCCATAACAAATGTTTGCCAAGCGATAAACAACAACATCACGGTTCTTATGTAGCGATACTTGTGTATACCCGTTGAAATTATCTGGGAAGCATTTAATGTTTAATCACTCATCAGTCGGTGAGTGAAGGTGTAAATTAGTGTGAGTTTGTCGCGGGATTCAGTCACTGTTCATCCCCAATTGAACTTCTTAATAAAACCAACTGGTCAATGGACTACGACAATCGGAACTGAACAAAAAGGTCAAGCAGACTCCAAGTCCTTTCAGTTAATAGCTTTGCATCGTTGTCACGACAGGAAATAGCAAAAGAAAACCACTTCTCCTTTCGTCTTTCTGTTGTTTCGTTTGAATATGTTTACTTGGGGACTTGTATTCACGTTACAACAACGTATCTCTGGACGAGACAATGTGTTTCCACAGTACAACCATCCGTTTTCATTCAGTTATTTTCTGCCTCGCATTGATCTTAAATTCGACTGCAAACGCAAGTCCTGTTGCTCTTCCCCACGACTGTTAGTCGCCATCTTGGATTGTGATTACGTCCATGAGCTCGGTGCGGAGGTCTGGAGAACTGCCAAGTCGGCTATGAGTCGACGTTGCAGAGAGCGAAGGTACTTGACGAGTCAGTCGTCCACGTCACGTCGTATTAGTGCTACGTTCACCAGCCCTGTAGGCGTGGGAGAACAGTTAATGACATCACTCCTCTTCTCTTTTTATAACGATTATTTTCGGATAGCAAAGATTGTTGTTTTGGACGGCGGTCTCTCTTTCAATGGCGATGGTTGGTTACACTCGATTTCACAGCAACTGTCTCACTCAAAATATACTGATTGAATATTATTATTATTAGTGTGTGTGTGTGTGTGTATGTGAGTGTGTGTGTGTTTGTGTGTTTGTGTGTGTGTGTGTGTGTGTGTGTGTGTTATGTGTGTGTGTGTGTGTGTGTGTGTGTGTGTGTGTGTGTGTGTGTGTGTGTGTGTGTGTGTGTGTGTGTGTGTGTGTGTGTGTGTGTGTGTGTGTGTGTGTGTGTGTGTGTGTGTGTGTGTGTGTTTGTAGGCTATGAAGGGATACTTCATATACTAAGTCAATATATGTGTAAAACAATAAATCATAGGCAACAGTTGACTTGATTATAGGTACATTTTTGCAAATATTGTCCGGAAATGGTCTAGCATATAACGAAAAGGTCGAAAATTCTTGGAATCTACGAAGCATCGCTGGAATTATTGGTGCGATATATCGCTTTAACGGCCGACGGCGGAGGGCCAGTGCTCCCCTTTGATATACACCAGCTGTGATATGGCGTCCGTGGAATTGCCAATTAACACACGTATTGCTATTTCGACTGCACATTATACACACACATTTCCGCACATATACTCACATTGGTGCATATATACACACATTGGAGCAAATATAAACTCACCGGTTCAGGCAGACGAACAGTCGCATACGCGTGTCTAGAATAAGATAAACTCATTAACATAAAACAGGAATACGGTTTTATTAGCAAATCAGTCAGTAACGAAGTACATATAAAACTGAATGTTGAAGCTGTTGAATGCGTTGTCTAAGTACGTGTGTCCGGGCGTGAATTTCAAAAGGATGATAATCCTGAAAACATCTATCATGCAATATCGTTTTTCTTGTTGATATTGTCATCTAGGGAAAAGTTTTTAGGTTTTCTTCCCTCCGACTGTCAGTTTGGGCTCTAACAGCGTTGGTGACTTGGTTGGTCTACTACTGGAAGAAACAGCGATGGCGTATCCGAACTAGATATGCTGTCGCTGAGAGAAGTCTGATAAGATAGCATTTTATTGTACGAGTATAAATAATTGCGCAGCTAGTAAGTACACAACCGATTGATCCTGTTCTCTGCTCCACCGACTGCAGAGAGAATAAACTCCTTAAAAGAGCCAGGGAAAGAGAGGGGGCTGGAATGAATGGCTTATTTAGCGGGGCGCCGGAAACACGCACACACGCACATACACGCACACACGCGCGCACATTCGCTAACGAACACAAACACGCACGCACACACGCACACACACACACACACACAGTATGCTCTCTTATTCCTTGACATTACATTACACATGCTATGTTTACATGTCTTGCGTTGTTAACCAATTCAATGATCTTATCCGTAGAACGAGAAGAAGAAGTCTTCGAGCCCTCAGCCCCTCTCGGCCTCGTCCCAGTCCCCGCTTTCCGGCTCCCAGCACGAATTCCATATGGCGTCGACGTCGGGAACTCGGCTCGCGCAGGAGATTCACGACGAGTTTCTCTGCTGCAAGATCTGCCTGGAGGCGTACAAGAACCCGAAGTCTCTCAACTGTCTACACACCTTCTGTGAACAATGCATCGAGAACCATGTCATGTCCGAGTCAACATACAAGGTGTGTGAGTGTGCGTGCGTGCTTGCGTGCGTGCGCGTATACGTGTGCGTGTGTGCGTGTGCTACTAGTTTTGGATGTATTTCAAAATTTTCATAATTTTTATGTAGCTCTAGCAAAGTTAATTCGCATATGTCATCATTAGGACTTTAAAACACACTGGTTTTTTTTAGTCTGCGAATATATGTTAGTTTATCTTCTAGACCTATACTACAACTGTAAAATTCAAAACAAGCTTGTAATAGCCGCCATAGCTACCTTAACAGTACGTGTTATGCTGTCAAGAATTTCACAAAGTTGCAACGTGTCCAAAATCCTTTGACAATGGTATCTGCGCGATCTATTCGTTTCTCTTGCTCAGTGCATCTTCTAAAATATATACTGACTTTCATCAAAGCGACTGTCAAACATAGATGCAATGCTCGCTCAAGCACGAATGCCCAGACATCTCCGATCGTCTTGTTCTAATCAACTGTCTCTTCCCTGATTTAATACCGGGATTGTGAGGATTTTGGCGCAATAGATGCTTTCCACCTCGTGTTGTGTTACTGGTAACAGAGTTCTTATTGTCAACCACAGAAATACAGCGACTACCGAGACTTCACGTGTCCGCTCTGTCGCAAGCGGACACAGCTGCCGATCGGCGGCGTAAAGAAGTTGCCCGACAACTTCCTCGTGTCGAGTCTGACGGAGATGGTGGGGCGACAGAAGCCGTCCAAGTACCCGTTCTGTGACATCTGCAAGATGGTGAATCGCAAACACCGCGAGGCGACATCCAAGTGTCTCGACTGCAACAAGCTGCTGTGTAGCACGTGTCTGGAGCTGCACAAGGAAACGAAGGTGACGGCCGGGCACAGCATCTTCGACGTCGAGATCGAGAAGGACATTGAGTGCAAGGAACACCAGGACGAGGTGGTGAGTGCTTTGAAGGACATCAGGGTGGGGTGGTGAATGTGTTAGAATGACATCAGGACGAGGTTGGTGAGTGTATTAGAAGGACACCAAGACGAGGTGATGAATTTCTTAGAAGGACATCAGGATGAGGAGCTGAGTGTTTTAGAAGGATATCAGGAAGAGGTGCTGAGTGTCTTAGGAAACATCAGAACGAGGTGGTGAGTGTATTAGAAGGATCTCGGACGAGGTGGTAAGTGTTTTAGAATGACACCAAGACGAGGTGGTGAGTGTCTTAGAAGGACATCAGGATGAAGTAGTGAGGGTCTTGGAAGGATATCAGGACAAGGAGGTGAATGTCTTAGAAAAAATCAGGGCGAGGTGGTGAGTGTCTTAGAAAGACACCAGGACCAGGTAATGAGTATTTTAGAAGCACCTCAGGACCAGGTTGTGAGTGTATTAGAAGGGCATCAGGACGAGGTGGTGAGTGTCTTAGAAGGATATCAGGACGAGGTGGTGAGTATATGAGAATGACATCACGTTTTGGTAGTGAGTGTTTTAGAAGGATATCAGGACGAGGTGGTGAGTGTCTTAGAAGGACGTCATGACGAGGTGGTGAGTGTTTTAGAAGGACATCGGGACGAAGTGGCGAGTGTTTTAGAAGGATATCGGGACGAAGAGGTGAGTGTTTTAGAAGGACATCAGGACGATGTGGTGGGTGGGTTAGAAGGACATCAGGATGAGGTGGTGAGTGTTTAGAAGGACATCAGGACGAGGTGGTGAGTGTGTTAGAAGAACATCAGGAAGAGGTGGTGGGTGGGTTAGAAGGACGTCAGGGTGAGGTGGTGAGTGTTTTAGAAGGACAACAGGACATCAGGACGAGGTGGTGAGTGTGTTAGAAGGACATAAGGACGATGTGGTGGGTGGGTTAGATGGACATCAGGATGAGGTGGTGAGTGTTTTAGAAGGACATCAGGACGAGGTGGTGTGTGTGTTAGAAGGACATCAGGACGATGTGGTGGGTGGGTTAGAAGGACATCAGGATGAGGTGGTAAGTGTTTTAGAAGGACATCAGGACGAGGTGGTGAGTGTGTTAGAAGGACATCAGGACGATGTGGTGGCTGGGTTAGAAGGACATCAGGATGAGGTGGTAAGTGTTTAAGAAGGACATCAGGACGAGGTAGTGAGTGTGTTAGAAGGACTTCAGGACAATGTGGTGGGTGGGTTAGAAGGACATCAGGATGAGGTGGTGAGTGTTTTAGAAGGACATCAGGACGAGGTGGTGAGAGTGTTAGAAGGACATCGGAGCGAGGTGGTGGGTGGGTTAGAAGGACATCAGTATGAGGTGGTGAGTGTTTTAGAAGGATATCAGGACGAGGTGGTAAGTGTGTTAGAAGGACATCAGGACGAGGTGGTAAGTGGTTTAGAAGGACACCAGGACGAGGTGGTGAGTGTGTTAGAAGGACATCAGGACGAGGTGGTGAGTGTTTTAGAAACTCACCACCTCGTCCTGATGTATGTAGGTGTGAGGTGAGTGTGTTAGAAGGACATCGGGACGAAGTGGTGAGTGTTTTAGAAGGACACCAGGACGAGGTGGTGAGTGTGTTAGAAGGACATCAGGACGAGGTGGTGAGTGTTTTAGAAGCACACCAGGACAAGGTGGTGAGTTTGTTAGAAGGACATCAGGACGAGGTGGTGAGTGTTTTAGAAGGACATCGGGACGAAGTGGTGAGTGTTTTAGAAGGACATCAGGACGAGGTGGTGAGTTCGTTAGAAGTACATCAGGACGAGGTGGTAAGTGTTTCTGAAGGACATGAAATGCAAGAAACGTCAGGACGATGTAGTGATATGAGTGTCATAGATACGGTTCTACTGTGAGCCGTGCGAGACGTGTATCTGTGTGTTGTAGGTACGGTTCTACTGTGAGCCGTGCGAGACGTGTATATGTGTGTTGTAGGTACTGTTCTACTGTGAGCCGTGTGAAACGTGTATCTGTGTATTGTAGGTACGATTCTACTGTGAGCCGTGCGAGACGTGTATATGTGTGTTGTAGGTACGGTTCTACTGTGAGCCGTGTGAAACGTGTATCTGTGTGTTGTAGATACGGTTCTACTGTGAGCCGTGCGAGACGTGTATCTGTGTGTTGAAGGTACTGTTCTACTGTGAGCCGTGCGAGACGTGTATCTGTGTGTTGTAGGTACGGTTCTACTGTGAGCCGTGCGAGAGGTGTATATGTGTGTTGTAGGTACTGTTCTACTGTGAGCCGTGTGAAACGTGTATCTGTGTGTTGTAGGTACGGTTCTACTGTGAGCCGTGCGAGACGTGTATATGTGTGTTGTAGGTACGGTTCTACTGTGAGCCGTGCGAGACGTGTATATGTGTGTTGTAGGTACGGTTCTACTGTGAGCCGTGTGAAACGTGTATCTGTGTGTTGTAGATACGGTTCTACTGTGAGCCGTGCGAGACGTGTATCTGTGTGTTGAAGGTACTGTTCTACTGTGAGCCGTGCGAGACGTGTATCTGTGTGTTGTAGGTACGGTTCTACTGTGAGCCGTGCGAGACGTGTATATGTGTGTTGTAGGTACTGTTCTACTGTGAGCCGTGTGAAACGTGTATCTGTGTGTTGTAGGTACGGTTCTACTGTGAGCCGTGCGAGACGTGTATATGTGTGTTGTAGGTACGGTTCTACTGTGAGCCGTGTGAAACGTGTATCTGTGTGTTGTAGATACGGTTCTACTGTGAGCCGTGCGAGACGTGTATCTGTGTGTTGAAGGTACTGTTCTACTGTGAGCCGTGCGAGACGTGTATATGTGTGTTGTAGGTACGGTTCTACTGTGAGCCGTGCGAGACGTGTATCTGTGTGTTGAAGGTACTGTTCTACTGTGAGCCGTGCGAGACGTGTATCTGTGTGTTGTAGGTACTGTTCTACTGTGAGCCGTGCGAGACGTGTATCTGTGTGTTGTAGGTACGGTTCTACTGTGAGCCGTGCGAGGCGTGTATCTGTGTGCTGTGTACGTTCAACGAGCACCGCGACCACGAGATCACACAGTTCGGCGAGGCAGTCGTCAAGTACAAGGAGAACATACAGAAGCTTCTCGGCACGTGCACGGCCAAGCTCGACAAGTACGACTCACAACTCGACTCGCTGAACGAGTGCGAGGAAACCATTAAGACGGCGGAACAACGCATTCACGACGTCGCCATCGAATTCATACAGGTCAGTGCCTGTCAAAACGACATCACAGCTTGATATGATCAGTTCTGGAACATTCATCACCAGCGTGGATCTAATGGTAGTTGTATTTAACGGATACCAATTAATCCGAGAAGAATAGAGAGAGGGGAAGGGAGGGAGAGAGAGTGGGGGAAGAGATATAGGAGAGAGATTAGAGAGTAATTGGAAAGAGAGAAGAGAGAGAGAGTCACAGGGGAGAGAAGAAACAGATGTTCAATAGAGAGAGAGAGAGGGAGGGTATGGGTGGAGGGAGATGGGAGAGAAGGCGAGACAGGTGGTTGACGAGGAAGGGAGAGACAGTGGGTTGACAAGGAAGGGAGTGACCGGGGCTGGGAGGGAGTGACAGAAGGAGGGAGAAAGGAAGGGATGGAAAAAAAACGAGTTAAGACTGAGACAGGGGAACTGAAACTCAGCAGAACACAACAAATCAGCTGTATCCAAACGGAGACGAATGAACGACATCACATGACCATATGACCATATGACCACATGACCATGACCCTCTTCGGTGTACCTAACCAACGACATCACATGACCATATGACCATGACCCTCTTCGGTGTACCTAACCAACGACATCACATGACCATATGACCATGACCCTCTTCGGTGTACCTAACCAACGACATTACATGACCATATGACCATGACCCTCTTCGGTGTACCTAACCAACGACATTACATGACCATATGACCATGACCCTCTTCGGTGTACCTAACCAACGACATTACATGACCACATGACCATGACCCTCTTCGGTGTACCTAACCAACGACATTACATGACCATATGACCATGACCCTCTTCGGTGTACCTAACCAACGACATTACATGACCATATGACCATGACCCTCTTCGGTGTACCTAACCAACGACATCACATGACCATATGACCATGACCCTCTTCGGTGTACCTAACCAACGACATTACATGACCATATGACCATGACCCTCTTCGGTGTACCTAACCAACGACATTACATGACCATATGACCATGACCCTCTTCGGTGTACCTAACCAACGACATTACATGACCATATGACCATGACCCTCTTCGGTGTACCTAACCAACGACATTACATGACCATATGACCATGACCCTCTTCGGTGTACCTAACCAACGACATTACATGACCATATGACCATGACCCTCTTCGGTGTACCTAACCAACGACATCACATGACCATATGACCATGACCCTCTTCGGTGTACCTAACCAACGACATTACATGACCATATGACCATGACCCTCTTCGGTGTACCTAACCAACGACATCACATGACCATATGATAATGACCCTCTTCGGTGTACCTAACCAACGACATTACATGACCATATGACCATGACCCTCTTCGGTGTACCTAACCAACGACATTACATGACCATATGACCATGACCCTCTTCGGTGTACCTAACCAACGACATTACATGACCATATGACCATGACCCTCTTCGGTGTACCTAACCAACGACATTACATGACCATATGACCATGACCCTCTTCGGTGTACCTAACCAACGACATTACATGACCATATGACCATGACCCTCTTCGGTGTACCTAACCAACGACATTACATGACCATATGACCATGACCCTCTTCGGTGTACCTAACCAACGACATTACATGACCATTGACCTGACCCTCTTCGGTTATGCCTAACCAACGGCATTACATGACCATATGACCATGACTTCGGTGTACCTAACCAGCGACATACGCTGACCATATGACCGCGTCCTCTTCGGTGCCTAACCAACGACATCCACATGACCATATGACCATGACCCTCTTCGGTGTACCTAACCAACGACATTACATGACCATATGACCATGACCCTCTTCGGTGTATCTAACCAACGACATTACATGACCATATGACCATGACCCTCTTCGGTGTACTTAACCAACGACATTACATGACCATATGACCATGACCCTCTTCGGTGTACCTAACCAATGACATTACACGACCATATGACCATGACCCTCTTCGGTGTACCTAACCAACGACATTACATGACCATATGACCATGACCCTCTTCGGTGTACCTAACCAACGACATTACATGACCATATGACCATGACCCTCTTCGGTGTACCTAACCAACGACATTACATGACCATATGACCATGACCCTCTTCGGTGTACCTAACCAACGACATTACATGACCATATGACCATGACCCTCTTCGGTGTACCTAACCAACGACTCCCGTCTCTCGCAGGAGATCCGGACACGCGAGAAACAGCTAGTGGAGGAGCTACGGAACATCTACGGGCGGGAGACGATGGAGTACATCGACCACAAGAAGGACGTCGCCGCCCAGGTGGAGAGTCTCCGCAGCACCTGCACGCTGACGGACGTCATCCTCAAGGGCAAGGACATCGAGCTACTGCTGCTGAAGAAGGACGTGCAGGAGAAACTGACGACACTCAACGAGATCGAGGTGAAGAACCTGCCGAGGACTATCTCCAAGGTGGGTCATGTCACCACAGTGTCACCGTTCTGTCACCGCGGTGTCAATCTTCCGCCGTTCACGTCGTCTATATCTAAGACAATAGGTTGTTTTACTGTACTATTTTTCTTACCTTCATTCCTACTTTCATTCATTCGGCAACCCGCTAGTTTTGTTGGATATATATTCCTGCACTCGTCTATTGTATATTTATTCACGCACTGGTGTGTTTCACATGGTAACCGTGCACTCATGTGCCGTGTCCACTCATGTGCCTTGTGCATTCAAACACTGAAATGATCCATTTCGTAACCGGTGTGATGTGTGTATACTTTTGCGTATGTAACCGTGTACTTGTTTGTATCAGGTGGTCAAGTTCCTGCCGGGCAGCACTGACTTGGGCGTGCTACAGGACCTCGACCGGCCGGGTCTGTCGACGATGCGGGCCAAGCGGCCGTGTGAGGACGACGGCCGGGCGGACGGCCGGGGCTGTCCCGTCAACCTCGTCGAGAAGCAGACGCAGACGGACGAGTCGGCACTACGCAAGAAGACGGTGAGCGAGTGCACTGAGGAGACGGAAGACTCCGAGGACGAGTCGTCGTCTGAAGACTCATCGGACGAGGACAACGAAGGCCCCGACGTCGAGGAGAAGGCCGTGCAGACGGAGCGAGTCAACCGCGCCGTCTCGGAGACGAAAGACGAGTCGACATTGACGGACGAGGTGGAGACGGAGGACAAGGGCGTCAACACCCGCTCGCGCAGTCTGCAGGCGCTCTCCTCCGTGCACGGGGCGACCATCGCCGACGACGGCAGCCTGGCAGCGAGACGGCGCCGGCGCCGAGAGCGGGCCCAGACGTCGTACATCGGGCCGGGAAGTCAGTACAACGACAGCGGGCGCAGTTACGAGGCGGGCGACGAGCCGAGTAAGTACCGCCGCAGTCGATTCGTGTCCAACAACAGCCTCGACTCCGACGACTCCTACTACGACACGGCCCCGCACTCCGCCACGAATCATCTTTAGCCCGGGCGGCTCTGACCTGACCGAGAACAGCCGCCGCCGCCCGCTGTTCCCGGGCGGATCAGAAGCGCCGACACCGTGCTCTCGGGGGCTCGACACTCCCCCTTTGACAACGTGCTCTCGAGAGCTAGACACGTCTCCGCTGAGACCAGCCTCACACGCTAGCACAGACGACAACGCGGGCGACAGATCCACCGTGACCAATTCGACACACTTACAACACAGTTCCCTTGGGCACACGAAGGATGCCAGTGATATGAATAAATCGGTGGACACACACCAAGAACAAGTTCATTGCCCTGCAAAGACACGTGTCGATAAGATTCCACGTGATCCAGAATGCACTGCTGTCGCGGAAGGAAGAGAAACCATCCAGGAAGACATCGCACCTGTTGCTATCCAGTCAAATACGCCTACGGTGTTGATTGTTCCCGACGAGGACCCGGCTGTTGTAGAAAACAGTGTCAGCAGAGGCTGCACCTCGTTGTCTGGGTCTGACTCCTACGATCTCGTCAGTTTCGTCCGTAGCAAAGATCCTTCTTCGTTAGATATAGTGTGCGTACGAACGAGGTTTGCTGACGACGCGCGGTCGTCATCGAGCTACGAGGACTTGAGCTGTGTCGCCGTCAGGTCATGGTCTCCGTACGACCAGGCGGACTTCGACGATGACCTGTCCGACGGTCCACCCACTGACGAGGTCGTCACGACTTCAGCCACAGTCACGATGACATCGAGTGCGGAGTTCAGCGCTGACGACGGACAGCGGTCAGTTCCAGGGCTCACGGCGCCCTCCCCGTCTCGTCTTGTTCTGGACAACAGAAGCGCGGCGAGATCTTTGGACGGAGAGTTAATCTTACTTAGTTCCGACACTGACCAAATGTTACCACCTAACAATGCCTTCGTCGCAACCGACCTGCAGGTACCCGTGCTGACTCAACGGGACGTAGGCGACAGTGCAAGGCCGGGTGAAAGAGCTGGTGACATAGTTACTACGTCAACGAATGTAACACCAGGTGACGTTGTAGCCACCACGTCAACGAATATAACACCAAGTGACGTTGTAGTCACCACGTCAACGAGTGTAACGCCAAGTGACGTTGTAGCCACCTCGTCAACGTGTGTAACACCAAGTGACGTTGTAGTCACCACGTTAACGAGTGTAACACCAAGTGACATTGCTGTCACCACGTTAACGAGTGTAACGCCAAGTGACGTTGTAGTCACCTCGTCAATAGGACACAGTGAACCAACAAATGGTGTTGTAAATGGTAAAGCGAATGTTGAAATTACATCAGATGATGAAAACAATACGTCATTTGAACAGTCTTTATCAAATGTTACGTCAAAGACTGTAAAAGATACGGTGGCAGTAGCCCAATTACCAACGGATGTTACACCAAAATCTATAAAAGACACGTCTGCCGTAGCCCAATTGCCCACGGCTGTTACACCAAAGGTTGTAAAACATACGCCAGCCGTAGCCCAATTGCCAAAGACTGCTACACCAAAGGTTGTAAAAGATACGTCAGCCGTAGCTCACTTACCAACGACTGCTACGCCAAAGGGTGTACAAGATACGTCAGCCGTAGCTCAATTACCAACGACTGCTATGCTAAAGGGTGTAAAAAATACGCCAGCAGTAGCCCAATTGCCAAAGACTGTTACACCAAAGGTTGTAAAAGATACGTCAGCCGTAGCCCAATTGCCAAAGACTGCTACACCAAAGGTTGTAAAAGATACGTCAGCAGTAGCCCAATTGCCAAAGACTGCTACACCAAAGGTTGTAAAAGATACGTCAGCAGTAGCCAAATTGCCAAAGACTGCTACACCAAAGGTTGTAAAAGATACGTCAGCAGTAGCCAAATTGACAAAGACTGCTACACCAAAGGTTGTAAAAGATACGTCAGCCGTAGCCCAATTACCAAAGACTGTTACACCAAAGATTGTAAAAGATACGTCAGCCGTAGCCCAATTGCCAAAGACTGATACACCAAAGGTTGTAAAAGATACGCCAGCCGTAGCCCAATTGCCAAAGACTGCTACACCAAAGGTTGTAAAAGATACGTCAGCCGTAGCTCACTTACCAACGACTGCTACGCCAAAGGGTGTACAAGATACGTCAGCCGTAGCTCAATTACCAACGACTGCTATGCTAAAGGGTGTAAAAAATACGCCAGCAGTAGCCCAATTGCCAAAGACTGTTACACCAAAGGTTGTAAAAGATACGTCAGCCGCAGCCCAATTGCCAAAGACTGCTACACCAAAGGTTGTAAAAGATACGTCAGCCGTAGCCCAATTGCCAAAGACTGCTACACCAAAGGTTGTAAAAGACACGTCAGCAGTAGCCCAATTGCCAAAGACTGCTACACCAAAGGTTGTAAAAGATACGTCAGCAGTAGCCAAATTGCCAAAGACTGCTACACCAAAGGGTGTACAAGATACGTCAGCCGTAGCTCAATTACCAACGACTGCTATGCTAAAGGGTGTAAAAAATACGCCAGCAGTAGCCCAATTGCCAAAGACTGTTACACCAAAGGTTGTAAAAGATACGTCAGCCGCAGCCCAATTGCCAAAGACTGCTACACCAAAGGTTGTAAAAGATACGTCAGCCGTAGCCCAATTGCCAAAGACTGCTACACCAAAGGTTGTAAAAGATACGTCAGCAGTAGCCCAATTGCCAAAGACTGCTACACCAAAGGTTGTAAAAGATACGTCAGCAGTAGCCAAATTGCCAAAGACTGCTACACCAAAGGTTGTAAAAGATACGCCGGCAGTAGCCCAATTGCCAAAGACTGTTACACCAAAGGTTGTAAAAGATACGTCAGCAGTAGCCAAATTGCCAAAGACTGCTACACCGAAGGTTGTAAAAGATACGTCAGCCGTAGCCCAATTACCAAAGACTGTTACACCAAAGGTTGTAAAAGATACGTTAGCCGTAGCCCAATTGCCAAAGACTGATACACCAAAGGTTGTAAAAGATACGCCAGCAGTAGCCCAATTGCCAAAGACTGTTACACTAAAGGTTGTAAAAGATACGTTAGCCGTAGCCCAATTGCCAAAGACTGATACACCAAAGGTTGTAAAAGATACGCCAGCAGTAGCCCAATTGCCAAATACTGTTACACCAAAGGTTGTAAAAGATACGCCAGTAGTAGCCCAATTGCCAAAGACTGCTACACCAAAGGTTGTAAAAGATACGTCAGCAGTAGCCCAATTGCCAAAGACTGCTACACCAAAGGTTGTAAAAGATACGCCAGCAGTAGCCAAATCGCCAAAGACTGCTACACCAAAGGTTGTAAAAGATACGTCAGCCGTAGCTCACTTACCAACGACTGCTACGCCAAAGGGTGTAAAAGATACGTCAGCCGTAGCTCACTTACCAACGACTGCTACGCCAAAGGGTGTAAAAGATACGTCAGCAGTAGCCCAATTGCCAAAGTATGTTACACCTACGGTTATAAAAGATACGCCAGCCATAGTCCAAATACAAAAGACTGTTACACCAAAGATTGTAAAAGATACGTCAGGCGTAGCCCAATTACCAACGACTGTTACACCAAAGGATGTAAAAGATTCGCCAGCAATAGCCCAATTGTCAAAGGCTGTTACACCAAAGGTTGTAAAAGATACGTCAGCCGTAGCTCAATTACCAACGACTGCTATGCTAAAGGGTGTAAAAGATACGTCAGCAGTTGCCCAGTTGCCAAAGTCTGTTACACCTACGGATGTAAAAGATACGCCAGCCATAATCCAAATACCAAAGACTGTTACACCAAAGGTTGTAAAAGATACGTCATCCGCAGCCCAATTGCCAACGACTGTTACTAAAAAGGTAGTAAAAGATACACCAGCCATAGTCCAAATGCCAAAGACTGTTACACCAAAGGTCGTTAAAGATACGTCAGCCGTAGCCCAGTTATCATCGAGTGTCGTATCGGGATCTAAAGAAACGTGCAACATTGGATCAACTTCGCCACAACGACCACAGCACCTTGACTTACACCTTTCCGGAACAACGCCGCACTCTGCGCAGGGAACTAGCAAAGCGAGCGTTCCCGGTCGTGAACATACCAAGTCGGCAACCGGGGCCAGAAAGCCACTGGAGGAAGTCCGGTCGCTCACCAGCAAGTCATCGTTCGTCAGTGTGGCTGCCTCCAGCCCTGTCACTGCCCCCGCCTTGACCGGTCCAACACCCACCTTCCCCTTTCGAACACTAGACTCCGTCAGCGTGGGCATGTCGGGGATGGCAGCGCCCCTCAGTCTTCCCCGTCTCCTCCCCTCCCCAGAGTACGGACTCTTCCCGGGGGTGTCAGAAGAAGGCGTGTACCGCGCTCCTCGCTCGCCCCTTCTCTCGTGCAGCCCCATGTACCCGCGTAAACGTATCACAATGGGGACACGCAGTCTGACGGACCTGCACGGCAAGGAGGCAGCGACGGCGGCGGCGATTGCCGGGGGAGGTCGACCTCACGGCCTCGGGAGCCGCAGCAGCAGCACCAGTAGTACAAGCAGCAGTGTCAGTGTCGGCGAGTCGCGCTCCAAGCACATCGGCATCCGCACGACGCCGACAGGTCGGGAACACCGCCGTCACTTGGCGAGCGGGTACGGCCATGTCCAGGCGACCACCGCCGAGCGACGCTGGCAGTTCTTCGCGCCGCCATTGTCGCTTCCCGTGGCGGCGGTGTCACCCCTGCCCTGTCGCCCGGTCGATGACACGTCGTCTGCGGGAAGCACCCCCGTCGTCACCCCTCTCGACCCCGTCGTTACCCCTCTCGGCTCTACCGCCTCCATTACGTCAGCGGGGCGAGTGGAGCACGCCCCGAGCTGGAGCAGTCTGCACGGCATCCCGTGCGCTTCAACAACGACCCGTCCTTCGGGGGTCTCCTCGCAGCAGCGACGACCCGAGTACGTCGCGCGGGCCCCGCCTGTCGTGTCCCAGTCGACCAAGTCCCCCGGCCCTGTCGCCCGCGCCGTCCAACGCATCGTGCGAGGCTCCGCGCGGACTCCCGAGGAGCCTCGCCAGGGCCCGCGAATCACCTCAGGCAAGTCGACTCCACAGCGCCCGAAAGACGGGACACTTTCGTCAATAAAGAGTGATACGAGCGACACTTTCGAAGACGCGCGAGAGTTCGTCACCCCTGTCAAACCGCAGGGTAGGAGAACCGAGGCGAGGTCACGTGACGGGACACAGTTTCGTCAGGAGAAAATTGCCGAGCCGAAGAAGGCTACGAAAGCGGGAAAGAATAAAGACGGGGGGAAGTGTGCCATTATGTAGATACTACTGTGCGCCATTGCCTGTGCACTGCACGTCTTGTGTGTACACACATCTAACGCATACATAGTGTTGTATCTGCACACACACAGTTGTACGTATAAGTTTGTTTGTATGAAAGTGTGTGTGTGTGTGTGTGTGTGTGTGTGTGTGTGTGTGTGTGTGTGTGTGTGTGTGTGTGTGTGTGTGTGTGTGTGTGTGTGTGTGTGTGTGTGTGTGTGTGTGTGTGTGTGTGTGTATGCGAATAACAAGGTATGTGTGTGTGTATTCATTGAGAATATCTTGAAAGATAATGATATTATTATGTTATGTAAGTATTTTGAGCGACGACAGCTTTTTCGCTATTTACAGTTATTTTACTATTTTAATACATTTTATGAAAGCTTAAATATAAATTATGCTCTTTTGCGTATCTGCATGCGCGTTTTGGGGCGTGTTATTGTTCTTTAAGACAATAATTTTGTGGACTGATGTATATTGTGTGCATTATGTTGTACATTTTGTACGGTCTTCTCTACGTGCAAGGTTTACTGTTTAAGACATTGCCCGCGATATTTGGCGTCGTTTGGCCAATACGCTGTCTTCCCTATGGTCGTTGTAGCGTGGTTGCCTCGCCGAACAAAAGTCGCACATTAGTTATTGATTCGTGTTTTCGATTGGACGAAACGTTGTATATGATCACGGACATTCAAGCCTAATGGCTGATATCCTGCGGTTTCGTCTGGTTTTCGACGAGAGAACGATGAATAATGCACGTGCTGATGTTGAACTTTAGGCTCGCGGATTCCTTAGATAATTCTGTGAGAAATCACATCCAGGACTAGAGCACCCGTCGATCGTGCTTCAACTGACGTCAGCGGCGGGCGTTTGCACAGGAAGCACCATCGACGGCACGTAATGCCCGGATGTAAAGTCGTCCAATTGTCTGGCTCTATGCCCCACCTGCGAGCGATTGTCTACAACAAGTTATGTTTGAAACAGAGCGGACATATGTTAGTCACACAGTCATCATGTTGAAAGTGTGAGTCATATACAGTAATCGCTGTGAACGTTATGAGTTACGTATAGTTATGGTGAACGTGTGAGTCACACAGTCACCATGTTGAACGTGTGATTCACGTGCAGTCATCACGCTGAACGTGAGTCATACAGTCACCACGTATGTTGACTGTATGAGTCATGTAGTCGTCATAGTGACTGTCTGATTCATAACGTCGTCACTGTGACTGTCTGATTCACAATGTCGTTACGGTAACCGTCTAATTCATATAGTTAATATGTCGACCGTCTGAGTCACACAATCTTCATGTTGGCTGGTGTCAGAAACCGTTTAAAGACTTGCTTCAGTGCGTGTGTTCTATGATCTTTGCGATGGATCAACACGTCGCTGACGCCTCTCGTCGTTTGTAGTTCGTTTACGCTTGTTTTGTGCTGCACGCCTCTTCCGTTGAACTTCGTCTCGACGGAGCCGGTCATTACAGCGGACTGCTTCGTGACAGAGGAATGCTTCGTGACAGATCCAGCACTTACACTGGATCTACGGCGAGTCACGTTGTGAACATTACGTTAATTTGTATTTGATAAGTGGGTATATCATATTTATAGAGTTGCTGGCCCTGGCATGCCTATTTATGGTCACTGTGCAGTTGAAGCGATACATACCCGAGGTGTGGTAACTGGTTGTCTGCTGGCAACGAATGAATAAATCATCGATGAAAGTCAGTCTGTGTTGTGAGGAAGTTCAATATGCAATACTCGTCAGAGTCAAAATGGAAATGCGTTGAATATATCCACAATAATTATAGTCGCGTGGTTGTCGCTTCTTGTGCTGTTTCTGGTTAAATCACCTAACACCTTGTGGCAAACAAACATTACCTAGCATGTCAGCTTCTAGGCACAAAACCAACTTAATACCAATGATTTTATTATGTTAAGATAAATTGTGCTTTGGAAATGTTTCGAATCAACTGGTGCGACCAACATAGTCATAATAATAATGTTATGTAGATAATGTAAGTATGTTGATGATTCCACTTGATTGGCTTCAGCATAAACTTGTTTGCCACAAAACAATTCTTCATTGACAAGAACAGATAAGAAATCACGAGTGCCGGGACTGGGGAAAACAGGGTTCTCAGCGTGCCGGAAACAGTCTGGGAACATTCCCACTGACATCAGCGATGTCTGCCTTGTATCTCAAACACATACCATACCATACACCACCCACGCACTCGCGCGCACGCACACACACAAACACGCGCGCACACACACTCGCACGCGCACACACGCACACAGAAACAAACACACTCACACACATAATATTATACACAATGGGATTGATGAAATGTGAACGAACACATAATAATTTATAATATATATATATGTATATATATATATATATATATAAGTGTGTGTGTGTGTTTGTGTGTGTATGTGTGTGTGTGTGTGTGTGTGTTTGTGTGTGTGTGTGTGAGTGTGTGCGTGTGCGTGTGCGTGCGTGCGTGCGTGCGTGCGTGCGTGCGTGCGTGCGTGCGTGCGTGCGTGCGTGCGTGCGTGCATGTGTGTAAGCCAATTGCTAGACAGCAATGGAACGCATCGTTGTCGTAGGCATGTTGCATGTGTCCATAAATTGTCTGGTAGCGCTCACGGGGTTAATAAGCCGGCCCTCCCGTAGCTAGGGGTGTGCGAGGCTCCGGATCGCAGTGCCGTTGCCATGGGTACGTCGAACATTCTTGGGAAGGAAACGTTTCGGAGGTGATTTAGATATGTTCCTAGGAGTTGGGCTGTGTGCCGATGCTGAAAGTCCAACCGGACGAGGCGCTGTAACTATAAACACATTTAACGTCGTCCACCGAAATCATAACATTTGCTGTGCGCAAATCAATCCCTAAGCCTAAAGTATATTTATTATGGAAAGCTGAAGAGTGAGATGGCAATTGTGTTGTTGATGATGATGATAATGATTTGATGTTGTTGTTCTTGTTGTTGTTGATGATGTTGATGATGATGAAATGACACCGATGATGACGACGATGATGGTGGTGATGACGACGACGTATAATGATGATGACGTGATGATGATGTAATGACCTTGTCACAGTACTGGAGACCTCCTTGGCTTCACTACCCGCCGTGTTATCCCTCTTGGTCGTAGTCAGCGTCCCTCGTCTATTTATATCCGCCCGGCCACGGCTTCTCCCGACCGCGGTTGAGTCTCCCATGTACTGCCACCGACAGCTAAATCTCGTCGAATATGGACGCCGACCAAACAGATCTGTTTCACAGCCTGGGGGGTCACTCCGGAGAGATACGTAGGTGTGTCAGTCTAAAGACGTTAAGCTGGTCACTCCGGAGAGGTTAGGGGATCACTTCAGAGAGGCATAAGGGTGTTACTCCAGAAATTAGCGGATGGCTCACTCAACATTACGTTACGGGCGTCACTCCAAAGAGGTTAACGAGAGTAAATCAGTGTACGCAAATAGGGAGTCGACTCTCCAGATAGGGGTCACTCCAGATAGGGGTCACTCCAACCAGCTTAATGAGAATACATATGTGTACGCCAGGAAGATAGTCTGGCTCAGAATCGCGTTTTGACTGTTCACTGCCAGTTAGCACGTCTATTCCCCAGAATGTTTATATATTATGTATGTTTTCGATAACGAAATAAAATTACGAAATAGTGCCCGAAATATATTTGTACAAAATAAAATTAATTTTAAACTAAATGAACACAAACAAAAGTTTCGAGTACTCAACGGGATTCGAACCGAGGACCCTAAAAATAGTTGTTCGACAAACTACCGACTTAGCCACCAAGATCAGTACGTCTTGGTTGTACGTTGGCGACTACACATATTAGCTAGCAGTCCGACCGTTGTGCTCGACATCGATTGCACTTTCTTTAGTTAAATTTGTCCTTGTTTGGTATTTATATCATGCTTATTCACACTTAGTCTTTTGTTTCTGCTCGAGCATAAGCAAAGAAAGTCAATGCGGAATCGTTGACAGCCCCGAGAGCTGCCACCTAGTGAATATGCATGTGATTAAAAGGCCCTAAACTACGAAACAATTTTTAATATCGGTTTATTTTTCTGTGACATGTTTCAATATAAGTTTAATGTTGAGTTGTTATATTATAGTATTATCTAATAAAAGTATATCCTTATTTAATTTGTTATTTCATAGTTAGCCTGAGAGTCAATCATCGTCTCTACCCGCATCTGGGATAAAGCCACCTACAGGTAACATTCCAGGCCGTTGTCGCGCTTACATTTATCCGGGCGTTAAATTTTATCCGGGTGATGTTTATGTGCATATATAAGGCATAATATTTAGCACCAGTAGATCACGTAGTGATAAATAATATCCAGTAGTTAAATAAGTTTCGTTTGTTGTCGTAATACGAGCGTTATAGTTAGAGTACATAATTATAATTTGCTGTTTCAGATTTGTGACCAAGTATAAGAGTAAGTCATGTGACGTGTGCGTGAAGATGAAACTGTTTTACGACAGAAATTGTTTATGCCTGTGGGAAACAAACATTTTATAATTTATGTATATATATATAGACATATATGTAAATATATATATACATATAAACATACATAACGCCTGCATAAATGAAAACGCGACAGTCGTAGCTGGTATTAAATGCATTCCCCTAGATACGCGCATGCGCAGAAACGTCACCCGGATATTATTTAACGCCCGGGTAAATGTAAGCGCGACACCGTAGTGAGTAGCGAAAATGTGCTGCCACCTCATAGCGCCTGGGTAATCGAGGCTATCCAGAGTCCAGACAGTCTAACGCTATCACTCATGTCTAATGCTATCACTCCTGTCTAACGCTATCACTCCTGTCTAATGCTATCACTCCTGTCTAACGCTATCACTCCTGTCTAACGATATCACTCCTGTATAATGCTATCACTCCTGTCTAATGCTATCACTGCAGATTGTCTAACGGTGGTTACTCCAGCGACGTTAAAAGTGGCCATTCCATAGAGACTAACGTGTTCATTCCAGATAAATAACGTTGGAGGCTAACGGGGGTCAATCCAGTGCTGTGCGTATAATATTATAGGCCCTACAGCTGCTCTGACACACCACAGAGAGTTGAATTCGTTGATAGATTTGCTTAATGAAAATAGTTCACGTTACATATGTCACGATGCGAGCGATTCAATGTTTCAGTGTTAGAAAAAGACTAAATAAAATATAAAAGGAAGGATTATATTGTCTTATTACAGGGGTACTTTAATTGTAAATCGACCAACTGACGGGACGCCTATCGGCAGGCTTGGATATTGAATTGAACTTGTGGCCACTGCCAGCACACACCAGGTGGCGTCACTAGAGTCATGCAATAACTAACTAACTAATTATCAAGGCCTGTCTATGACACGTACAACATTTTTTATTAAGTCACATCATTGGTTTTGTGTTGAGGTCTTACATATTGTTTACCCAGCATTAATTTTCAGTCCCACTTCCCCCACTGGTGTTTCAATTCGATGAAATACGCACACGTAACATCATGTGTACTAAGTGTATTGCGAGAGTGGTTCGTTATAGGTAGTCCATTTGGGGGCGACACCGGTTGCAGAAAATAGCCTGATCAAAAGAATATGTAGCAAAACTGCACGAGAAAATGTGCGTATGTACGTATGTACATATGTACGTATGTATTGTCTGTCTGTCTGTCTGTCTGTCTGTCTGTCTGTCTGTCTGTCTCTCTCTCTCTCTCTCTCTCTCTCTCTCTCTCTCTCTCTCTCTCTCTCTCTCTCTCTCTCTCTCTCTCTCTCTCTCTCTCTCTCTCTCTCTCTCTCTCTCTCTCTGTCTGTCTGTCTGTCTGTCTGTCTGTCTGTCTGTCTCTCTCTGTCTGTCTGTCTGTCTCTCTCTCTGTCTCTCCTTCCTCTCCCTCCCTCCCTCCCTCCTTCTCTCCCTCGCCCCCCCCCCCTTGTGCACGGAATACGCTCTTCCAGTGACCGTTGACCGTACCTTTAATAATACATGATTCTGATGATGAGCGTCTTTGTTCACATACCGCCCGAGGCTGTTGGTTTTTTTTGTCTCGAGGAGGACAACACGGATCGGGGTGTTGTATTTGGTATCAATGTCTGCATTTGTATTCTTTTTCAGTCGTCTATTGCACAAGAATGGCTTAAATAGCGGGTGTGATAACAAACCATAATTACGTTGTGAAACGTTCTAATTGGAAAACGAAGACCGTCTCCTGCGTCTGCGGAACAATAGAATGCAATACGAATTTGATGTCCAATAATAATATATGCATCGGATAAGAGAACAGCGGGTATAGCATCGCAAAATAACGGGTACTAAATGTCTTATAGAAAACTATAGAATACTATACAATTATACCAAATTCAACATAATTTTATAATACAAAATATTCTATAGAAACCCATGTGCAAAAATCGAATAGAAAATGGTATAGAATGTGTTGCTATCACATGGAAGAAAAAGAGTAAAAAACAGTTTATTGTACGTATTTAGGTGTCGGTAGTAGGATTCGGACACCGGTCCCATCGACCGACAGTCACCCCCCAATGTTTAACCATTATTCAAATTGACCGCGTGAACCGACTACGCGAACAAGATCGTTATTGTTGCTGGCGTCACGCAGTGTGTTGTAACAAAGCCAGGGAGAGATTTCGCGAGTACAAGTCTGAGCATTCCGCGTTCACGCATCAGTGATTTATCGCTATGTCGCAGCGCCCTCTGACTGTTCTACTAACGCAGCTGTAATTACCATAAATATTGCTTCCCGCCTGTAAGCCCCACTCCGCCCTCGCCCATACCCTCATTAGACCTGCCGGCGTTGTTCAATGAACCGTGGCTGGCTGAGCGCAAAGCCGACGAATACAAAGACGAAAAGCACGCATTCGGATCTACGCACAACAGAACTCTGCCAGGGCGCGCTTACTTCTCACGGAACATTCGACCTGCAGGTGAGTGGTTTGTTTTGTCAGAGAGACGGTTGGTGTGGCGTCGATGTGACGGTAACGTGATGGTTGTTGGCGAGACACAAACATTCAGTTGACGGCCAGTTTGTTGGTTAGCGAACAGATACACGAGTTAGGCCGAGGTGATTGCTTGAGTACGCGCCACCAGCACGGTGATAAACACATATCGGTCATGTATTGATTTGCGATGTGCCTCGGGTCTCATGGTGTGGATGTTTGATTCGGTAGTATCCGGGACAGGTCGTGAGGAGTCGGTTAATGTTCCAGAATATAGAAGTGTGGTTCGGTCGTGTCCGATAGACGTCGGGAGAGGTCGGCTCGATGGTTGAACTGTTCTGTTGACAGAGCTTTGGCATGAATGACTAGTTTGAGAAAGTGCAACGAATCTACACGCACCGTTAATGTATCTTAAAATAACCTAATTTCTTATAATAACCATTTTATAAATACGACAATTTCGAAAAGAAGTCGTGGATTTAAGCTTAAAACAACACGCTTTAAACTTGATAAATTATAACAAAAAACTATTGTTGCAATGTAGTTATGTCTAACTGGAACAGACCACCTGAAGGCATTGTAGAATTAACATCTAAAATACAATTCAAGGAAGTCCTGCGTACAAGCAATCTTAAATCTGCGACACCGTTCGATAGACACATGTAGGTATCCACTTAAGGTTTTTCTCCGTGTTTTTGAATGGAATCCTTCACTTCTCTTTGCACAGAGCCGTAGACACCAGGTAGAAGGGACGAACAGCTTTAAGACTTTTCCGATAGACACAGGCAATGTGCGGTGAACGAAATTACCCAAGTTTCCTAACGGCGGTCGGTAGTAGGATTCGGACACCGGTCCCATCGACCGCCAGTCACCCCCCTCCCCCCAATGTTTAACCATTATTCAGGGTCCGCACTTACCGTTGAGAAGGTTGACGTAACCCTTATTAATGATTTGATAACATCGCCATATCACACTGTGGGCTATGGCGAAAAGTCCCACAGTAACAATGGACACGTATTATTTAAAATGTATTTAATAAAGGTCAACATATGGACAAAATAAGTCTTCAAAACGTTGATCAAGTTCTGTAGCTACATATGATATGCCAACCAAACATATAAGGAAGTGGTCCGTGCGTTACATTCTCTCATTCGAAGCAACGCTAACCGTGCGTGATGCGACAGAGGCAGGGTCAGAGGTCACAGGAAAACACTAAATCCCGGACTGACTTGTTGACAACACATAGGGCAAGCGTAGTGAGATCAGGGGGTAGCCTACCTAGCCTTTCAACATGTTTGGTTGTGATTGATTCCGCGACTTTTCTTGCCCATGAACTCGGACAACCACAGTTTTTCATCACAACTGCTGGACCGTAATACAACACGGGAAGTCCCCCAAGGCACTTCAACCAGTATCACTGTTGGTCACATGTGACTGATTCCAGCCTGGATACTTAAACTTGGAGAAATGCTGCAGACAATTAGCGTTATCTGGTGCACCCAACAGGTAATTGAACCCTCGCTTCATTGTACCCCAACTCCATAACACGCCTAGCGCCTGTATACGTCTTGTGGGGAAGCAAATCATGCAAGCGAATTCAGGCTGCCACGAGTAGTCGATCTCTTCTGAAGTAACTGTACCCACCCTCTCGGTAATTACACCAATGTCAGTGCCGTTGGATGATCGACTTGTCCAAAGTTGGATTTATCACCAGGGATGTTATTCTATCATTTTTTTGCCTGTAGTATTTTGTAGTTTTTGAATTAATTCCCTTTTTGCCTCTCTTCACTTGTTTTTGTTTACATTTACCCCGAAGCTCGTAGTTGTCTGTACTGCCGAGAACACCACATATCGGTGCGATGTTTGGGGTAACACTGTCTGTATATTTGTATTTTATCTCAGGAGTCTGTTCTACAACAATTAAAACAGCTGAATGTAGGGCCGTGGTCAGTGCTGAGTCGTGGTCAGTGGATGGCCGTGGTCAGTGCAGAGGCGCTGTTAGTACATGGTCGTCGGCAGTGGAGGGCTGTGGTCAGCGTATGGCAATGGTCAATGTCGGGAAGGCACCACTGAACGATAACGTGCATATGTGCCGAAACAAAACTGCGAAGAAATCAAACACTGCGTGAGTCAGGCTTGTATACCTGGTCGTGTTCCTGTGCGGCGTCGGAGAGGAGGCGGTGCATGACAGTCCCGGACAGCTCGGTCCTTGCAAGCACGGCCTCTTAGCTCGTGCGGCCAAAATCACGTCATTGTGTTGTGGTTTCACCAACTCGCTATACCAAGGCCTGCGAACAAACAAACACGGCATTCTGACGAAGATCATTGTATTGTGCTTGCTGAAATTGTAGACTTTTGCTTCTAAAACCACCATGCAGGAAAAGAAAGGAAAAGTGTCATCAAAGTAACGTTTGGTGCCACCTTTATCTTTATCCAAAGTTTCACTGGTTGTAGCTGGCTGAGTAACTTAATAAAATATAGCCTACATCGAAAAGACACGGATGTTGTTCAAAATGATTTCACGGAATGCAGTACGTTTGGCAATCTTTGAAAATGTGTAACTATACCGCTGATTAGATATACTACTGATTAGATGTACGGACCAAAATCATTTAGCGTTCTGGATACTGGGGTGAATAGCGCTAACAACCGAGTTGATGAAAGCATTAGTTGATTAGTATTACATTGAGTCTTTGTATTACGTCGGTCGCCCAGTAAGACGCCGGACGAAAAGGTTATGAGGGGCGAGTTGCGTCGGTTCTTCTCTCAACATATGTTCAGTCGTCCAGAGTGCAGTTGAATTATGCCGTTGTGTTCGGTTTGGGACCGCGGCATTATGATAGGCGCCGGAACCGGAGGGGCGGCTGAGCCATCCCAATGTTTTAGGCGAAATAGGATTAGCCGCTCAAAATTTGAAGTGACAAGGTGGGTTTTTTGAAAACCTCACGGTGTGTTTTTGGCTACCGACAACGGGGTGCAGTGGGAGGTTTTTGGAGAACCTCAATGTGGGGTTTTTGAAGAGCCTCAACTTTTGGTATTTTGGCGAGCCTCCGAGGGGTGCAATAGAGTCTCCATCACCCAAAGTTCACCACTTTCTAATGTCAGTGCGCGTTGTCGCAGTCACTCTAATCATTAACCAACCAATAACAACTGGTATATTTCCAGATAAATAAAAAAATTGCTAAAGTTATTCCACTTTTTAAAAATGGTGATGAGACAATCTTTGATAATTATCGTCCAATTTCTATCTTACCAGCTATTTCCAAGATATTTGAAAGATTTATGTTTAATTAATACACGAACATTTCAATTCCAGTAACTTTTACTGTGAGAATCAATACGGGTTTAGGGAAAACCATTTTACGGAACTTGCCACTCTAGAAATAATAGACAGAATTGTCAAACAACTTGACCAATCAGCAACCCCAATAAACATATACCTATACCCCTCTAAAGCCTTTGACACAATTGATCATAACATATTATTACAAAAACTAAATTATTATGGAATAAATGGTGCAGCACTAGATCTATGTAAAAATTACACAGTCGTAAGCAATATGTGGAAATTGGCGCTTATAAGTCGGAAGAAGCTGCCATAAACACTGGTGTCCCACAAGGTTCTATTTTAGGACCCTTCTATTTATCATATATATTAATGACATAATATTGTCAAGTGATCATTTTAAATTCATAATGTATGCAGACGACAACACTCTTTTAGTACATTGAATACATTCCAATCTCCGAATGGCCAAGTCCAAAATCAAAATATAAATAAAGAATTAGTAAATATATGCAGGTGACTAAAGGCAAACAAACTTTCTCTTACATTAAAAAAACAAAATTCATGGTATTTCACTGCCCCAAAAGGAAATCGAACTTCTTAAAATATAAATAGATGGGACAAATACTGAATGTGTACATGATTAAAATTTTTTAGGTATCACCATAAACCAACACCTAAATTGGGACAGCCATATAAACAAAACAGCGAATAAAATCAATAAAATAATTTGAATTTTAAATAAACTTAAACATGTATTACCTAAGAATATATTATCTATAATGTATAATTCGCTCATTCTTCCCAACATTAATTATGGCATATTAGTGTGGGGTCATCAAGCCCATCACATTTTTAAACTTCAAAAGAAAGCAGTGCGAATAGTTACTTCAAGTAAATACAATTCTCACACAGATTCCATCTTCAAAGAATGTAAATTTCTTAAGCTGGATTACATCTATAGACTCCAACAGCTCAAATTTTATTACAAATTGATCAACAAGGTTATACCAGAATACTTCAGTCGTATTCCATACACACATAACTTTGCAATTCACCAATACAACACACGTGGTAAAAACAACTTATTTATTCCCGAGTTAATCATCAATATACAAAAAAAGTACATCAGACATAACATTATACAAATTGTTAACAACACTCCAAACATCATCCTTGATAAAATGTATACACATAGTTTATGGTTTTTTTACTTATACAAAAAATTACTTTATTAAGAATTATGAATCATGTTGTCATATTTCTAACTGTTACATCTGTCATTCTTAAACTAGACATGACTTTGCATTTGTTTAAACTAATTTATGTATTATACTATAATATACTATACTAAACATGCTATATTTACACGTATATGTATGCATATATAGTTGATCATGTGATAATCATATAATTATGTTACATCAGTGGGGTGGCTCCCATGATAGCGGCATATAATTGTCTTAATGGGAGCCTCCCTGACTTTACAATGCATTTTATATTGTACATATGATGGTCAAAATAAACACTGTCTGTCTGTCTGTCTGTCTGTCTGTCTGTCTGTCTGTCTGTCTGTCTGTCTGTCTGTCGTGTGTTTTGAAGGGGGCCGTGGTGTCGTGTATTCGGACGGGGGCCGTTGTGTCGAGTGTTCGGGCGGTGGCTGCGGTGTAGTGTGTTCGGATGGGGGTCTTGGTGTCATGTGTTCGGACGGAGGCCGCCCGCGCTGTAATGTGTTCGGACGGGGGCCGTGGTGTAGTGTGTTCGGACGGGGGCCGTGATGTCGTTCGGGGGTCACGGCCACGGCTGGCGATGTGTTGACCAGCTGTTGTCACACGCTGGCTTACCGTCCAATGCTACTAATCGATATGTGACCTGAATGAGAGCGACGCGTTAGCTTTGCTTCGAGCATGATTGATTCTATTCAATCATGCCTGCATTGGCTGGCATCATTGTGAGAACTCGGGTGGGGAAGGCTGACTGTCCAATGACCCCATGTCATGTATCACCTGTTCGCGCTGTGGGTGTGCTGGCACATCGTACCCAGTTCGTTGACCTGCCGCACAGTCCTTGAATGCTGTAGATCAGAGGACAATGCCTAAGTACGCTAATGAACGGAGATAGAGGCGAATGAACATCTGCACCCGAGTTAGCATACTGATATATATATATATATAGAAACGTGTGTGAATAGACGAAGAGCGTGGTACATTACTTTGACATTCCATTCATTATACATAGCCTAATACGATCTATGACAACAACGGCCGTCCTGTGTACCTTAAACAGCACGCAATAAGAGCACAACGCGTCGCCCGCTGTCACACAAGCGGGGGGTAGGTTGACATCAATCAAACATCACAATGGCGTCCTGTCTCAGTGTCAAAGGCAGGACGCTATATGCATCAACCGTACGGGCCACAGTCAACACTATGCTGTGGACGGGTCGATTAGATCAGTGTGTTTTACAGTATGGCGTATAATACATGACACCTTATCGTATTGTATAATTAATGACGCATGCCCGAAATGAGAATACTGCGTAATTTCGTAAGTCAAATAGTGTTGCCCGTACGTGCGTGGCGTGGCGTTCCCTTCGTCCATCGACAGTAGGTCTGCGGGCGGGGTGAGACCATAAGCGAATCATCCAATTTGCTTCGCAGTAACTTTTCTATTATTCCGCTGTTTCGTCGACCTTAAATAGGTCGAAAAACGCGCCCACCGCACAGTGCCGTTAATTCGGTTGAGCTTCGCCACAATTTCAGTATACACATAATTTAATCGTTCTGCGTCCATTGCATCGCGCAGCATTTCTTCATCGACTGACAACAATCTTTAGTGATAATGGATGAGAATCAGTTCATTGGCTACTTCGTCACCCTTGGATTTTACACGCGTTGAAATGCAATGTAAAATTGTAAAGTAATATTATGTACGGTACATTTCGTGGTGTGCAACACAGTACATTTGCTACCATGAAATATTGATTGCACAAACGATTAGGCGTGCATGGTTATTACCGTTCGGCAGCGGTCTCGGGACACATTCTATATTTGGAACGTCTTGCCGTGTCGTTACTAAAGTAAAGCCGATTCTCGCGAAGATGTCACGTGTTATCAGATAGTCAATGTCGTCAAACTGTCACACGCAGAATGAATCAAAGACACATGCAACACAACCTGACAGACGCATGGTGTGATACTTTCGTCAGCCAGGTATATTTTAATTAAATCTTCTATATCGCCACAATTGATCAAACTAACTATCGTACGTTTATTGATTAATTTAATTAGTGTTTCGGTGCTGGATGCGCGTGTGTGCGTGCGCGCGCGGGTGTGTGTGTGCGCGCGTATGTGTGTGCATGCTTGCGTGCCTGCATGCTTGTGTTACAACTATGGCAACTCCTTGTGTTGTAGAATGTCGTACTACTATCAGGACTCGCCGCGACTTGTCGCCGGCAACATCAACGGCAGCGTGCCGAAGGGCACCGTGACGACCGTCGACCGATACCCGGCCCAGGACCTCGAGGTGGTCGTTCAGCCCCGACCTCGCTGGTCATGGTGCTCGACCGGCTGGGCCATCGTCTCGTTCTTCTGCTGCAGGTCGGTAGCCTTCTGATGAGAACTAACCGTTCATCTTGTCATTGCAATAACTAACCCTTCGTCTTCTTTCTCCTTGTGTGAACTAACCCTTCGTCTTCTCTTGTGAGAACTAACCCTTCGTCTTCTTTCTCCTTGTGAGAACTAACCCTTCGTCTTCTCCTTGTAAGAACTAACCCTTCGTTATCCCCTTGCCAGAACTAACCCTTCGTCTTCTCGTTGTGAGAACTAACCCTTCGTCTTCTCTTGTGAGAACTAACCCTTCGTCTTCTCCTTGTGATATCTAACCCTTCGTATTCTCTTGTGAGAACTAACCCTTCGTCTTCTCCTTGTCAGAACTAACCCTTCGTCTTCTCCCTGTGAATAAAATGTAGTGGATGTCATTTCGTTACGCACCCACTGCATATCCCCATCCGCGCAATGGGAGAACGTGGTGCTGGGGACGTGCTAGCGTTTGCGCAGAGACTATAACATGCTTAAATATTTCAAAAAATAATTTTATTTCCCGGGCGTGACAAACGGAAACTAAATATTACCTCAAAACCTGTAGCTAGCACGAGTGGTCTTTATATTATCAACACAGTTACCATAGGTGGATCCAGAGGCGACCGGGGGGCGCTCAAACCCCCAGACCTTTCGAATGTGCCATGTTCAGATTACAATAAGGTGAAATTACGCCGACGCGGCGGCGAAAAAAATTCAGCAGCACCCCCACCCCCGTCTTCCGATGTCATGGATGATCTGACAGTGCGACATTGGAGTTGTATTGAAGGTCCGGCTCAGGCCACTGATTATTAATTTGCGTCGGCCGCCAGTAAAGGGTTTTGCCCCACCCCCTTCCTAGACTACCCCCTGTGGATCCATCCCTGGTTTCTGTAGGTGTAATAGTTCTCGATGTTATACGTATGTTTGACTTTTGCGTCGCAGTTCGGTGTGCGGTTTCTTCGGCCTGCTGTGCGCGATTTTCTCGTACGTCGACCACAAGTCGGGTGACTACGACCGCGCCCGCTTCAAGCGCCGCTGCAGCTGGGCGTGTTCTATCGTCGGCATCCTGCTCTCGCTCCTCGGGATCGTCGCATTCATTCTAGTGCTCGTTGTCTACAGGGATGAACTGCGCAAGAACTACGACTGGTACTCGTACTAGCAGATCTACCGGCCAAACAGGAACCGGAACAGTTATATGTACGCGCAGGATAAGACAACTGCGTCATCTAGTGGGTACTGGGATATTACACACGCCCTCTGTTGGATAGGGTGGTACCACAAGCTCTATCTGTCGGATAACGCAGGATGATCGTGACGCCCTCTGTTGGAGCGTTTTTGAACGCCATTCAGCGACGTGTGAAACGCAATACCCCCTGGTACGTCCATAAACGTCTAATATCCCCACGTGATTATCTGCATTTTTATATGAATATACGGGTTTACACGTTGATGAAAATGTCGCACCGTATTCACTTTTTCGAAACAGTAGTATGAATTCAGAGTTGAAATTGGTGCGTCTGATGCACCCAGCACTGTTTGGTTACACCGAGAAACATGAGTGTATGAATTGTATCTTGATCTTGTGGCAATACATCAGATATTACTATGTTTTATTGTCTTATTTTATTGAGTTTGTGTATTGTTGTATGAAAATTCACAAATATCTAGAATGTCAAATACTAGATTTACCTAAAACTCATGTTTTATGTTTTGCCAACGTTGCCGGAAACTTCGATATTGTTGGCAACAACTTCTATAGGATGGCATAGCAATGACCCCAGACAACAGTTATAATATTATGCTAGTGCAGTTAATAGCCCTCATTTTGTTTACTCAAGGCAAGTATAATTTCGTTTCAAAGAACGCCGTGACGTCGAATACCCGTTGGAACAGTCATGTTGATCAAAAGCGGAAACGTTTTCTAGCAGTTGTTTTGTCGACGATTACGTTTTATCTCGCCGACGCTACACATCTGTAAGCAAATCTATGTATGTACCTTTTCAAAAACTGTTGAAGAATGCGGTGACGACCGCGCACAACACTGCACCGACGACCTCGGTGTCTCCTTGCTGAGGACACCAATGACATGTTGACTGGTGAAAGGGGGTCAGTGTTTTCACTCGTGAAGTGTCGTCCTAACCACAAGTCCGTTCAACACCTCTTGGTCTGAACAATAACTCAGACGTGTTTCGGTTGGATGCGCTCGACTGTGGATGGTCCAAAATACAGCCAGGTTATTGTTGTGTACAGGACATACAGGCTACTGTCACTTTCACCGGAGTTGGTTGTTAGTGTGGAGTCTCTACCGCGGAGAGCGGATACATGCACCCACCATGTGTATTTTATACAAGTACATGCACTTGTGACATTTCAAACAAGAATAAACGTTTTGAAAATATGGTAAGTTACCTATATAATAAGAATACACGTATTTATGTATTTGTATGCATAACTATGGCATTGTATAATGTATTTGTATGCATAACTATGGCATTGTATAATGTGTGTATATTATGTATACCCACAAATCTGTCACTCGGCATAGTCAGACGTAATTGATGACCACGTAGAACTACGCGTGACTAGTCCAAACAATGTGGACACATCATAACATTTACGATAACAGGTTGGTCGTTTAAATAAATCATTTATGTTAGATCGACTAAAATGTCAACATGAACACACAGTGAAGTGTTTACTAATTTATGCGTGAGTTATTATTTCAAGTAATATTTATAACCAAGTGGAACGCAATTTTGTGTGTATTGATTGTATGACTGTTCATGTTTTGGTTGAACTGAAGGTATGTATTGGACCAATAAACGTTTGTACTTTACCTACGTTTGTTCACTTATTTAGTTGGTGTCTAGTTGCGTATTATGGTGCAACGGTGGCGCCACATTGTGGTCACATGAGGCCAAACACTGACGCCTAACGTACGTTATGCTTTAGTGATACAGTTTCAGGAATAAGACCAGTCTCTCACTTTCTGTATGCATTCTTAGAGGCTCTACGCTTTAAATCCTACACGATGGGGCCCAAATAAACGTATTAACTCCTAAGTCTCCGGAAGGTCTAATGCTGTAGTTTGATAAGTGACATTGATTTATGGGGTAGCGGGATAGACGTTTTGTATATTTACCACAACATTTGATATTATTGTTTATATAAATACAAAATGGCATGTATGCCGTGTTCGTAACCACCACATATTTAAATGACGTTTAGCCACCTTGCTAACAAAGGTGTACCCCACAACACACCTGCATGTGCCCTATAGTGCTAAAGATTGCGTCATCGATGGTTCAAGTTGATGTTGTGCACCGTTGTCCTACAGGAGCCTAAAGCCGAGCAAACTGTTACAAACTATTGTATATGTGATACAAACAGTTGATGCAACACATGCGTTTGTGGTTCACCGATGTCGTTTCTCACACTGTGGCGCTGATGATAGGCATGTACCGTCGGCAATCAGCAAGTCATTTTCTTTGAAAAGGTAATAGAAATACCGAACCGAACTGACAGTTGATGAATGGCCTGGGCGGGTAAGCCTTAGAAGGCAAATATGCAAGGTGACCACCAAACCTCTAAACCTGGTGGGTCGAATTAGAACTGATGTGGTTTACCGAAGTTATTCTTACCAGCGTAAGAAGCTTTAGATCCAATCTCCTCTGAACCATAGTTAGACTACTTAAAACAAATTACAGACATCCAAACATTTCCATTATGAAATTAACTATTCTTCGTGCCATTCGCTTCGTTGCAAACAGCTCGAAACCGATCGTTGTTTCCACAATTAGTGGAACGAGCGGCAAGAAACACGTCCACCAACGTCGTAGGCCTACGTACAACTGGTTGCTGAGCGGGAATAACGGTCGTCACGTGATGCGAATTCTGCATCGTTGAACGTTTAGTCAAACATATATTATACGAACCACAAAGAGAAGCAAATGCATATTTTTGCTAGAACCTATGTCACCTCTTTAAAGAGGTAACTGATGGCATTAGTAGTAATTAAGAGGTAAAAATATTATAATGTTTCATAACAGGCCCATTTAATAAATGACGTCATCAACAAGTGTTCGCAGACCCCTTTGATGCGCAACCTTGCTAGCTAGTTATACGACAGCACAAATTGTTCTAATCAATTGGTGCAAATAAAGGAATTACTAAACCAGTATGTCATCAGTGTTATGACAACTCTCAGCGCATTACAGACTGTTAAGGTGAACAAAGCTACAGGGCCTGATAACATTCCTGCGTGGGTGTTAAGAAATCACGCAGACGTCCTCGCTCCTCCATTAACTGCTATTTTAAATAAATCACTGCGAGAAGGAGTATTTCCAACGGCATGGAAAATGGCGAACGTATTACCGTTGCCAAAAATAAACCAACCTATGTTGATTGAAAAGAAAATTAGACCAATATCACTAACTCCAATAGCTACTAAGGTGTTTGAGTCAATCGTAATGAAATGGGTGGATGACAAATTTGAAGGAAACATAGATTCTAGGCAATTTGGTGGCATTAGTGGAACATCTACAACAGACGCTCTCGTCGGAATGATACACATGTGGTATGAGGCGATTGATAAATTGGATTCTTATGTCCGAGTTGTCATGCTAGATTTTAGCAAAGCGTTTGACCTCATTAATCATCATGTGTTACTTGAAAAGTTACAATTGTATGATTTGTCCCCACACATTATAAGATGGATGGCAACAGTTTACTAGACAGATCTCAAGTAAAAATAGGAAATGTATATTCACATTCTGGTCACCCAAATGGGGGAGTACCATAGCGAACCATATCTGGACCTAAATGCTTCCTAGTCGACATAAACGATTTAGAAACGCCTGTTCCTTCATATAAATATGTAGACGACAATACATTGTTCGAAGTATGCGATAGAAAAGGTGCATCTGCAATGCAAGAATCGGCTGGCATTGCCGCCAGGTGGACAGAACTGAATGATATGAAAATTAATTCAAAAAAAGCAAAAGAGATGGTCATCACTTTTGGACAAGATAGTAATTTTAGAAATACTATACCAAAATAAAGATCAATGGAATGGATGTAGATCAAGTAGACCTTGCCAAACTTCTAGGTGTTACAATTTCACTTAATCGTACATGGAACAAACATGTAGAGAATGTTGTGAAAAAGGCTGGGAAACGACTATACGTGTTGTATAAATTAAAACGAGCTGGAATTAGCCAGAATGACCTAGTGATATGTCAGCGTTGTGAGACCGGTACTTGAATATGCATGCCCCGTCTGGCATGTTAATTTACACCAGTACTTGTCAGACAATATTGAAATGATATAGAAACGAGCACGAAAACGTATTTTCCCTGGTACAAGTTATGCTGAAATACTTAGTAGTTGTGGGAGAACGTAGTTGGCCTACAGACTTTGAAGGAAAGACGAGACTGTCTGTGTGAACAATATTTCAACAAGATGAAAATTACCACACACATTAAATCACCTGCTACCTGAGAAACGACACATCAATTATGATATAAGAGGGAGTAATGTTTACCCATTACCAAGAACACGGAGGAACAGATACCGTACTCTTTAAAACCATGGGGGATATACAACTGGCAATCAATATTAAATGGCAAAAAAGAAGATTGTATTATTAATGTGTAACGTTTCACTGTATTATTTTTTTCTTTTATCGACTGTATAATGTGAATCCATCTCAGCTGAGTTGCTAATAAAACATGTTTTACTTTTAGCTTAATCAGTTTTCGGTTATTAGGGTTATAAACACACCACAGCGTAACCTCTGAATTATTAAGCTATTACAATAAACAATAACAAGACCGATAATGTTGTTTGTGGATATATAATTATGGCTATCCATTAATTTTTCCACGATTGCTCCAATATCTAAGGGTGTACGTAAATATAAAACTTACATTCGTTAAACTTAGATAATGCGGTTTACCTATCCGTTCTAAGGTTCTTCTCTCTAAACAAGAGGGTACACTGTAGAGTTTCGCATTGGTTTGAAGTTTACACCACCGTCAGTCACCCACCCCCACCATTTGGGGTATATCTCCCACTCTCCCGGAATACAGGCAACTCTGGCGGACTTTCGCTTAAAACCTCCAACAGCACCCCCACCCCCCGTCTTTCAATGTCAAGATCCGAGACAGCGCGACTAGACAACGCGACACGGGAAGCGTGCTGAACCGCTGATGAATCTCTAGGAATAAAAAAAAATTGGCAGGTATAAGATTTTGATATTTTCAATACGGCGTGCATTAATACTTGTCCAATTATACATAGATGGTGTAGCTGTCGTGATTTAGCCCACCTCGGTGCGCTTCTGGTTCCTTTATTGCGGGAATTCTTTACTGTGTACGGCGGACGTCATTTGCTCCAGTAGTGTGACTAGTTGTGTACATAACTACGAGTGTGTATTTTGGACCAGTGGCTTCTGATCTACCAATTGGCGATGTATTAAAAAATTTAAAAGGTACATATTTAGTTTGGACTATTGGCTTCTGATATACCAATTGGCGATGTATTAAAAAACTTAAAAGTACATATTTAGGTTGGACCATTGCCTTCTGATCTACCAATTGGCGACGTATTAAACAAATTTAAAGGTACATAATATATTATTTAGTTTGGACCATTGGCTTTTGATCTACTAATTGGCGATGTATTAAACAAACAAACAAACGTACATATTTAGTTTGGGCCATTGGCTTCTGATCTACCAACTGCTGATATATTAGATAAACAAACAAACAAACGTACATATTTAGTTTGGGCCATTGGCTTTTGACAAAACAATTGGCGATGTATTAAAAACACAAAGGTACGTAGTAAATTTGCAACACAGGCTACCAACTGGCGATGTAATAAAAACACACGCCACCTCCGCCAGTGTCAGCGCTTTCTAACAGTCTGCTGATGTGGTACTGCCGCCTGGCGCAGCTTACTCTTATGCCAACTGTTATTAGCGGGTACCTGCACACTATTACCCTATAACTATCAAATTTGTTGTTGCATTTGTCTTGAGCCAATCAAACGAGGTGACAGTGACAATGCTTTGCTGCCTGTTGAGAACTACTCTGCATCAGATGCACTTACTGCCATGACATCACCAATGGTCGCTAGATGTGGCAACAAATTGTGCAGAAAATATACAGAAAAAGGGCCTTGAACAGGGTAAAGGAAAAGGGTTACTTATTATTTGAATTGTAGAACACTATTTTAGAGTATATTTAATTCAGACTGGGAATAAAAAAGGTTCATTTAACTTTGTCTTAAGTTCTTTTTGGGAGCCTACTTTTATTTAGTTACTTTATTGGAGGACTTGTTCCAGCAGTGCCCAGCGTGGGGGCAGACAGTACTGAGTGACTACTGAAGACACTGAGAATGGGGTAACATATTTAGACACGATGACCTGAGTCCATAAAAAAGGGACAGACCACAATACATAAGATGGGAAGACTGTCAAAGACTAGTACACTGCACCCCCTATGTTGGGTGTACTAGTACACTGCACCCCCTATGCTGGGTGTACTAGTACACTGCACCCCCTATGTTGGGTGCACTAGTACACTGCACCCCCTATGCTGGGTGTACTAGATCACTGCACCCCCTATGCTGGGTGTACTAGTACACTGCACCCCCTATGTTGGGTGTACTAGTACACTGCACCCCCTATGCTGGGTGTACTAGTACACTGCACCCCCTATGCTGGGGGAGATGCAGAGCAAGAAATAACCACGACCTCTTACTACAGCAGCAGCAAAGAGGAAGAACATAACTTACATCTCGCCTGTGATGTCATCGATAACACACAAGGTGTACAATAATAAAAAGTATTTTATTTCTGCATCTATGTTACACAGTCACCATTAGAAAGACACTGACAAGTGTTGACAATAGACTGGAGACAACACCACTGACTGCACCAGCATATGTAAACATGACTACATATAGCATGTGTAAACATGACTACATGCAGCATATGTAAACATGACTGCATACAGCTTATGCAAACATGACTGCATACAGCTTATGTAAACATGACTGCATTCAGCTTATGTAAACATGACTGCATACAGCTTATGTAAACATGACTGCATACAGCTTATGTAAACATGACTGCATTCAGCTTATGTAAACATGACTGCATACAGCTTATGCAAACATGACTGCATGTAGCATATGTAAACATGACTGCATACAGCCTATGTAAACATGACTGCATATAGCATATGTAAACATGACTGCATACAGCCTATGTAAACATGACTGCATACAGCCTATGTAAACATGACTGCATACAGCCTATGTAAACATGACTGCATACAGTTTATGTAAACATGACTGCATACAGCCTATGTAAACATGACTGCATATAGCATATGTAAACATGACTGCATACAGCCTATGTAAACATGACTGCATATAGCATATGTAAACATGACTGCATACAGCCTATGTAAACATGACTGCATACAGCTTATGTAAACATGACTGCATACAGCCTATGTAAACATGACTGCATACAGCTTATGTAAACGTGACTGCATACAGCTTATGTAAACATGACTGCATACAGTTTATGTAAACATGACTGCATGTAACATATGTATACATGACTGCATATAGCATATGCAAACATGACTGCATATAGAATGTGATGACATCTTTCCCACAGCCTCATCTAGTTGGCATCTCAGACATAGTACCTGAACCAACCGTTTACACACTGCATATTTTACACCTGTTGTTGACCATAGCGTATTGAATAAAAACAACATAACCAATTCTCTCTAGGACAGCTGATCCACAACCTTTACAACTCAGGTCATCGTTCACAATGGAGGTCTAGAAAGGTAAGTGAAGGCATGCTGTCTTGAAGGTAATCTTGTCTTTGAACAGGGTACTAATTGCACCAGGTACTCCATGCAGATGGTTGCATGGATCGGGCACTAATTGCACCAGGCACTCCATGCAGATGGTTGCATGGATCGGGCACTAATTGCACCAGGCACTCCATGCAGATGGTTGCATGGATCAGGCACTAATTGCACCAGGCACTCCATGCAGATGGTATCCAACAACTGGGTATGTATATAAACACATGACCGCCAAAGTGTCAAGGTACAGTTATTTTAGAATTTTTACATTCATAAATGCATTTGAATGTTTATATGAAGCAATCTTAAACAGCAGCGTTTACATACAATCATAGATGGGAGCATTTGCATTTGAAACATTTCAAATGTCAGCATTTAATTGATTTGGCTTACACTTAAAGTTTAACGATCAAGATTTATATTGCCCATTTTAACATAATTATGTAATCACAATAGTCTTTACAAAGCTAGCTAAACTAACAAGTCAACACAACAAGTCATGATTCCGATATCACCAATATTAAAGATGAGCCTGGTAGGTATCATAGCAGTGTAACCACCACAGCTAACACAACAAAGTCACCTGCCAAGCATTTCTTGTTTCGACAGCTGTGATTCATCTATTGCTGACCATTAGTTGTTAGGACAGCCATGATTGGTCTACTGCCAACCATTAGTTGTTAGGACAACCACGATTGGTCTACTGCCAGCCATTAGTTGTTAGGACAACCATGATTGGTCTACTGCCAGCCTCTAGTTGTTAGGACAACCATGATTGGTCTACTGCCAGCCTCTAGTTGTTAGGACAACCATGATTGGTCTACTGCCAGCCATTAGTTATTAGGACTGTCATTATTGGTCTACTTCTAACCTTTTGTTGTTAGGACAACCATGACTGGTCTACAGCCAACCATTTATTATTAGGATGGCTATGGTTGGTCTACTACAAAAGATTTGTTGTCATGACAATCGTGGTTGGACTGCTAGCAAAGTCACTTTTTTTCCAGATTCGTCAGCCTTAAATTCTACCTCAAGATTGGTGCAAGCAAAGTCGGATTCCTAAGTTGCAATATTGGCCCTTGACAATGCAATCCGCCACACAAGAGAGAAGAACATGTGTGAACCTTAGTAAAAAGAAACTGAACCATGCAACTGTAAGCGTGCAGTACCAAAGGCAACCTGTCGAAAGCATGTACAAGTTCACATGAATATTGCCGCACTGTCAGCATCCTACATGACAACATTTATACAGTATTTACACCGATTGAGACTACCAGTAAAAGCACGCAGGCAAGACGCCTCAAACAACATGAGAAGTGGCCCATACTGTTAGTCATGGCGAACACTTGTGCGTAGGCTAAATATAACGGGTGCCAACGACAGATACTGTACATATAAGACGAGCTCAATACATACTTTATCCACAACTTAATTATGATTTACATAGTTGACCAACACTCACATTTCATAAGGAAACATTTACCTGCAAATCCGGATGTTGGCAAGATAGGTGGCTAACAGGAAAACTGGATCAAATGACGTGTCAAGTTAGAATGAATTTGGTCAATCCATTTTCCAGATATACACATCATGGTGATTCAACCAAAATTCAAGTTGGGCCACACCACTGCCACCTGGTGGAAAAAATGTACTACATCTGTGAAATTGTTTTTTTGTGTCACTAATGTTATCCTAATAATTCAGTAAGCTGGGTTGAAAAACAACAAAAGTTGACTCAAGGAGATCGCTGTCCCTTACAAATAATACTGGGTCTAAGTTTTGTTATATTCTTTAAAATTTCACATCTTATTTTGTAAATGTTCACAAGTGGTACTCTATCCCACGCTGTCACAAGATATGCCACACATTAATTATTAAGATGCCACTGCCCAGTACAAAATAGATTTCTTTCAGTAAACTGTGAGTTTGGCAAATACATGGCTGGCTCATCGGCAACCTATAGAAAGCGTAAATATCCAGTCACATCTTTTTATATATATGCTATGAACTTGGATATTACTTACAGGTAATCAATTAGTCCACGAAACATGCTAACCACATTCCTAGTATACACTAAATAAGCAAATCATAGCAATATAGATGCTGATGGAGTTGTAGAGTTTAGTCTCCCCTAGGATCTTATTCTGTTGAACCACTATCTTGACACTGGTGCGAATGTAAATTAATAACCTTTGCAATGGCATGATTAAATAAAAAATTGACATGGTGACATGATTATGGTGACAGACCCTGTCAAACCAAGGACTTATCAGTGGTTATGGTGACAGACCCTATCAAACCAAGGGCTTATCAGTGGTTATGGTGACAGACCCAGTGAAACGACTGACTTCAATGGTTACGGTGACCTGCCTAGATGTTGTTATACACCCAATCCCTGGTTGTGAAAACTCTAGATGCCCCTTGCTGCAAATCAGTCGTCTTTAGTTTGATTACTGATATCCCAGAATTGCTGCATTAGTGTTGGGATGAGACAAAGGAATCACAGATCAAAGTCTTTAGCGGCAACTGTATGATAAACACAACATGACAGATGTAGCAGTCATCTATCTGATGATCACATGACATGACAGATGTAGCAGTCATCTATCTGATGATCACATGACATGACAGATGTAGCAGTCATCTATTAGATGACCATATGACATGAGAGATGTACTATCATGTAGCCACAGACAATACCCTTGACAGAATGTCTTCCAGGAGTAGACTAAGTTCCAGCCCGCTATAGCAGCAGTGGAATGCCAGAAAAGCTTTATATATATACAAATTGAGAATGCGCATTCCAAGCGCCCACTACAGACAGCTACCCACCCTTCAGCATTAGTAATATACACAATTCGTCGTCTACAAATGATATCAACTCCCCTTTCTACACAAGGGCCGAGCCCTGCCTTTGACTGCCCCCATCGTGTCGTAAACGCCATCACGCACTAACACGCCACCTACGGGCACCGACCCACTCTGTCAGTTCAAGCACACTGAAATGATTCATATTTGCTTTCTTTCTCACTAAATAACAATGTTGAAATTATAACAAAAATAAGCCAGGTGCAGCTATCTGCCTTTCACCGTTAAACTGCCGCGTCAAAAACAACAAAGATATTAGTTGAGAGTACAAGCTGCAAGTCAACAGGGAACTAAGTGTTACAGAGTTCACACATGTGGCTGTATGTAGTTAAACACATGAGCACCAAGCGATCCTATTGTGAACATTATGATTGAGACAAGAAGCCAGGAGCAGAAGACAGGCCTGCATTCTGACTGCTTTGATGAATACCACCAGCACATTTAACACATACCACAATGAACTTCCTGTAACACATTTCCTCTAAAACACGGACAGAAGCTTCGCGCTTGGAGATATTTCAGAGTTCACTTGTCTGGGCATAAAGCTGCCTTCTGCATGCAGTTTATACTGTAGATCCTCACAGACTATCCAACACCAGGATTACTTCGATCCAATGGCAGGATCACTCTGATCCAAAACCAAAATCACTTCGATCCAATGCCAGGATCGGTTTCCTCAATCCAAACTGGAGACTTCTGCATGTTAAATGTTGATGAAACAGATGATATTTGTTGAAAGCTGGGAGATTCTGCGACGACAGAAGTAGGTAGATGGGTCTACTGCCAACTGCCACAGCAGGGACAAGTAGGTGGGCGTAGCAGCATGCACGCATGCCGCACTTACGTGCCAGCCTCATGTTAAGTACAAGTAGCATACAGAGCAACGCGTGACGACACTTGGCAAGGCTCCAACGTGTGACACCGACACAGCCGCGTCACTAGCTGTATCAGTCACCAACGTGACATAGCAGGACGTCATGTTGCACCACTCTACACTGGAGACAGAAAGACAACAACCATTAACTCTACACTGGAGAGAGTGTGTGTGCATGTGTGCGTGTGATGTATTGACGGAATGGTTGATGCACATCCTGCAGTACTTGGATGTTTGTGTGTGATGTGTGTGTGATGTATTGAAGGGATGGTTAACAAACTTACATCCTGCAGTACTCGGATGTTTGTGTGTGATGTGTGTATGATGCATTGAAGGGATGGTTAACAAACTTACATCCTGCAGTACTTGGATGTTTGTGTGTGATGAGTGTATGATGTATTGAAGGGATGGTTAACAAACTTACATCCTGCAGTACTCGGATGTTTGTGTGTGATGTGTGTATGATGTATAGAAGGGATGATTAACAAACTTACATCCTGCAGTACTCGGATGTTTGTGTGTGATGTGTGTATGATGCATTGAAGGGATGGTTAACAAACTTACATCCTGCAGTACTTGGATGTTTGTGTGTGATGTGTGTATGATGTATTGAAGGGATGGTTAACAAACTTACATCCTGCAGTACTCGGATGTTTGTGTGTGATGTGTGTATGATGCATTGAAGGGATGGTTAACAAACTTACATCCTGCAGTACTTGGATGTTTGTGTGTGATGTGTGTGTGATGTATTGAAGGGATGGTTAACAAACTTACATCCTGCAGTACTTGGATGTTTGTGTGTGATGTGTGTGTTATGTATTGAAGGGATGGTTAACAAACTTACATCCTGCAGTACTTGGATGTTTGTGTGTGATGTGTGTATGATGTATTGAAGGGATGGTTAACAAACTTACATCCTGCAGTACTTGGATGTTTGTGTGTGATGTGTGTGTGATGTATTGAAGGGATGGTTAACAAACTTACATCCTGCAGTACTTGGATGTTTGTGTGTGATGTGTGTGTGATGTATTGAAGGGATGGTTAACAAACTTACATCCTGCAGTACTTGGATGTTTGTGTGTGATGTGTGTGTGATGTATTGAAGGGATGGTTAACAAACTTACATCCTGCAGTACTTGGATGTTTGTGTGTGATGTGTGTGTGATGCATTGAAGGGATGGTTAACAAACTTACATCCTGCAGTACTTGGATGTTTGTGTGTGATGTGTGTGTTATGTATTGAAGGGATGGTTAACAAACTTACATCCTGCAGTACTCGGATGTTTGTGTGTGATGTGTGTGTGATGTATTGAAGGGATGGTTAACAAACTTACATCCTGCAGTACTTGGATGTTTGTGTGTGATGTGTGTGTTATGTATTGAAGGGATGGTTAACAAACTTACATCCTGCAGTACTTGGATGTTTGTGTGTGATGTGTGTGTGATGTATTGAAGGGATGGTTAACAAACTTACATCCTGCAGTACTCGGATGTTTGTGTGTGATGTGTGTGTGATGCATTGAAGGGATGGTTAACAAACTTACATCCTGCAGTACTTGGATTTTTGTGTGTGATGTGTGTATGATGTATTGAAGGGATGGTTAACAAACTTACATCCTGCAGTACTTGGATGTTTGTGTGTGATGTGTGTGTGATGTATTGAAGGGATGGTTAACAAACTTACATCCTGCAGTACTTGGATGTTTGTGTGTGATGTGTATGTGATGTATTGAAGGGATGGTTAACAAACTTACATCCTGCAGTACTTGGATGTTTGTGTGTGTGATGTATTGAAGGGATGGTTAACAAACTTACATCCTGCAGTACTTGGATGTTTGTGTGTGATGTGTGTGTGATGTATTGAAGGGATGGTTAACAAACTTACATCCTGCAGTACTTGGATGTTTGTGTGTGATGTGTGTATGATGTATTGAAGGGATGGTTAACAAACTTACATCCTGCAGTACTTGGATGTTTGTGTGTGATGTGTGTGTGATGTATTGAAGGGATGGTTAACAAACTTACATCCTGCAGTACTTGAATGTTTGTGTGTGATGTGTGTGTGTGTGTGTGTGTGAGTGTGTGTGTGATGTATTGAAGGGATGGTTAACAAACTTACATCCTGCAGTACTTGGATGTTTGTGTGTGATGTGTGTGTGATGTATTGAAGGGATGGTTAACAAACTTACATCCTGCAGTACTTGGATGTTTGTGTGTGATGTGTGTGTGATGTATTGAAGGGATGGTTAACAAACTTACATCCTGCAGTACTTGGATGTTTGTGTGTGATGTGTGTGTGATGTATTGAAGGGATGGTTAACAAACTTACATCCTGCAGTACTTGGATGTTTGTGTGTGATGAGTGTGTGATGTATTGAAGGGATGGTTAACAAACTTACATCCTGCAGTACTTGAATGTTTGTGTGTGATGTGTGTGTGTGATGTATTGAAGGGATGGTTAACAAACTTACATCCTGCAGTACTTGGATGTTTCTCCCTCAGATGTACTGTTTCTTGGAATATCAGCTCTTTGAGTCTCTCCTTTGGCAAATCGTCCAACTCTGTTTCAAATGTAAATGGCTCCTCCGCTACCGGCTGAAACATCACACAACTGGCTGAAACATGATACTACTGGCTGAAGCATCATACAACTGGCTGAAACACTGCACCACTGGCTGAAACATGACACCATTGGGTGAAACATGACAATCATGTAGTGCAAGACTTGCCAGTGCTGTTTTCGTACTCCTACAATCTCTGAAATCTTGGTGGAATACAATGATACATATAATACACGGTCCGAAATGATGGACTAAGGCGTCCCTAGGAGCATGTGGATCCAAGATACAGCACCCAACGACGTTATGATCTTTCTGCGGTAGTAAAAATCTTTAAATTTAAGGTGATGCAAGGATTGGTCAGCCGACCGTGACCACTGGCAATTGTTCGGGCGTGGTAAACGAGAATGATCGGTGTCCTGCATTGAACATTCTGATGTCACTGGCCTGTAGTTAGGCAACACTCTGACCAATGCAACACAACACAGCGACCATCTCAACAACATTAATAAGTGTGTAACAACAGTCTGAGGCAGATCCTGTCACTGTCAACCCTGAGTTGGTCGAAGGGGTCGATATCGATAGAGGATGACTTTACTTCCAGCCTGTTTGAGGCACTATGCGAACCTAAGGTTGCAAACAAATCGAAAGAGCTCCTTGTTAATGAGCTGTGACAGGAGGTTGCCGAGTTGCGAAGAATTGTACAGTCGAAAGACAAACAAATCACTGATTTATGAGAGCTTGTTGTGAGGCTTGAAGGGAAAGTGGATGCTCTTGAACAGTACACGAGGAGGAACTCTCTGCGCATTTCGTGGATCCCTGAATGAGACGGAGAGGATGTGCTTGCAGTCACACCGAGTGTGGTGAACTCGGCTGTCCTCCCATCACGGACAGTGGAGGATGTCGACCGTGTCCATTGGGTGGGCCCGCAACTCACTAACAAGACACGGCCAATTCTCATCAAGTTGGCGACGTATCAATCGAGATGCCACGTTTTCACTAGTATATATATGACAGAAACAACCAATGTTGTTGGAAGGTATTGTCAAACAAACAGTCTAATACAACTAAAAAAATGTGCACACACGCACGCACCCACACACACACTCTCTTTCACACATGCACACTGGTGTGACACACAGACACAGTATGACAGTCATGGAGTTTGTGTATATATACACCAGCAGGTGGCAGCACCAACCTCGTCCTGTGGATCATAGTACTGCTCGAGGTAGGGGTGGGCAAGGGCCTCCTCTACTGTAATACGGCGGTGCGGGTTGAATGTGAGCATCTTGTCCAGCAGATCCAGAGCTACAACAAATGTCACATTGTGTCATACACAGTCACCCAGTCCAGGACTACAACAAGTGTCACACTGTGTCATACATTGGCACCTAGTCCAGAATACAACAAGTGTCACATTGTGTCATACACTGTCTCCTAGTCCAGGACTACAACAAGTGTCACACTGTGTCATACACTGGCACCTAGTCCAGGATACAACAAGTGTCACACTGTGTCATACATTGGCACCTAGTCCAGAATACAACAAGTGTCACATTGTGTCATACACTGTCTCCTAGTCCAGGATACAAGTGTCACACTGTGTCATACACTGGCACCTAGTCCAGGATACAACAAGTGTCACACTGTGTCATACACTGTCACCTAGTCCAGGATACAACAAGTGTCACACTGTGTCATACACTGGCACCTAGTCCAGGATACAACAAGTGTCACACTGTGTCATACATTGGCACCTAGTCCAGAATACAACAAGTGTCACATTGTGTCATACACTGTCTCCTAGTCCAGGATACAAGTGTCACACTGTGTCATACACTGGCACCTAGTCCAGGATACAACAAGTGTCACACTGTGTCATACACTGTCACCTAGTCCAGGATACAACAAGTGTCACACTGTGTCATACACTGGCACCTAGTCCAGGATACAACAAGTGTCACACTGTGTCATACATTGGCACCTAGTCCAGAATACAACAAGTGTCACATTGTGTCATACACTGTCTCCTAGTCCAGGATACAAGTGTCACACACTGTCACATAGGCTAGGACTACAACAAGTGTCACATGCATCATACACTGTCACCTAGTCCAGGACTACAACAAGTGTCACATTGTGTCATACATTGTCACCTAGTCTAGGACTAAAAGTGTCACATTGTGTCATACATGGTCACCTAGTCCAGGACTACAACAAGTGTCACATTGTGTCATACACTGTCACCTAGTCCAGGACTACAACAAGTGTCACATTGTGTCATACATGGTCACCTAGTCCAGGACTACAACAAGTGTCACATTGTGTCATACACTGTCACCTAGTCCAGGACTACAACAAGTGTCACATTGTGTCATACATGGTCACCTAGTCCAGGACTACAACAAGTGTCACATTGTGTCATACACTGTCACCTAGTCCAGGACTACAACAAGTGTCACATTGTGTCATACATGGTCACCTAGTCCAGGACTACAACAAGTGTCACATTGTGTCATACACTGTCACATAGGCCAGGACTACAACAAGTGTCACATGCATCATACACTGTCACCTAGTCCAAGATACAACAAGTGTCACATGTGTCATACATGGTCACCTAGTTCAGGAATGCAACAAGTGTCACACTGTGTCATACACTGTCATATAGGCCAGGACTACAACAAGTGTCACATGCATCATACACTGTCACCTAGTCCAGGACTACAACAAGTGTCACATTGTGTCATACATGGTCACCTAGTCCAGGACTACAACAAGTGTCACATTGTGTCATACATGGTCACCTAGTCCAGGACTACAACAAGTGTCACATTGTGTCATACACTGTCACCTAGTCCAGGATCCAACAAGTGTCACATGCATCATACACTGTCACCTAGTCCAGGATACAACAAGTGTCACATGTGTCATACATGGTCACCTAGTTCAGGACTGCAACAAGTGTCACACTGTGTCATACACTGTCACATAGGCCAGGACTACAACAAGTGTCACATGCATAATACACTGTCACCTAGTCCAGGACTACAACAAGTGTCACATTGTGTCATACATGGTCACCTAGTCCAGGACTACAACAAGTGTCACATTGTGTCATACATGGTCACCTAGTTCAGGACTACAACAAGTGTCACATTGTGTCATACATGGTCACCTAGTCCAGGATACAACAAGTGTCACATTGTGTCATACATGGTCACCTAGTCCAGGACTACAACAAGTGTCACATTGTGTCATACACTGTCACCTAGTCCAGGACTACAACAAGTGTCACATTGTGTCATACATGGTCACCTAGTCCAGGACTACAACAAGTGTCACATTGTGTCATACACTGTCACCTAGTCCAGGATACAACAAGTGTCACATGCGTCATACATGGTCACCTAGTCCAGGATACAACAAGTGTCACATGCGTCACACACTGTCACCTAGTCCAGGACTACAACAAGTGTCACATGCATCATACATGGTCACCTAGTCCAGGATACATGGTCACTTAGTCCAGGATACAAGGGACACACTGTGTCATACACTGTCACCTAGTCCCGGATACAATAAGTGTCACATGCATCATACACTGTCACCTAGTCCAGGACTACAACAAGTGTCACATTGTGTCATACACTGTCACCTAGTCCAGGATCCAACAAGTGTCACATGCATCATACACTGTCACCTAGTCCAGGACTACAACAAGTGTCACACTGTGTCATACACTGTCACCTAGTCCAGGACTACAACAAGTGTCACATTGTGTCATACACTGTCACCTAGTCCAGGATCCAATAAGTGTCACATGCATCATACACTGTCACCTAGTCCAGGACTACAACAAGTGTCACATGCATCATACATGGTCACCTAGTCCAGGATACAAGGGACACACTGTGTCATACACTGTCACCTAGTCCAGGATACAATAACTGTCACATGCATCATACACTGTCACCTAGTCCAGGACTACAACAAGTGTCACACTGTGTCATACACTGTCACCTAGTCCAGGACTACAACAAGTGTCACATTGTGTCATACACTGTCACCTAGTCCAGGATACAACAAGTGTCACATAGCATCATACACTGTCACCTAGTCCAGGATACACAAGTGTCACACTGTGTCATACACTGTCGCCTAGACCAGGATATAACAAGTGTCACACTGCATCATACACTGTCATCTAGTCCAGGATACACAAGTGTCACACTGTGTCATACACTGTCACCTAGTCTAGGATACAACAACAAGTGTCACATAGCATCATACACTGTCACCTAGTCCAGGATACACAAGTGTCACACTGCATCATACACTGTTACCTAGTCCAGGATACAATAAGTGTCACATTGTGTCATACACTGTCACCTAGTCCAGGACTACAAGTACTTTGATCAACATTAATGAACATTTCCTATTTGCTGGATAAATGGCTTTAAAAATGTATAATATCAACCATTTAGTTTCGCAAACTTGTTTTCAGTGTATGAGCATGCGTGTGTGTGTGTGTGGGTGTGTGTGTGTGTGCCCGTGCGTGTGTTCACGTATACTTGTAATTGTGTTGTTTTATGTCCATCTATACACCCTTCAACACGGTTAGTGACAAAGTGGCACTCACCCTTTGGATCTACATTGGGATAGTAGAGTTTGTTCCAGGGCACCTTGGGCTTGTAGGGCAGCGACTGGAGATAGCCCCGCGCCTGAAACATGCACACAATCACACTGTCTGACAGCAATACTAGAACACATTCACACTGTCTGACTGCAATACTAAAACACAATCACACTGTCTGAGTGCAATACTAGAAAACATTCACACTGTCTGACTGCAATACTAGAACACCTTCACACTGTCTGGCTGCAATACTAGAACACAATCTCACTGTCTGACAGCAATACTAGAGTAGAACACTTTCACACTGTCTGACTGCAATACTAGAACACAATCCATTTGTGGCTGCAATACTAGAACATAATCATTGTCTGACTGCAATACTAGAACACAACCACACTGTCAGATTGCAATACTAGAACACAATCACTGTCTGACTGCAATAGTAGAACACAATCACACTGTCTGACTGCAATACTAGAACACAATCATTGTCTGACTGCAATACTAGAACACAATCACACGGTCTGACAGCAATACTAGAACATAATCACACTGTCTGGCTGCAATACTAGATCACAATCACACTGTCTGACTGCAATACTAGAACACAATCACACAGTATGGCTGCAATACTAGACACAATCACTGTCTGACTGCAATACTAGAACACAATCACATGGTCTGACTGCAATAATAGAACACAATCACACGGTCTGACTGCAATACTAGGACACAATCACCGTCTTATATTTAATTATACAATAGATTTGATCTATCTGATATGCAACCGAGTCAAAATACCTTCTAATTAATGATACAATAGAGTTGACCTACCTTCCCAATAATGATACATTTGAGTTGACCTACCTTCCCAATAATGATACATTTGAGTTGACCTACCTTCTCATTAATGATACAATTGAGTTGCCCTAGCTTCTCATTAATGATACAATTGAGTTGCCCTACCTTCTCATTAATGATACAATTGAGTTGCCCTAGCTTCTCATTAATGACACAACTGAGTTGCCCTACCTTCTCATTAATGATACAATTGAGTTGCCCTACCTTCTCATTAATGATACAATTGAGTTGCCCTACCTTCTCATTAATGATACAATTGAGTTGCCCTAGCTTCTCATTAATGATACAATTGAGTTGCCCTAGCTTCTCATTAATGACACAACTGAGTTGACCTACTTTCTCATTAATTATACAATTGAGTCGACCTACCTTATCATTAATGATACAATTGAGTCGACCTACCTTCTCATTAATGATACAATTGAGTTGCACTACCTTCTCATTAATGATACAATTGAGTTGCCCTACCTTCTCATTAATGACACAACTGAGTTGACCTACCTTCTCATTAATGATACAATTGAGTTGCCCTACCTTCTCATTAATGATACAATTGAGTTGACCTACCTTCTCATTAATGATACATTTGAGTTGACCTACCTTCTCATTAATGATACAATTGAGTTGCCCTACCTTCTCATTAATGATACAATTGAGTTGCCCTAGCTTCTCATTAATGACACAACTGAGTTGCCCTACCTTCTCATTAATGATACAATTGAGTTGCCCTACCTTCTCATTAATGATACAATTGAGTTGCCCTAGCTTCTCATTAATGATACAATTGAGTTGCCCTACCTTCTCATTAATGATACAATTGAGTTGCCCTAGCTTCTCATTAATGACACAACTGAGTTGACCTACCTTCTCATTAATGATACAATTGGGGCAAACCTACCTTCTCATTAATGATACAATTGAGTTGCCCTACCTTCTCATTAATGATACAATTGAGTTGCCCTACCTTCTCATTAATGACACAACTGAGTTGCCCTAGCTTCTCATTAATGACACAACTGAGTTGACCTACTTTCTCATTAATGATACAATTGAGTTGCCCTACCTTCTCATTAATGATACATTTGAGTTGACCTACCTTCTCATTAATGATACAATTGAGTTGCCCTAGCTTCTCATTAATGATACAATTGAGTTGCCCTAGCTTCTCATTAATGACACAACTGAGTTGACCTACTTTCTCATTAATGATACAATTGAGTCGACCTACCTTCTCATTAATGATACAATTGAGTCGACCTACCTTCTCATTAATGATACAATTGAGTTGCCCTACCTTCTCATTAATGATACAATTGAGTTGCCCTACCTTCTCATTAATGACACAACTGAGTTCACCTACCTTCTCATTAATGATACAATTGAGTTGCCCTACCTTCTCATTAATGATACAATTGAGTTGACCTACCTTCTCATTAATGATACATTTGAGTTGACCTACCTTCTCATTAATGATACAATTGAGTTGCCCTACCTTCTCATTAATGATACAATTGAGTTGCCCTACCTTTTCATTAATGACACAACTGAGTTGACCTACCTTCTCATTAATGATACAATTGAGTCGACCTACCTTCTCATTAATGATACAATTGAGTTGCCCTACCTTCTCATTAATGATACAATTGAGTTGACCTACCTTCTCATTAATGATACAGTTAAGGTCCTCCTGTGTGGGGGACCCAAGTACTCCGAGGATGTGATTGAGTTGGTCCAGGTCTGAGGCCATTAAAGACGTCTACACTCAAGACACACACGCCACTTACAAGTATCCTCATTCAACAATTTGCTGTTGTTTTTAAATAAAATTTTGTTCACGTACATATCAAACTAAACCACTAACTACATGTTCTTTCTTCCCATCATCGATATTGATAATCATAGATTTATAATAACTAACACTGAAAAATAAGAAACTAAAGATGCTGACACTTCTAGTAGTATACATCTGTAAATACAAACTGTTACATCGATGGCATAGTAATTTCTGTAACAAGTTCACAATTTTTTTGGGTCTTTATTTTTATTCTAGCATTACAATTATAATTGTTACCAATTTGCAATATAATTTCTTATTAATTACCATGCTGCAGTGTTGATGCCTTTAAAAGGAAAAAGGCAGTCAGATTGTGGTTCAGATTTCTCAAAACATGAACTTTTGTGGTACATTTTTAGAATATGCGCCTTGTTGAAAGGATACAGTGTTTGCCGGGGAAGATCGGTCGATTAGACAACATCTCCGCCAGGATGCAGCCCACTGACCACACGTCAACTGTCACCATGGTCAAGGAGAGTCTCTGAACACTGTCACCAACTCGCACAAAACACACGTTGACACTGTCACCAACTCACAAAAACACATGTTGACACTGTCACCAACCCACATAAACACATGTCAACTGACACTATCACCAAATCACATAAACACATGTTGATATTGACACCCGCTCACATAAACACATGTTGACACTGTCACCAACTCAAATAAACACAGGTTGACAATGTCACCAACTCACATAAACACATGTTGACACTGACACCAACTCAAATAAACACATGCTGACAATCATCAATAAGCACACTTGATACTGTCCATAGCTTCAATAAACACATTTTAACATTTTTACAAGCACCAGTACACATGCTGACACTGTCGCCAGCTCCAAACCTACAATAAATACATTATGACAATTTCACAAGCATCAATAAACACATATTGACAATACTGCCACCCACACCAATAAACACATGCTGACACTGCCACCCACACCAATAAACACGTGCTGACATTGCCACCCACACCAATAAACACATGCTGACACTGCCACCCACACCAATAAACACATGCTGACACTGCCACCCACACCAATAAACACATGCTGACACTGCCACCCACACCAATAAACACATGCTGACACTGCCACTCACACCAATAAACACATGCTGACACTGCCACCCACACCAATAAACACATGCTGACATTGCCACCCACACCAATAAACACATGCTGACACTGCCACCCACACCAATAAACACATGCTGACACCATCACCCACACCAATAAACACATGTTGACACTGCCACGGTGTCAGCACGACCTACACACAATGCGACTGTGTGGTGGAGACAGCAAGGATACTGGCCTTGCTGTAGCCCTTGGAGTTGAGCATGATCTCGGGGGCACGGTACCACCGTGTCGCGACGTACTCCGTCAAAAAGCCGGTGTGGTCGTGGTCAGGGTCCGCCACACGCGCCAGGCCAAAGTCACAGATCTGAAACATGGCCGGAGGCACAATGTGAGAGAGACTACATGCCAGGCACAACTTGCTCACTACAACAGCGTCTGGCATTCCACAACACAGTCAACACATCACACACACAACAGAAGCAGACAAAGCTAGACACAAAGTAATCCTCCATAACCGAGGGGGTAGGGCAACACAAACATACTAGAACACAATGTATTTTAAAGTCACCTGGTACTTTGAAGTCACCTTTGATCTGCACCTTGTGGTTGTCCCCCATTCCTTCAGGTCATATTGCAAAGGAGGTTGATGGGTTACCCCCACAAAGAGAGTTCGCCCCTTTATCTTGAGGTTGCTGGTCATGTTGCGCAGTAGGTTGTTAGACTTGCGGTCGTCCCCTAGCCTCCAACACCTTGTGGTTGCCCCCCCACCTTGAGTTTACAGATCATGTTGAGATTGTGCTAAGCTGGGCTTGAGATCAACCCTACCCCCTACCTTGAGGTCCCCCTAATCCCCTACCTTGAGGTCGCAGGTGGTGTTGAGCAGGAGGTTGCTGGGCTTGAGGTCACCCCCTACAGTAAGGTTACCCCCTACCTTGAGGTCGCAGGTGGTGTTGAGCAGGAGGTTGCTGGGCTTGAGGTCACCCCCTACCTTGAGGTCGCAGGTGGTGTTGAGCAGGAGGTTGCTGGGCTTAAGGTCACCCCCTACAGAAAGGTCACCCCCTACCATGAGGTCGCAGGTGGTGTTGAGCAGGAGGTTGCTGGGCTTGAGGTCACCCCCTACAGTAAGGTCACCCCCTACCTTGAGGTCGCAGGTGGTGTTGAGCAGGAGGTTGCTGGGCTTGAGGTCAACCCCCCTACAGTAAGGTCACCCCCTACCTTGAGGTCGCAGGTGGTGTTGAGCAGGAGGTTGCTGGGCTTGATGTCACCCCCTACAGTGAAGTCACCCCCTACAGTGATGTCACCCCCTACCTTGAGGTCGCAGGTGGTGTTGAGCAGGAGGTTGCTGGGCTTGAGGTCACCCCCTACAGTGAGATCACCCCCTACCTTGAGGTCGCATGTGGTGTTGAGCAAGAGGTTGCTAGGCTTGAGGTCACCCCCTACAGTAAGGTCATCCCCTACCTTTAGGTCGCAGGTGGTGTTGAGCAGGAGGTTGCTGGGCTTGAGGTCACCCCCTACAGTAAGGTCATCCCCTACCTTGAGGTCGCAGGTGGTGTTGAGCAGGAGGTTGCTGGGCTTGAGGTCACCCCCTACAGTAAGGTCACCCCTTACCTTGAGGTCGCAGGTTGTGTTGAGCAGGAGGTTGCTGGGCTTGAGGTCACCCCTACAGTAAGGTCACCCCCTACCTTGAGGTCACAGGCGGTGTTGAGCAGGTTGCTGGGCTTGAGGTCACCCCCCTACAGTAAGGTCACCCCCTACCTTGAGGTTGCAGGTGGTGTTGAGCAAGAGGTTGCTGGGCTTGAGGTCACCCCCTACAGTAAGGTCACCCCCTACCTTGAGGTCGCAGGTGGTGTTGAGCAGGAGGTTGCTGGGCTTGAGGTCCCGGTGTAGGACATTGGCCGAGTGGATGTACTTGAGGCCTCGCAGGATCTGGTAGAGGAAGTAACACACGTGGTCGTTGCTCAACTTCTGTGTCTTCAGCAACTTGTACATGTCCGTCTCCATCAAACACTGCACGATGTAGCTACAGGCTGGTCAAGGGCTCACAGCATCTTACTCTTTACATTTATTCTAAATTGTTTTAATTCATTTTGATTTCACCTTCTATCTTTGTCAAGAATTGGTAAATTGATTCAAGATTTGGTTTTTAATTGTGATGTAATTTTAGTTATATCCCCTACTGTCAGGCTGATGCCACCACAGCTTCAAGACTGAAATGATGATGCCAACAGAACTTCAAGACTGACAGGTTGATGCCACCACAGCTTTAAGAATGACATGATGATGCCAACAGAACTTCAAGACTGACAGGCTGATGCCACCACAGTTTTAAGAATGACATGATGATGCCAACAGAACTTCAAGACTGACAGGCTGATGCGACCACAGCTTCAAGACTGAAATGATGATGCCAACATAACTTCAAGACTGACAGGCTGATGCCACCACAGCTTTAAGAATGACATGATGATGCCAACAGAACTTCAAGACTGACAGGCTGATGCCACCACAGCTTTAAGAATGACATGATGATGCCAACAGAACTTCAAGACTGACAGGCTGATGCCACCACAGCTTCAAGACTGACATGATGATGTCAACAGAACTTCAAGACTGACAGGCTGTTGCCACCACAGCTCAACGATAGAAATGAGCCAGAATATTTACTTGTCCACCGGACAAGTAAGTTTTGAAATCTACTTGTCCGCCAAAATGTGAACTTGTTCGAGTGGTTGTCAAGGGGAATCAAAGCTTCGGAAAAAACTTTGTCTTATTTTTATGATAACAACACAATGTTCCTGCTGTTTCGTTGCATGTACATCTGAGTGACTTGTGATCAAAGACACAATTTGATTTCATCTGCAAATTTTTAAATTGCAAAATTATATTTGCAACTATTTTCCCGTCCATTACTGGAATATTGTAAGATGACCTGAAATACTGTCACCTGAAATGTGTATCTACCGGGACATTTTGAACTGAGAAAAATGTGGTCCTGCATATAGGCATGCTTTACAGTGGCATAGAAAAAACAAACAATACGGTTGCAACTTCAGGCAAAGCCTTTTGAAATGTTGGTTCCCCCAACATCCCCATCCCACAAGGCCTCAGGGGTTTAGTCTGAGACCTGTCTGCCTGTCTTCAAGACTGGTATATGACTGGCCAAGGCGAATAATTACAAATGATAACACTGGTGGAATTTAGAGTGGGCCAGCTGGACACTAGATTAACTAATACTTCCTCCAAGTCTAGGGGCCCACATTAATGGGTATCACTGGCACAGCTGGTAGTGAAACAAATCAGTTGGGTCAATATTAATTAAATAAATGGCTCAAATGACACTGACTTGTCATTAAAAAAGCTAAACTGGCCATTGATGGCTGTGATTGACTTCCCGAAGCCACTCATGTGCTAAAAGGCACACATTTGTCTCATTCAAGATTGGCAAAAAATTATTTCTGGCTAAGGGGGTCACCTGGGTGAAATATAGTCTCAATTTAGGAACCACCCTAATGGACCAGTTAATATTGGCCAGTTAATATTCTTGCAAAACATCAGCCTCATACTAATACATGCAAAACAAACAGAGATCAAATGTGGGCATCATAAAAACAAACAGACACAGTCCCACACTAAGATTTTAGACTATAGATTGGACAAAGATTGGGGGTTCAGGGGGTGGGGTGTGAACTGTTTTGTCTTACACCTACATGACAGGTCCATTATTATTCATCATGAATATTAAAAGTAGACACATTACATGATGTATAACAATATTTTAGTCATGCTGATATGAACGCTTTTATTAATAACAAATAATTATTACGATGATAGGAATGTGACAATTATTTTCCTTGCTATTTGTTTTATAATGTTGCAAAAACTGTTTATGTTTAATATGGTATATATATAACATATAACACTGCTGTAAAATGTTGCCATCAGTTTGTTATTGAACATGCCACTCAACCAAGAACACGACCAATGCAAAGACAGGAAATGTTGTCACAAAAATCATAATAAACTATACAATCTGATATTAGTTTGTTCAACCTCTATGAACTTCAATATTAACATAGTTCTGTATTTTACAAATGAAGATAATATTCAACTGATCATCAGCAAACAAACGCATATTTTACCTAAATGTTATATTACCATTTCAATGATGATAAAACAGTTTTAACAGTGCCCGAATTACATTTACCAGGCGGAATACAATTCATAGATTTAGTTACGTTGTAACGTTGCTGCTGCACGCAGACCACTGTAGTTGGCGGAAGCCAACATGTCAACGGCGGTTGGCGCCTCGTCCCCGGCCACACATCTTGCCTAATTCGGTTTTGAAAACTTGCAATTTATGGTTAAAATAAATGTTACATAGATACAACACTTCTGAAATTTCATTAATATTCCGTTTATCAACCAGCACCATAGATTTACCGGAGCCAGAACTTTACAAGTTTTGAAAAATGTCACCAATCTGGATCGGCTAACGTTCGATGACTTGGAAGACTGCCGAGTCTGCATGGGTTAGGCGTAATAATGGTTAAAACTATATAATTATTCAAATAACAGGTAAAGATTCAAAGTCTACTATTTCCAAAGTTCATCAAATATGATCCGTGAGTGGAAGCAAGTTGTACGTCGGCCAAACTGAATGATTTATGATTGTGTGAAATACAGCATCGATCAACGATGGCTGATGCGGAGTCTGTCCTACGCGTATGACAGAGCTAGGTCGGTGTGCTCAGCGGATGACCCTGTTAACGCAGGCAGTAAACTCGGTCAAACACTGACGAACAACACACTGGCGGCAGAACGACGACATACTAACAAAATTGGAACGCGCAAGATTGCTAGCGAACTTAATTTACGTTTGAATTTCCTCAAATAAAAGTTTGCAATGTTGCACGCGTCACTATTTACTATATAAATTTTCACTTGTCCACCGGATAACCATGTAGAGTCATTTTACTTGTCCCGGCCAAAAATCACTTGTCCCGGACAAACGGACAAGTGCTATTTCGAACTCTGCAGCTTCACGACTGACTAAGACTGACATGCTGATGCTACCACAGCTTCAAGACTGACTGAGACTGGCAGGCTGATGCCACCACAGCTTCAAGACTGACTGAGACTGGCAGGCTGATGCCACCACAGCTTCAAGACTGACTGAGACTGGCAGGCTGATGCCACCAACAGCTTCAAGACTGACAGAGACTGGCAGGCTGATGCCACCACAGCTTCAAGACTGACTGAGACTGGCAGGCTGATGCCACCACAGCTTCAAGACTGACTGAGACTGGCAGGCTGATGCTACCACAGCTTCAAGACTGACTGAGACTGGCAGGCTGATGCCACCACAGCTTCAAGACTGACTGAGACTGGCAGGCTGATGCCACCACAGCTTCAAGACTGACTGAGACTGGCAGGCTGATGACACCACAGCTTCAAGACTGACTGAGACTGGCAGGCTGATGCCACCACAGCTTCAAGACTGACTGAGACTGGCAGGCTGAAGACGACAAAGGATACACATCTTTCATCTCATCCAGGTTTGGCGAGCGGATTATGTCTTGAATGTTGATTATCTAAAACAACAATGTCAAGCATGTTAACCATTATTTTGTAGCATTGCGAACCAGTCACAGTGTCAACATGTCACATTTAAACAATAATCGAGCAAGCGCATCTTTGTTGTCATCTTAACGTTTCCTCCTAGAATGCTTTCACCACTGATGCCAAACTTTGAGGGATTAACTAACCACATGATTTAAGCGTAATGTCTTTATATCTATGAAATTTCCCATATATCAAGCTTTTTGGCTTTTTACGGAAAACCAACAATATTCACAATTTAGAATGTAATTGGGTCAGAACACAGTACTGGTATACACTTGTGGTGCCTTAATTATACGTGAAATAAATATTATACAATAAACAAAAATGTTATCTTTGACTTATTATATATTTACAATACATACATTTTCATGTTTGAAGCGTGTGAGGATCTTAATCTCCCTCAGTGTTCTCTGGCAGTAGGTCTGGTGCTCAAATGGAGATATCTTCTTAATGGCAACTTTCGTCTTCGTCGCGTTGTCATGGGCCGATCTGAAACAGTTCACAGAACAATGTGAAGCATTGTGATAAGATGACCTGAAATATTGCGATAGGATGGCCAGGAACATTGTGATAAGATGACCTGAAACATGCGATATTATGACCTGGAATATTGTAAGACGACCTGAAATACTCAGTCACCTGAAATGTGTATCTACCAGGACATTTTGAACTGGGAAAAATGTGGTCCTGCATATAGGCATGCTTTATAGTGGCATAGAAAAAACAAACAATACGGTTGCAACTTCAGGCAAAGCCTTTTGAAATGTTGGTTCCCCCAACATCCCTATCCCACAAGGCAATAGGGGTTTAGTCTGAGACCTGTCTGCCTGTCTTCAAGACTGGTAGATGACTGGCCAAGGCGAGTAATTACAAATGATAACACTGGTGGAATTTAGAGTGGGCCAGCTGGACACTAGATTAACTAATACTTCCTCCAAGTCTAGGGGCCCACATTAATGGGTATCACTGGCACAGCTGGTAGTGAAACAAATCAGTTGGGTCAGTATTAATTAAATAAATGGCTCAAATGACACTGGCTTGTCATTGAAAAAGCTAAACTGGCCATTGATGGCTGTGATTGACTTCCCGAAGCCACTCATGTGCTAAAAGGCACACATTTGTGTCATTCAAGATTGGCAAAACATTATTTCTGGCTAAGGGGGTCACCTGGGTGAAATATAAAGTCTCAATTTAGGAACCACCCTAATGGACCGGTTAATATTGGCCAGTTAATATTTTTACAAAACATCAGCCTCATACTAATACATGCAAAACAAACAGAGATCAAATGTGGGCATCATAAAAACAAACAGACACAGTCCCACACTACGATTTTAGATATAGATTGGACAAAGATTGAGGGTTCAGGTGTGGGGTGTGAACTGTTTTGTCTTACACCTACATGACAGGTGAATGAGCAGTGTTGTTCCCTGTAATCCTTCCCCTGGCTCTAGCCACACACCTGGCCTGCCTTCCACACTCATTAATCCCTCATTGCCCTCCTTTCTCTGACAGTGGGAGGCACACCTCCCTCCCCTCTCTCCTTCACCTCAGTCTGCAGTTCACATGAAAACAGCTGTCAACAGCCCTTCCTCAGTGAGGGATGAAACCACCACTGCTGTAGGGAATCAGGCCCTCACCGAGTCACCCGTCATGTGGACGGGTAATATTCAAAAATTGCGTTTTTGGACGGTTTCAAATTGATTGTGGATGGGTCCGTCCATGTCTTTTTTTGCGTGAGTCTGCCCGTCCATGCCATTTTTACGACATCATTGATACTGCTGCGAAGCCAGTTACAAAATCTATGAAGACTGGTTTTGAAAATCGCCTACCCGGATCACCTGGCCTGCTCCCCGACACACGCCAGAAACCAATTAAGCCAGGCCTCCACATGCTAGGATAATTGTCACCTACTCGCCAGCGGCGTCTTGCTAGGATAATTGTTACCTACCCGCTAGGTTTATTGGCGATATTTTGAAACAAACATGATTACTATGCAACGGTATTCGTTTATTTTTGTGAATTTGTGACGATTTTTCAAACGCGCATGGCAAATCGTTACGAGTGTAATGGCACCGGTGCTACCAGTTGAATTATTTCAAATGTCCACGTCAATATATCAACAAAATACATGATAGTATTAGTGGATCAAGTTATTATACTAGTTCAGACAGTTACAGACTTTGGGGGCTGTTTTGAAGTGGATATTATGCAAGTTGCTGGCGAGTAGTCACCGGACATCGCTGTCTTGCACCCAGACTTGGGCCGATTTGGCCGGTCTACTCGGTCCGCCAGCGAAGGATACGATGCATTCAGAGTTCAAATACAACATGTTGACCTGATGACATATATGTGTGTAATTAGGAACTATAGGTATTACTTACTTTATTGATATGTAAGGAAATTGATAATAGACATGTCATGTTATCGGACAGGTGCGCCATGGCGCGCAACGATAGGCCTACGAGGTCTATTGCCGTATTAGTTGTATTTGAATGTTCTACGAAAAATACAATAAAATGAAAAGTTCTGAATATATTTGAGTCAAGTTTTCATTATCATGCATCTGAAATGTATAGCTACATTTGCCACACTGCATGCATGAACATACAACCGCTCAATAATTATTTTGTCACTGGGCAAACTTGGGTTTCTACTTTACCCTCGTTCTGACGTTCATGAAGAATAGTAATAAATTTTACATGGGTCTACCTAAAAAATCATATAAATAAAACTTCTGAGTATATTTGATTAATTTTTTCTGTACTCATTAGCTTATATACATGGCTACATTTCTCTAATTGGACATTGACACATACAACCACTCGGAAATTAGCTACTAGTAGGGTGACACAAATAGTTTGTTGCATTTATTTTACATAAATTTTAAACAGTTATATCTTCAAGATTATTTGATATTATGCAAATATTATCATTGCATAATAATAAAGGGTCTTTTTGCCAACAAAATGATAGCTCAATCATATTTTTGCGATACGTATTAGTGAAGTTGTGATTTTTTAAAAGCACCCCTACAAATAGCTCCAAATTGTGTACACCGGGGAAGTTTACTATTACCTGTAGGGTTAAAATGAAACAGCATCAGTGATTAGAACATTCATAATTCTTAATATGATTGCTTGTGTAAATTACATTTGTTAACATATATATATATATATATTAAGCACTGCTGCATGAGAAACAACCAGACATTTATGTTATTGTGTTACAGGAATTATTTTATTATCTAAATTTATTATGTACGGTTGTTATTGTGTTATAAATATTTCACAAATAAATGTTGTTAGAAAAGTTAACATCACAGTAAAACAGTATTATTTAGATGCAGAGATCATAACATTATGATATTGTAGATATTTCACAGAATGTATTATTTTTCAAAGTTAACTTTGAAATAAAATGTTACTTTTCTGAACAGAAATGTACTTCTGTTTTCACTTTTAAACAGAAAATGCATCATTTGACACGAAAATTGCTACTTACATTTCTGATCACACGAGATGTGCATTCAGCCATGTTCTCTGCCTTGCCTTCATAAATGGTAATAGTGCTTTTAGTTTATTTTTATATTTTATGATTGGACACACTAAGTATGATCACCAAAATTTACCATGCTAGTGTGTATATATATATATATATATACACACTCATAGATGCATATGTCCTATCGCGCATCCGATCGCGCGTTTGATCGCGTGCCCGACCGCACTGTGTAGCATGTCGGAAAAAATTTGGACTGACAAAAATCTGATCCTGGGTGAGGCCCTGAGGGGATGATACCCAGTGCCATGGGGGATGATAATCACACTGACCTGGGGGGATGAAACTCGCACTGACCTGGGGGGATGATACCCACACTGACCTGGGGGATGATACCCATACTGACCTGGGGGATAATACTCGCACTGACCTGAGGGGATGATACCCACACAGACCTGGGGGGATGATACCCACACTGAGCTGGGGGATGAGACCCACACTGACCTGGGGGATGAGACCCACACTGACCTGGGAATGAGACCCACACAGATCTAGGGGGATGATACCCACACTGACCTGGGAATGAGACCCACACTGATCTAGGGAGATGATACCAACACTTACCTGGGGGGTGATACCCACACTAACCTGTGGGTATGATTCACACACTAACTACCTCATGGTAACATGACAGCAGAATTTCCACCAGCAGTGTAAAATTGCGTACCCAAAAATAATTCTAAGGCACAGATACGTGCTCAAAATAAATTGTTTTTAATGGTGAAGAATGAGCCCATGCCAACACGTTTATGTTAGCTATTCTGTGATTGGCTAAATGTGGTATTCACTGCGGGATTGAAGCCTTCACCTCAGGATAGAATATGGCATATCAGTATATTGGTAGGTCTGGTGTCAACAATACAGCGTGCTGTCATGGCTGTACATTTTTCGCAATGTTTTCGAGTATTAATTGTTTCTTGGTGAAGAAAAATAACACAAATTACCTTGCTGCATCATGAATCGGACCATTTATTCTAAAATGTGAAGGCAAGTTTACAATTTTCCTGCTGACTGTTACATTTGGCATACATTCTCCTACAAAACATGGAAATGATCACCATGAGTCAGGCAGGATTTCTGATTCCAAATGACAGGAAATTACTTCTCCAAGCATCTAGAAATCCTATTTTTCTGGGGGAGGGCACCCAGACTCCCCGCCTGTTCATACAACTCTCTTTATTGATAGTCACTTGTCAGACAGGTGCTCGAGCTTATTCTCAAAGCGCACTTCCCCCATTGCCGTATTCACATCCTCCCAGATGTGATCAAGTCGCTGCTGATGGCCATCCACTGTGGTGACAGCATTGTCTTCTAGAAGCTGGAGGTCTTCAAATTAATCTTATTCAGTCGTTTTCGTCCTCTTACACTTGAACCGCTTAGCGATCTCACTTTCTGAGAACATTTGGCAGGCCAGGTTGGTAAAACGGTCCGCCAAAAGTGCGGGCAGGTTGTGCTCGACCACAAAGAACGAAAACAATACCTCCGCTTTTGTGGTCGAGTTGACAGAGTCCGTAGACTTGGGCTTGAAAAAGCTGGTTACTTGCGAACACTTCAATTGTCGCTCGTGTGTCTTGGATTTAATGTGCTCGCACACATCGTACACGCCGGAGGGGTCCACTTTAATATCTCGACAACAGACAGTACACCATGCGTGGTTGCTCCCTAACTTGCTTTCACTGATGATGCCTTTAAACAGGCCATTCCAACTGGACTGACACGTCCCGGCATACTGCTTCTGTTTTCGCTTCTTCGCCAGAGTTTCCATCTTCGTCGAAATTTACATGCGGTATGAATTTTCGCCAGTTGGTTTGCTGCGCTCAAAAGGTATCTGCAGTGTGCAATCTGGGATATATTCTTCGCATCTCGCGAGACTTCGATTAGCACACTGAACTCCGCTAAAATGCTCGGGACAAATGTTCGTTTCTCGATTCAGGAAGGATCGTTTAGTTAGACGATAACGAGTCAGATAAAAATAATAAAACAATTAAATACATGAAAACGCGTGTTACCCATTAAGCATTAAGAATTTGTCCTGTGCCCATAAGACAGTCAAATCTGATGTGTAAGAGTTGGTATGTATGGTTACACACCATCGAGTCACTTAAGTGACACACAATTAGGTCACTGAGGTGACACACTATCAGATCACTGAGGTGACACGATTAGGTCACTTAAGTAACATGCAATCAGGTCGCTAAATATTTTTTGATATCAACTGTTTTAATTTCCTCAAAATGTATTAATTGGACACAGACTAACCCACTTAACATTAATATTATAAACTTATCATGAGACTCAAACTTACGTCATGTGATATGATGTCGTGCAAAACTGTTTTAATCTCTGTATATAATAACAGTTATACAGAGAAGCTTCAAGCTTTGATACATGCCAAAATTCATAGATCTATCTAAACTTATGAATTGTTACCCAAAAATACATTTCTGCATTATTGGTGAGAATCACCGACATGTTTTGTCATGTAACGTGGCATGTAACGAAGTAAAACCACTTTGTTACTGTTCTTGAGTAGTTTGTTCAAGTAACGGAGAGTAACAAAGTTCTATTTATATTAACTACTTCTACTTGTAACAAAGTACTTTGATCTAAGGTAACGCTACTTTTTACTTCGTTACTTTAATTTACTTTGCGATATATTTTCGTTACATTTTTTATGAAGTACGTCGACCTGTTGGTCCATCAACATTTCATTAAACGTATTTAATTACAAGAAATGAGAGCTATGGTAAACTATGTGAATGCGGTAATAATTGTCACTTGTTTTGTGTGACTATGGTCAAGTCATTAGGAACAGTAAATGAGCCATTCTTTGTTTTGCACAGACATCAATCGAATCGTTTCCCTTCTGCCAGTTGTGGCTTCAACGAATAGTCACCTACAGCAGGTTCGCCTGGATTCAGTGACTTGTAAAGTGCAATTGAAATTCACACATAGGCTATGCCTTGCATAATAATGGAATTGATATGTTTAATGCATCATAGTAGGGAAGATCAGCTAACATTGCACAAATATTTTCATTTTGCTGCGATAAACACAAATTTGCTTGGTGCGTCAAAATATGAATTCGTCAACCGCATACGAAACGGCCAATTGAACACTGTATTATTCAGCATGGTAAATTTGCATTCTAAATCGGGGCTTTGGTTTTGATTGAAAAACGATGTTAAGCCAGCTATGAGCGTTATTATATATATTATAGTTTCTCAATCTTTAGTCAACCTTAGCACTGCATTTGTCAACTCATTTGCGTGTTCGGCTGCTGATGTCTTATTACGTCATCGGTACCATATCATTGTTCAGTTCACCGTGGCCTGTTAAGCCGTGATCTATTTTAAAACTGTACAACATAAATGAATTTTATTTAGTTTATCATTTAACAGTGTATGTATGGCATTTAAACATAACATTGGCTGGCATCTTAATAAGCTTCATGAACCACGTATATAATTATATATATAGATAACGCGGCCTGCACAGTGACTGGCTTCGACCTGGGCTTCGACGGCGTTCTTGGTCAGTTGGTGTAGATACTGAAACACATTTCTGTGCCCCACTGTCGAATTTGCGAAAACATAAAATACAGTTTTGTATAGAACATTATTCATATACATAACTCATAGCCTATGTGTGAATGAGTTAAACAGTCATTATTTTCACTCTGTCTTCATTTTTGTTCGTCGATGCAGTAATTATTGTTGGTTACTTGCCTAACAAAACATCTTTCCATTCTACTTTGATTTGAAGTACTTTTGGAAAGTAGTTTTACTTTTTACTCAAGTAGGTTTTTAGAAGCTACTTTTACTTCTATTCAAGTAGTTCCAAGGTTTAATTACTTTTACTTCTACTCAAGTATAAAATTCAAGTAATTCAGTCACCCCTGCATACATTATACTGACATAGAACTAGTCTTGCCAATGGTCTGATTGGATAGTTACTACGGGGCATGACAGATGGTATAAATTAAACTGGCAATCATTGTATTCAGTTAACAAAATGCCCATCCTACAGATGGTGCTACAAATTGATGGCGCTACACACACACTAATGCATGCACGGAGAAGATGGGTTTCTCCAGATGGTGCTACAAATTGATTGCGCTACACACACACGAATGGACGCACGGAGAAGATGGGTTTCTCCAGAAGGTGCTACAAATTGATGGCACTACACACACACGAATGGACGCTTGGAGAAGATGGGCTTCAAGAGTATTCATAAATGACACTTGTTGTGATGTAACTCATCCTCAACGGATCGGCAGTCTCCGATCAATTCGTCAAAATATTTCTAACATTAAGAACAACTGATTTACATCTGTCTAACATTCAGTATGAACCCTAAAACCAATAAAACCTCTTAAACAACAGCCAAGTCTTAATAATATACAAATAAGGCGTTAATTTTCTTCCATGGGGTTGTAGATTATCCTCCGAACATTTGGCATCTAAGATGCACACAAGGGGTAGAACTACCCACTAGTCCGCTAGTCCGTACACTAGTAAAGATTACGGCTGTCTATTAAAAATCAGCGTGTTGCGTGGCGCCACCAACCGTACAATTGACAAAGTAAATCTTCACCTAATGTGAATCGACAGTGAAACGGTACTTTTGATTGGTTGTTGTGTGACATAGAAATCTGAAACGACCGTTTTGTTTGGCTTAGCATATCATGTAGAGGGGTACCGGCTAATGAGCGCAATTGGCGTCCATTTTCGCGTCTATTTTCTAATCTATTTTCAAATGCGCGGATTTCGAATACGGTTCACATCTTCAGTTCTACATCAATTATTTTGTTAATTCATTACTAATTATTTTGTTACGTTTACGCACGATGCATCGTTATTTAACTGGGGTTGCAAAACCAGAAGTTAAACGCAAGGTGGAAAAGCGAGAACGGGACACGCTGTACGACCAGCAGAAACGACAGCGTGGCTATTAGAAGGTTTGGGAACGAGACCACACTTGGCTGTCCTACGATGACAACAACGATTTGATGTTTTGCAAAGTGTGCAGGACACACAACGTAACTGGTGTCCGTGGCAAGAATGCGTTCTTGACTGGCACGGACAACTTTCGTCCAGACTCGCTACGCGCACACAGTACAAGCGAGGCGCACACACGAGCTGTCTTCCGGCAAACTGCGTTCGAAGCCCGTCCCGGCACTGCACCTGCCCACCGAGCCATCCAAGCGCTGAACACGGCCACCATGGACCGTCTGACGCATTTGTTTAGGTAATTATGTTACCCATGTGATATAATGTTATAAAATGTAAAAAAATATTGTGTTTGATTGTACTTTGTTAGGGTTAGCACTATATGGTTTAAATTATTATCCCTCATTTCTCTGTTATCTCTCATTTCAAGCGTGCCGTGCAGTAAACAATGCCATGGGAAATTATTAATTTGCATTTGATGTAGATCTGTGTTATAACTTGCCTGGATCTTCGGGTTCAAAAGTAATACTATTTAGTGTTGTATTTCCCGCCTTTATGCATCATATTTTTGGTTTTGAGAACGTGGCTTGTCTTGTGATTTTTGTGCTTTTATTAAAATTTAAACCTGCCCATCTTCAAATCTTCGTCAAGTTTTGTTTTGAAAGCGAGGATGTTTTTAGTATTCACTGTTTGCTGAGGAAGGTTGTTATGTTGTGACTATACTCAGTATTTACTTAATACTATGATATTTAATATTTCCTGCATTGGATGTTTCAGGACTTGTCACGCGATAGCAAAGCACCGGCGTCCGTTCACAGATTATGTGTGGCAGTGTACCCTGGACGCACAGAAGGGCCTTGATGTGGGGAACACTTATCGGAATGACAAGGCATGCAAGCAGTTCGTGCGTGCCATCGCTGAGGTTGAGCGCCGTCACCTCGCACAGCACCTGGAGAGTGCTCACTTTCTCGCCCTCATCAGTGACGGTACGACAGATGCGTCCATCACGGAAGCGGAGATAGTGTACGTGAGGTATGCGTGAATGGTCGTCTCTACTGCCTTCGCTGGTATTGAGAACGTCGGCAAGGCAGATGCTCCGTCAATCAAGCGGGCAATTGACGGTGTCGTGGAGCGCTACCTCCACATCCCGAAAGAGACACTCATGAAGAAGCTTGTCGGATTCGGCAGTGATGGCGCCGCTGTTATGACCGGATCAGCCAACGGTGTCGCCACGCTCTTCCGAAATGAGCAGCCGTGTCTGCAAGCAATCCACTGCTATGCGCATCGCCTGGAACTTGCATATAAGGACGCATTGTGTCGGTTGCCCATGTACACAAAGTTGAGCGGTCTCCTCCTGAGCCTCTACTTGTTCTACCATCACTCGCCACTGAACCGTAGCAACTTGAAGGCAGCATTCGACACATTGTCTCTGCCATGTGCCCTTCCACCACGTGTCGGTGGCACTCGCTGGTTGCCACATCTGCTGAAGGCACTGCAGGCCCTTGTGAAGGGATATCCAGCATATGTCCTGCATCTGACGCAGATGCAAGTGCCCGGGGGCTCCGGAGATGCCAAGGCAAAGGCCATTGGCTTCTTGGCGACACTGCACCGACGAGACATCATCGAGATGGCACACTTCCTTCTCGATGTGCTGTTTGTTCTGAGCAAGCTGTCGCTGGTGGCTCAGACAGTGACTGCGACAGTTGCTGATGTACATGCCACGCTGACATCCGTTGTGGCCACCCTTGTGATGTACAAGACGACCACAACTGCCAAGGAGCGTGCCCTGGCGCGCATGGAAGACTTCCATGGTGAGACACTCACAGGTGCTGTCTTCGCCAAGCAGACCCGACTGCAGATCTTGGGCAACCTGGTCAGCTGTCTGGAGGGTCGCTTCGTTGACAGCAATTCGGACGTTGTGCGTGCATCATCAATCGTTAGCTTCAAGCTGTGGCCTGAAGCTGCAGGTGACTATGGAAATGACGCTGTGGCCACACTCAACAACCATTTTGGCCCTGTGCTTCGCGACGCTGGCATCGATACTGCTAGTGTGGAGACGGAGTGGACACTTCTGAAGATGATCCTGTATGAACAGTCCCCAGACGTGCGACAGCTGACATGGTCTAGTGTCAATGCAGCCCACCAGGCAGAGTATGGAAACATACTTGGGCTTGTTGACGCCATTCTGACTCTGCCAGCCAGCTCGGCTGATGCGGAGAGAGGCTTCAGTCAGCTGAAGCTGACGAAGAGCAGCATCCGGTCAGTCCTGAAGGCAGATCGACTGACTGATCTGTTGACCATTCAGCTGAGTTCACCAGACATCACTGCATTTGAACCGAAGGAGGCAATCGAGCTGTGGAGTGCTGGTGGAGCCCGGAGGCCAGACACTCAGCCGCTTAGGCCAAGGCCCGACTGTAGTAGTTACACTGACAGCAGTGACACCGACTGTGATGTCAGTAGTGCCTCCGACTCTGAGTGACACTGACTGACTGACAGGCAGTGTTAACGCCAGGCCTGGATGACACTGTGGTTTTTTGTGTTTTAAATAAAATTGTTGTGACCTAAATTTGTGCTATGTTTTTTTATTTGCAGGACTAGTAAACCTTTTGGCGGACTAGTAAACTTTTGTCTTTACTAGTCCTGCTGTCTAGTAAAATAAATGCTGAAGTTCTACCCCTGCACACTGTCGTGGAGGAAAATGTTAAATACAAACCTCCCCAACGACCCCAAGTACATAACATGCCTTATAAACAGATTCACAATTATAATGTTAGACACAACTGGTGTAGTATAACTGTTATATAACAATTAATAACTACAATATTTAGTCAAACGCAATAACTAGAGTTTGCCAGTTACTAGTTGTGTTCGTGTTTGTCCATGTCCGTGTCACTGTGATTCTGTGTGTGTATGTGCGTGTGTATGTGTGTATGTCATATGTAAAGCATCGTTATGAACAAGTAAACAACAACTGTTGGATCTGATCGGGTGATTCTGCCTTCTGGCTTCCATTTTTCACAAATTCACTAAAAATGACAACCTCTTTATGTTACGATAATCAATGTACAACATTTACCGCGGATAGTGTTGCAGTAGCATACGTCACAATGAGCCAGTGGTTTCTATCGCTTAGGACATTTGTATGTCACGGTAGTATCGAGCTTATTTATTCTAAGACTAAGACGGCGAATGTGACACCATTTTAGCCATTTGACAGGAACCAGGTATCGCGGAGACAACAATTTGAGAGCACCTGAAATCGTGTGTTCGCAGTAATCCGCAAGCGTATCGGTAGAAAGGAAACGCGCACTTACACAACCATTCCATATGCTCCTTCGCCGATGTATGCTAAGTTTGTGTACCGTGGTCCAACTTCAAATAGCTGGCCTCGAACGAGCTCAGGATTTCCCTTCCTTTCCACCTGCGTCGCCATTTTGAGTTGTCGTACTTCTTTCACTTGATTGGATAACCGTGGTCACGTGGGTCGTGTTCTGACGTAGCCTCCAAGGGGCCGTCCCATTTCGCAATCCTACATTCACCAGGGAGATCATATTTATTTTCAAAACTGTTTATATCACATAACGATTTCACCCTGCTACTAGTCACGGAGTAGTGTACTCTGATTGCGTCAATCATATATTCCGAAGCCCTCTCATAGACAACGTCAACGGTCGCGACGATGAGTGGCGTAATTTATGAAATGACATTTTATATTATAGCCGGCCAACAGTGATCGACGAATTAAACGCTGTCTTCAGACTTCTACTTCAAGCGACGATGAACACTTGTTTTGGGATGACAGGCAGGCGCTCTAGTTTAGACGCTGCAAGCATAGAGCTAGGCAGGTGCATAAGGCAGGCGTAGCAGGCACGCGCAGCTATGCAAGGGTAGAGTTAGGCAGGCGCAGCTAGGCAGATGCAGCAAGCAGGCGCAGCTAGGCAGGCGCAGCAAGCAGGCGCAGCTAGGCAGGCGCAGCCGCGCAAGCAAGCAAGCAGGCAGACAGACAGACAGATACAGTAGGTATGCAGGCGCCGGCAGCGATAGACAGACAGACAGAGTATTTAAACTATACAACTTAGGGAGGGGACAAACGTTTTTTGGCAAATTTATAAATAAGTGTCTTTGCCTTTGGATTTTGAAATATATATATGCTATAGATCAGCGGTATATTTCACCTGTGTGCATAGAGATGTCATTGAAAATTTCAAATTGCAGATATATATGTCGTTTTATAGTTTTATTATATGGTGGAACCCAGGTGAAAGTGAACAGTGAAAACAATATCAAAATCGGTAAAATACTTTTCGAGATATGAATTTTTGAAGATGCATTTTTTTTACATTGAAAGCCTATCTCATATACAGTATCAGTGAACTGGAAAAGAGCACCAAAACGTGTGCATATGTTTATTAAAACTACAATAAAAACAGTTCTGTTCAATGTTTATCGATGAAATTTGGCAAACTTGTAGTCCTACTTTTCAAATATGTCAAAAAGTTATATTTTACTCATTTGTATTGGCATAGTTTGCATAAATTGGCATGATTTTCGGGGAAATTTTGTAATTAAATTATATTTTATCATTATTTTGTTGCACATAATAATCACGTTTAAACTAGCAAATGTAAGGGAAGCTCAGTAGGGAAAGTGTAACTGTTTGTTGACGGTAAACCATATTAATTGATTAATTTAAATATTAATTAATTAATAAATCAATATAGCATTTTTGTAGTGATCAGTGTGTAATTTGGCAATTTAAAGCTGCATAGCTCAGCATTTAATATATGTATACCATATGTGTAGACGGAACAGTATGTTAATTAATTCATTAATTAACATAAGAAATTAATTAATTAAAAACAAGATGAATGTTTTAGTGATTACTGCGTGTAATACAGCAAATAAAAGCTGAAGTGCTCAGCAATCAATATATACCGACAATTCAAATAGACAGAAAAATACATTAATTAATTAATAGAACAATATTAATTAATTAATAAAACAAGATAACATTATGTAGTGATCAGTGTAATATAGCAAATTAAAACTGTGTGGTTCAACATTCAATGTATGTATACCATTGTGTAGACAGAACAATACATTAATTAATTAATTAATATAACAAGATTAATTAATTGCTAACTAGATGGATTTTTTTATAATGGTCACAATGTGTAATATAACAATCGAAAGCTGAGGATTTCAACAATTAGTTTTTTTTTATTGTAGACAAAATAACTATTTATTAATTGATTACAAAAATAATAAATTAACAAATTGACTAAGATGAACAATTTACAGGTAATTTGCACTGAGCACAGTGTATATCATCGATCAAATGAAAGCCAAGTAGCCCAGTAATCAAATGTGCATTACAATTTTTTTGGAACAATAAGGTAATACAATAATATTAAATAGTTAATAGAACGAGACTATAGTTATTTTGAAGTGATTCTTGTGTTTTATTACAAAATATAATTATTATATAAAAATCTTCCTTCATTAATATATTATGTCATTATTATAAGCTGAACAATAACATTTTCTGAGTAATATGTATTATGATTTAAAAACGAGAAATTGTAGTACAGGTCTACTATACCTGTATTTAAATTATTCTGCTAAAACAGAACATGCATATCAGTACACATGTATTATATTATTTCATAATGTTACAAGAAACTGCCTGCAATGCAATTCAGGATGTAATAAATATGCTTTTACTTGTATGTATCAAAAGTGTGTGGGATGTTGGTCTCACGTACAATATTTTGGGAAATGCGTACCCCGAAACGAAAAAAACCCGTGATATGGTCCTGCCCTCTGCTGATTATCATGTAATACGGACAACAGTATAAATAAGAAACTTTCATTTTTCATATCCAAGATGTTTAATTTACCTGGTAGAGGCTTTCGTCAACGTATCACGTCGATTTCATCAGTACCGATTACGCTGAATGACGTCATCGTACACGTGAGGCAGTTCGTAAATGCCCTCGTCTCTGTTGATGGGTGTTTTGGTTTTCCTGATCCAGATGGCTTCCTTGATATGCCGAACTCTTCTGTTGGGTTACTTGTCTACAATTTTCACTTCCTCCCAGTCTATGATGTGGTTTTCAGTTGTCGTATGGTCTGTAAGGGCGGATTTATTGATGGTAGACATCAATTTTTTTTTTTCGCTCCTTGTGTATATCTCATTTTTCGTGTTGTCTACGTCCTTTCTGTGTCCCTCCAGTCTTGGCGCCATCAACACAAAATTCGGCGCTTGGAAGCGAAGAGAGACAGAACAAACGAAGCTGACCTTACCGGAACCCAGCTAAAAAGGTGGGTGATAAACCTGTCGAAATACAAACTGTCCGGGGCCCAGAATAATATTTTAGCGAAGGGACTAAATTACACGGTAACACCAGAAAAAGTACCGACCGAGGAGTTCGTCGTAGCGGCAAAACAAGCGACATGGAACCTACCACAAGAACAAAAAAGACAAACTTCGTGCAGACATCGCGGGAGTTCTGAAATCAGCAAAAGTTCCAAAACAGAACCTAGCCAGACAAGAAAGAACAACTTTAAAAGAGCTACAGAATGAGAAGTCCATCATCATACTCCCAGCGGACAAGGGAAAGGCCACAGTCATCATGGAAACGAAAGAATACCAGGAACAAATGAAAGAAATGCTAAGTTACGAAGCGACATATGAGAAGTTAAAGAAGGATCCGACCAAGAACTATAAGGCAGAACTCATCAGAATGGTAAATTCCTTGGAGAAGGAAGGAACGATCACCAAAGATCAGTACTGGTACTTGTATCCTACGCTAGAAAAAGTACCACGGATGTATCACCAAAAATCCACAAGGAGAGGGTGCCACTCAGACCAATTGTCGACTACACACAGACAATAGCATACAGAGTATCCAGAGAATTGGCCAACATACCACTTGTTGGAAAAACAGAACACCATACGGAAAACTCACAAGAATTGGTGAAAGAAATGACAAAGCTGAGAATGGAAGAAAGAGAATCATTTGTGTCATATGATGTTGTGTCACTATTCACGAAGACCCCGATCAGAGAAGCTTGCAAAGTCATCAGAAAAAGACTAGAGAATGACAAGACACTAAAGAAGAGAACAAACCTAAACGTAGTCGACATCATGGAGTTGTTGAAATTTGTCTTGGAGACGACATACTTTAGATTTGGAGGAGAAATTTACCAGCAGAAATTTGGGGTAGCCATGAGCAGTCCAGTATCCCTTATTGTAGTGAACCTGTACATGGAGGACCTGGAGCAGAAAATCATAGCCACAGCACCAGTCGATTGCCAACCGAGAAACTGGAAGCGATATGTGGACAATGTAATTTGCCTGGTACACACAGGAAAGGCAAATAAATTACAACAACACATGAACACTGTAAACCCCACAGGTATAATCATTTTCACGCGGGAAGACGAAGAGAACAACAGCATGCCCTTCTTGGATGCAAAGTTCACCAGAAAGGAAGATGGCAGTGTGAAGTCCACAGTGTACAGGAAGAAGACGCACACTGACCAATACCTGAACCTTTGCGTCCCACCACCCCAAACATCAGAAGTTGGGAGTTGTCAGAACCCTTATGAACAGGTGTGAGACAATAACTTCGGAGGAGGGGGACAAGAAAGAAGAGGTGGAACACTTGAGAGGAGCTCTAAGAGTATGTGGCTGTCCGTCGTGGGCCTTGATAGCAGTAAGAAGAAACATACCAACAAAAAGACTAAGGACAAAAACTATCGGAGCCAAGTAGTCATCCCATACATAGATGGGGTCTCAGAGAGACTACATCGAGTACTGAAGAACTATGGAGTAGCAACAGCCATGCGTCCCCACACCACCCGCAGGCACCTGTTGGTACATCCCAAAGACAAAATACAGCTAGAAGAACAGGGCGAATTGGTGTACCAAATACCGTGCAAGAATTGTGGTGCTGAGTACATTGGGTAGACAGGAAGACTACTCAAAACAAGTCTAGAGGAACACAGAAAAGACGTAGACAACACGAAAAATGAGAAATACACAAGGAGCGGAAACAAAAATCCGCCCTTACAGACCATACGACAACTGAAAACCACATCATAGACTGGGAGGAAGTGAAAATTGTAGACAAGTAACCCAACAGAAGAGTTCGGCATATCAAGGAAGCCATCTGGATCAGGAAAACCAAAACACCCATCAACAGAGACGAGGGCATTTACGAACTGCTTCACGTGTACGATGACGTCATTCAGCGTCATCGGTACAGTTGAAGTCGACGTGATACGTTGACGAAAGCCTCTACCAGGTAAATTAAACATCTTGGATATAAAAAATGAAAGTTTCTGATTTGAAAACGAACTATCCTGAAGAATGTTCAGTAATCTTAGGACAACAGTATAGCCGATGGATATTGCCGAAGCCGCTCACGGAAACATCCGAACGTTCTAAATTGGAGGGTAGGTGTCTTCTAAGCTCTAGGGGCACATGAGTTGGACCAACAGTGGTGTTTTTCATTGTGTATTTTAGAAGTAGAAACGTAATAGATTATCTTGGCAAAACGACATCAAACTTACATTTTCACAAGTATGGGAACGAAACAACAGTTGTTTTCGTTGTAATTTTTCACAACGTTACACTAAACTCCCTACAATGGCGTTCTGGATATAAACAGGTTATTATATTACCTTTAATTAGATGCATCACATTAATATGTCAGATATTGAGCTCATGTGCCCAATTTTCGTTGTTTCGAGGGCCCCTAAACGCGAAGCCGGGCCGCGTCAAAATCAATTGGACGCAAATTACCCGACGGGTATAGCAGCTTCAAAGCACGCTTGTATAATAACCGTTTCAAGTTGCCGCGAAATCAATGATCCTAAAAATGCTAGTTTTATTCAAAAGAAACAACATTTATGATCAACTGCGTTGTTACATGGAAACAAGTTGAAAGTCGGAAAAAAATCTTAACAGATTCTCCTCCGACTGAATTAGCAGCGCCGTCTGTTGACACTTCAGAAGCGGTTTTTAACGTACAAAGTGGGGGGCATTGCCCCACCAGCCCTTTCGTTTGCCTCCCCCAGTCAGCCCCCCCCCCCCCAGTGTGACCCCATTCTCCCAAACCAACACATTATCTGTACTATGGCAAGGCAGCATATAGATCTATGCAAGTGTTTATGAAGTGACTTCGGCTACTTCATAAACAGTTAATATGCTACAGGCAACATTACACAACTAAATACATTATGCTAAACTAACATGTAATGTGTTTCAACACCAATACACTGTATTAACACAACACAATTACGTACGTTAATATCAATACAACTAATTACGCTGACATCAATACAACTAATTACGTAAATATCAATACAACTAATTACGTTAACACCAACATATTTGAAACATACCTAGTGGTTTTCTTTGTTATTCAATTAGTATTCGCGTTCTACATTAACGCCGACGTGAGTGGACCGGCCGTCATAATGTCCGCGGTCGAACTGTGGCGATCTGCGGCGCTTGGCGACAGACATGCATGTCAGGGCTCAGCACACCGTTAGTTTTCCCATTGCCGACCATCTTAACGTTTTGTGTGATTATAAGAAAACATGACCTACAAAGTTTCTTAAACTTCTCACCTGCTGGTATTATCATCTCATTGACATGCTGGTCGAGTTTAGTCAAAATCTATTATTTCTAGCTCTCGTAAAATACCTGTATGTGTGACACCCATCAATATTTACGAATGGATGCAGGCAGTAATCCGGCCAAATACCCTTCCGCTTAGTAAAATCAGCTACTAATGCACCGTTTTACTGTCAACAGCATCTACAATCTCACCGAGAAATCTGAATACTCAAATGCATTTATATCAGAGCAGGTGAATTTAGTAAAAAAATAATTTCTCAAAAATAAATTGCACTTTTTCGTTTGTAACCAAGCAGGAAGTCCAACAGTGTCTTGACCCCGTCATGTAGTCCGGGGTTTGTGGGAACGCCCACCCATCACCGCCCCGACAGCATGCAACAACCGCTCTTCATACATACTGATCTGACTTAGCCATTCAGTCAGTCATCAGCACCGTACCTGAGTTAAGAATCTGGAAGTCCAATCTACTGGGGCTCGTACGATTCATCCGGACGCCGAGACGGATGAAGATGTCAGCGCAGACCGGGAATGTCGAACAGTCCCACCGGCACCACGATGTCAGGTTTGCCCAGCACAAGCTGCAGCTGGTGGATGCTGTGCTAAACATCCTACCAGCTTGCATTATGGTGTGGGAACAGACGCAGGCGCTAGAAAGTACCAGCGACAGAAAGGAGAAGGCTGAAGCCAAAGGGTTCCTGAGAATCTGGAACCACCAACAAACGTTGATCACCGCGCTGATGGGCGACATCCTGGAGATATTTGAAACACTCCAGAAGAAGTTGCAAAGGAGTGATTTGTTCATCAACGATCTTCTCACTGTGACTGATGGGGTAATCAAGAAGTTGAACCTAATGGGGGATGGACCATTCCCGGGAAGAAGGGAGGAGAAAGTGAGTTGTCCAACCGATAATACTAAAGAGGACCTAACACAAAGTGTAATCACCAGTTCGTTTGTACAAACCGCCGCGACAGACGAGCAATCAGGTTGGAGGTCGTGCAGGCATCGCACGAATACCTGTCTGAACGCATGCACCCGGACCAGGAGGACGTCATCAAAGACATGAAGGAGTTAGTGATGTCACGCAGTCTGAGACCATTCGTTGAGCATGGTGTGTGCGTCGTCAGGCGCCTTTTCCCAGAGAAGATTTCTGACTTTGCAGACGGAGCAGCCGAGCAGTGGGAAAACATGATGAATTTGTCATTCCTGCCTGATGTATGTGATCACAGCTGTAAGTTGACTGTCAGACTGCGCCAACTTCTGCCAGTCACAACTGGTTCAGTTCAGAAAGTGTTTGCATCTTTGGCTTGTATGATTACATACGCTATGCAGACCGAAAGATCGTGAGTCACCACAACCTCTTGGTCAATAATCACCGCACCAGTATGAATGATAACACGAGAAACGCACGACTCATGGTGGCACTGAGAACTGTGGGCACCGCCTGCTATGACCCTCGACCCGCTGTCGTCAAAGTCTTGGAGAAGACAAGAAGATGCTAGACTACATACTTGGACATCTGCGGACAGCGTGAATTCGTTCGGAAATTCACCCGGTAAACGGGATTCGTCTAGTCAAATTGAGGCAACAATTTCGGTTGGCCCAACAGTACTTTTGCTCGTTGGTTAAACGTTGCCACAACCTAGCAACATAATGTTCCTCCAACGTAAACGGCAGACATGCTGTGCCAACGTTATCCCAACCATCTATGCCAACCATGAACCAACGTTGTCACAACCATCTATGCCAACCATGAACCAACGTTAGTAGTAGTCTCGGCCATCTGGATAAGCATCCAGGGAGGGACAGGGGCAACCATGGATAAATTCTAAGATGGCGCCTGTTTGAGGTATCTATTTGTGTGTGTATGTATGTATGTATGTGTGAGTAGTCACGTGACCGGATATAGTGCACCCCCTGACGGAAGAGAGCGGAGTGAGTAACCCTTGAAGTCCTATCGTGTATATCGAAGATATGAATGAAAGATCATATATGAAAGTTTAAAAGGTGTTAGAAGGTGGGTAATTAGAGATAAAGAAGTATACTGAATGATGTTTAATAATGTGTTTTGTATGTATGTATGTATATAAGAATAAGTCTTCCTATGTTGTATCGTGTATAACGAGCGTAAAAGGTGTTGGAAGGTGGGTCATTAGAGATAATGAAGTATACTGAAAGATGTGTTGATAGTGTTTTTAATTCGTGCTATGTGTTATCGTGTATAACGAGGAATAAAAGAAAGAGGATATATGAAACTTTAAAAATATGTGTTGTTAATGAAATTGTATGTGTGTATGTATGTATGTATGTATGTATGTATGAAAGAATGATTCCTAAGGTAATAACCAACAAAACAACATATTTCCATATTTGAATAATATTTAATCGATAATATCAACGAAACCATCATCCTCATCATCCGTATTCGACACCCAATTGTCTTTATCACCCGTGTCCAGAGGAACGATATCATCTTCATCATACCAAGGAGATGGCGGATCATAACGCGGTCGTGTAGCCAGCAGCTGACGCATGACGGGAACGAAGAATACCTCGTGTTCAGTGCATAACTCTTCGTCTCTGGAACATATATCAAAACTTTGAAAACGAGGTAAAGTCGGTGGGAATAGGCCAGCGATGTAACCAGACACCGCGTAGGTAGCTCACATGAGAAGGGGGCAGGCTAGGTCAACAGACGGGTAGAGATAAGAATGGACTATGACACAGGATGTAGTTTTCAACAAGTAAGTGCTGCCGGAATACGGCAGCAATTTAACCAGACACCGCGTAGCTAGCCGACACGAGAAGAGGGCAGCCGAGGTCAACAGACGCATAGATAATGAAGGACTATGACACAACATGTATATGACATTGTGGAGAATGAGGATCGTGGTAAGTAGGTCATACATTAGTAATATTAGTAAAAGTAGGTATATAATCGTTGAACACTTACGTTCACGCCGAGACATTGCTGTCGCAGTCACTGCTCACACTGTCATCATCATCTTCATTCCTAAAAAGTAAATATAGACAACTGATACACATAACGAATGAAGTGAGTATAAAGATTTAACAAGATTGCCATCCAGAGAATTAACTCTAGATGGCAGGTGGACATGGAAGCCCTTTGGCTTATCGAGAGTCCAACCCTTTTATTTACATATATCCAGCCCTTCTGAGGTATGTGTCGATTTTATTTTTAAACATATTCACACTACTAGCACTCACACAATCATCAGATAATCTGTTCCATTAATTCACAGTCCTTTGTGAAAATTAGAACTTTCTCACGTCTAATCTACACTGCTCCTTTACTAATGTAACTTCATGTCCTCTAGTCTTTCTATCTTTCTTAACTGAAAAAAAAATATTTCTATCAATATTTTCATAACCATTCAATATTTTAAACACTTCTATCTGATCTCCTCTCAATCTCCTGGTCTCTAGTGTTGTTAAACCACATTCTTTTAGGCATTTTTCATAACTAAGATCCCTCAGTTTTGGTATCATTTTAGTCGCTCTCCTCTGTACTCTTTCTAGCATATCTATGTCCTTCTTGCGGTATGGCCTCCACGCTTGTATACAATATTCTAAATGAGGCCTAACTATTGTTTTGTACAGCGGTATTATTAGTTCTTTTTCTTTATATGCTATATTTCGCCTAATCAATCCAAGGATTTGATTTCCCTTTGAAGCTGCAATTCCACACTGCTCTGAAACCTTCATGTCAGCACTAATTGTCAGCCCTAAGTCTTTTTCTTTTACAGTAGTACTTAGTACAGTTCCCCCCATTGTATATTCTACATATTCGTTCCCATGTCCTGTGTGAAGGCATTTACATTTCCCAAAATTGAACAACATTTGCCACTTTTCAGACCATTTGATCAACCTGTCAAGATCATCTTGTAAATGCTGTCTATCCCCATCACTTTTAATCTTTCTAAATACTTTTGTATCATCTGCAAATTTCAACACCTTGCTAGCTATATCATCGTCCAAATCGTTTATATATATTAAGAATTATATTGGTCCCAGTACTGATCCCTGTGGAACCCCTCAAAACTGATTTCCAGTTTGAAGCCTCCCCATCAACAACTACCCGTTGTCTTCTGTCAATCAGCCATTTTTCTATCCAGTTAATTATACCATTTCCTATGCCATGGGCCTTTAGTTTAAGCAGTAATCTCTGATGTGGCACTTTATCGAAAGCTTTTTGAAAATCTAAGTAGATGATATCTACTGGTGATCCATCATCTACCCACTTAGTGATATCTTCCAAAAAACATAACATATTTGTTAAGCATGACCTCGTTTTTAGAAACCCATGTTGAGATGGGTTTATCAAGTTATGTTTAACAAGAAAATCCACCATGTGATCTTTAATTAGTCTTTCTAATAATTTACAAATCACCGATGTTAAACTAACTGGTCTATAATTATTTGACTTGTTTCTCGAACCTTTTTTAAATAACGGTATAATGTTTGCTTCTTTCCATTCTAAAGGAACCACTCCCTCTTCTAATGACAAGTTGAAAACTGTTGCAAGCGGTATGCTAATTTGTTCTACAATATCCAATAGTAGTTTGGGTGAAATACCATCCACTCCAGGTGATTTATTTTCCTTCATAGCCCTAATTTTCTTAGCTACCATTTCTGGGGTTACAATTAACTGTCTTAAATAGTCTGAATCTTTCCCCTTGAACTTAGCTTCTGGTACTGGCAGTGAACTAGAGTCTTCTCTGGTAAACACTGAACTAAAATAATTATTTAGGTCTTCTGCCATTAAGAATCCTTCTGATATTATATTTCCAGCACTATCTTCTAGAGGACCGACCTTATCCTGAACTTTCTGTTTGCTTCGAACATACGCATAAAAACTCTTGCTGTCATGTTTTATATTACAAGCTAATTTATGTTCATAGCTTCTCTTTGAATTTCTAATTTCAGCTGTAGCTTGGTTTAGTGCTTCTTTATAAATGTTGTAGTCTTCGTCATTTCCAGTATGTCTATAATATGACTTCCACATCATTTGTTTATACTTAATTTTCTAATGGCTTCTTTCGATAAGTATTTCTTTCTGGTCCGTTTACCTTGTTTTTTGAAGGGAACAAATTTATCTACGATGCACTCTATTTCATTCTTTAAGATATTCCAGCATTCTGTTGCTGTCTTATTCTTCAGTGTATTATTCCAGTCTATCTTTGCTAAATATTTCCTCATTTCCTTATATCTTCCTTTGTGGAAATTTCTCCTGAACTGCTTTTTATTATTTCTTTCTGATTTTACTTTGATGGTAAAATGTATCTGGTTGTGATCACTACTTCCCAGAAGCTCACATAATTTAACATTGTCAACTAATTCATTCTGTGAGGACAAAACTAAGTCTAACACATTCTCTCCCCTGGTTGGTTCTAGCACATGTTGAGAAAGGAAACTATCTTGTACTAAAACTAAAAACTTGTGGTCCTCACTACCCATACTCTGTAGAGATGTCCATTTTATATGCCCATGGTTAAAATCCCCCATAATAACACAGTCCCGTTTGCTCACTTCCCTTATAGCGTTTTGTATTTTTTCATTCTCTTCTATGCTTATGTTTGGACTTCGATAAACTAATCCAACCGTTAACGTTGAGTTTCCTGTAACTATGTTACACCAAACAGCTTCTTCGCAATCTGCTTCTCTTTCTAATTTTATTTCATAAGCCTGGATAGATTCTTTAATATATAAAATAACTCCACCTCCCTTTCTTCCTATTCTATCTTTCCTAAACATTACATATCCTGTCAGTCCAAATTCGGCATCTGATATATCGGTGGTTCCATGATTCGGTTATACCTATTATGTGAGGGTCAATATCTTCTACCATAATGTTTAGTTCATTTCTTTTGTTTACTATACTCCTTGCATTTAAAACAAACACATTTATAACTGGGGAACAGTTTTCCAGACTGTTCTTTGCTGAATATTATTTTGCTGCCTTTATGTATGCCTCCGGTTTCAGGCTTCTCTGCGAGTCCCCCTGCGAATTTAGTTTAAATAGATGCAACCTGTCCCACTGTCAACAGATCGCAGCAGATTCTCTGAGAATACTGCTGCCCCCTTTCCACTTAGATGGAGGCCTTCTCTCATGTACATATCTTCTCTCCCAACAAAGTACCCCCATAAATCTAGGAATCCCACGCCCTCTTCCTCACACATCTGCTCAACTAGTGCGTTGATCGCCATCCTCTTACAGTTTCTGTATCTTGCCCCCCTTCCTCCCATTACTGGCAAAATTCCTGAGAGAATAACCTGTTCCTCTCTTGTCTTCTTTAGCTTCCTCACTAGATGTCTGTACTTCTGAACTATCCCAGTTGTTCCCTCCTTGTCTGCATTGTTTGTCCCAACGTGTACTAGTATAGACCCTCCCTTGCCATGCCCCAATACCTTCTCTACCCTTTCGGTCACATGCTCTATCCTAGCCCCCGGTAGACATACAACAACGTCCTTCCCCTCGCATATAGTCTTGTCTGTTTTTCTCAGAATTGAATCGCCCATAAACACTCTCTCTTTTCTCCTTGCCCCCTCAATCACTGCCTCGGAGTAGCTCCTCCGGTTTGCATATGTCTGGTTGTTGTCTTTTCCTCTTGTCGTCTTCTCTCCTGTCACATTCTCTTCCATTCCCTTCTTTCTCTTCTTTACTCTCACTCCTTTCGTCCCTTCTTCTTTCCTCCCATCGCATTTTCTTCTCTCCTCTCCCGTCCCTTTTCCCCGGCTACCTCCTTCACTACGGTCACTTTCTCCCCTGTCACCTTCACGCCTGTCATGTTTTCTGTTTTTTGCTGAACACTCTGTCTTCTTCCATCAATCTTCTGTCTCACAGTCTTACTAACTGCCTCTGTGGTATCTGCCTCTTCACCACCTGTATCGCTGTCGTGTCTCTCCTCGTTCTCTACAGTCTGACTACCTGCTGATCTATCCCCACTGGCCCGTTTTCTTTTTCTCTGCCGAACACTTTTCCTCCGTCCCTCTGTTTTCTCAATGTTTTGTTCCTTCACACCGGTCACCTTCCTTCCTCTCAGTCTCCTTTCTTCAGTCTCCGTGTCACAACTCTGCTCCTTCTGTGTTGTAGAATTCTCAACTCTCTCCGCGCCATCCCTCTCTGCTCCATCTATTTCTATGTTGAGTCTCGCCTCCATCTCCTTCACTATATCCGTCAACTTACACACCTCCTTCATCAGACATTCCACCCTCAAACACCCCATACACCGAAATGTGAATCCGTCATCTTTGGTCTCTGCCCATGATTTTGGACAGCCAGACAACGCAAAATCCACCCAGCTCTGGCAGTCGTTGCAAACTAGGTGTCGTTTTGCCCTGAGTTGCCGCTTGCAAGGTGCCATATCATAATTTATTTATGTTCAAAGTAGTTTTTATGTAGTCTTTGAAAAGACTTTTCTGTGTACAATTTACACCAGATTGTTTAGGTTATAGTTAGTTATATTTGTTAACACACAGTGACACACCGTGCCTTACCTAGTTACGATGTCGATGACAATGTATTCAAGTTAGGCTTAGATACAAGGTAGTCTTTACAAAGACTGTTTCCTGTGTACTATTATACACTTTAAAAGATTGTTATTTCAGGTTTTAATTACTCATCTAACTACACCGATTATATCAAATAACGCTATTCTATTGTCGTTCACGGTACGCTAACTTCGCCAGTGACCTACTTTGTAAACAACGTTCCGATTACATTAACGTCCCCAATTATCGCTCGCAAATCGCCTACTTTTAATCTACCCTAGATTACTCCCTCTAGCTAACTTTTAACAAAAAATATTGCTTAATATATATATATAATTACGTTATGTATGCTATACGCTCAATAATATCACTTATCTTGATCAAATATCCTTATATTTTCGGAAGTTTGCTGCACCAAATTCAAAACAATTCACCACCGGAAGTCCCCCAGGACATAAATAAGCGTAAAGAAGGCTAACAAAAAAAGAGGAGGTAACGACGTATCAGAAATAGGCGTTAGATACGTCACAGGTAATTTGCGTTAAGAACACTGTGTAATTACCCATATGAAGTAAGTGCCTAGTCGTATAAATCGAACGAAACAAAGCAAAGAGAGAAAGAGATATCTATATACTGTATGAAAGTACTTACATTTATGCAACGCATGCATCACGAAGGCACCATTGTGCAAGAAGTTCGTTCCAAGGTAGTGTCGACATATTTGTAGATATGAAGGGAATGATTTGAATGTAACAAACGAGAGATATATACAGGATAAATGATATGCAGACACATTGTATGGAAAGTTTTAAAGTACAAACGTATATCAGCAAGGAGAGTCGTATGACGTAGGGACCAGCTGGCAATGAGCGCGTACCCTAACCCGCGCGTGTGATGTGCGAAGGGCAGCTATCAGCAAGACAACAATGCATGAATGTACCTTATCGGAACACATATTATAGAGGCGAGGACAGACAGACAGCAACATGTAGACGATAAGAACTCTGTGTGTGAGCTCGCGCGCGCGTCAGTGCTAACGGTGTCAACATATCTAGTACGACATAACATTCTCTGTGATTCTCTGCCGATCGAACACCTTCACCCCTGAACGAGCGACAAGATGGCGGCTGCTAACTACGAGTCAAGCCCCGAGGAAATCGACTTGACAGGACTCGAAAAAGTAAGTGATGGATCTTACGCATTTGATCGCCCACTCACACTCGTAACATGCGCTCTGTTATCTAAATACGTATGTTATTGAGCGTGTCGCCTCTGTAACCGCAAAGTTCTCATCGAAGTGAAAGCAAATCATATCGTCAGTGCATGCCCGGTCCACGGGCGACAGAAGGGTGGCTCTGTATACAAATACGCTATGGGCATCTTGTTGGCCGATCGTAAAGGCTCTGAGCTGTGGGCGACAAGGTTCGACCATGTAGTCCAGCGGGTCTTAGGGGGGCTGTCAGCAAGCGACTATATGTCGCTGAAAACCGACGAAGATCGCTACCAGACATTGAGTATCTTACATGGCAAACAGGTTAGGGTGACAATTAGAAAGTCAACAAAAGCAAGCTAGTGAACTACGCCGTGACGGCACTGGAAATCATTCAACCGTAAGTCCTGTCTGTCTGCCAACAAGGTGGCGCTATGGTATGTGTATTGTCACCGGAAGTGATGCCTGGTTGAATGATACACAGGACGCGACGGGGCAGTCTACACCGTCTCGCGAAGGCTCCCAATGCGTAAAACGCCGTCTGAGTTACTCGGATATCACCGACGACGACGAGGCAAGTGTGCTTGTGTATGGGTCATGTACGTGGTCTAGCGGTGATGATGATGATGATGATATCAAAGAGGACCGTAGTGATTTACGGGAGGCGGTAGCGAAGGTGAACGCTATTCAAAAGCACACGGAGAAAATGATAGACGACGATATCTTTATCACTACTGTAACCAACGCCTGCGTGCGCTACGCATCCAACGGACTGTGGTGCCGGCATGCAGGCGTTCACGAGGCACTGTACGGGGTGGATCGGTCAAGGATTTATAATAGTCTCCGTATGGCAGTGACTGTGCATCGCATACGCCGGGTTGGGCTGTTGATACTATACCACGGGTGAAAGAGAGTCTGCGTACTCGAGGTATATCCCTGCTGAATGACCCGGAGGACGGGGACGGGGCCGTGACGTCGGTGAGAGGTATACAACAAGAACAGCTCACGGAGGGAATGATGGACTGGGAGTTCCTTCACACAACCGCAGTCAACGCCTGTGTTCGTTTCGTGGCCAACGAACTGTGGCGCACGTTTGAAGACGAAGAAAACGGCCTGTCCAAGGTGGGCTTTCATTTGATATACGACAATGTGAAGTGGACAATGGCCCATTACAGATTTACAGTGGATACACCGGAGTGGACACGTGACACTATAGCACGTGTGCAAGCCATCCTGCATATGCGTGATAGAGCACTGCTGGACGAAAATGAATATAACTAAACAAAATAAAGTGACACACCTTGAAATGTTGTCATTGTGTTTGACAGGACGATGATGCTGCCTACTGGGCTAGGACATATACGGGACGCCTATACGGAGAAGGAGTTGACGGGGGCACCACGGAAAAAGGTTCCGCGACGATCCCGTGTCGACGTGCCATTACGTCGCGCTCTCCTTATCCACCTGCATGAACAGCAGCAGCGATATACGGCATCTCCGCCATCATCATCATCATCGTCACGTCCGCACACGAGTGCACCACCACTGGACATGTCGTGTGACGATGTCCCGCCACCACCACCAGTATCCGACACACCCCTCCAGATGATATGTGACGACGACGATGATGACGTCAGCGCCCCGGTATCGGAATACACAGCCCTCCGGAACGACAAGTCGACGCTCGATCTAGGCCCCGACGGACATATCATCTGGTCTAAATTGTATAATTCTATGTCTTTGGGGTATGCAGCACTGTTCGAAGGTGTACGTAACATAGAGCGAGAAATAGAACGCTTAGCCGGTGTCGTATTTGTGACTAGAGCATGTACTCTAAAAGACTCTGTACGCCTTATCTGTCAGGAACTGGCGCGAAATATAATCCGCGACGAACACGGTGATTACGTGACCGAGACACTCCGTAGCCATCTGCAATAGCCTGTTGTGTTTGATGATATGTAACAAAGGTATATTACGGCAGTGACGCAAAGAGGAAATGCGCCCCTACATCAGTTGGGGTGAGAGGCGCCTCTATGTGTCACACAGAGCCACACCTATAACAGTATATTAGTTGCATATTATCAGTAATGAGGTAGTATTGGTCGATTTCATTATTGTAATTGCTAGTAAAATAATAAAGGTACATGTAATTCCGGGTTCCGGCGTCTGTTGTTCTTTCACGTTGACGAGTGACTTTGCAGTATATCACATACAAGGTATCGGTGTATACGTAGCCACGCCCCTTCTGTTCACACGCTGACATCTATCTGACACCTCTACCCAATGATGCATTAATCGCATTAAACGTAGCCACGCCCCACCTCTGTCCACACGCCTATATGACGTCACGTAGTGTATGATATATGGAAACATGCAAGGATCACGCATCCTTCAGTTGTAGGTAGATACAGCACGACGAAGCAACGCTCATGCCGCCACTGTGGAATCGTCCACGATACATACGACGACTTACAACGTCACATAGTCCTGACTCATTCATAACCGTCGATCCAGTCACCACACGTTGACGACCATGCCTACAGCAAACCACCGTCGCGAGTGGCGCCATCTGTCGAAACACCGAAAAGCACTAAGCACCGCTGTCCGACATGTGGAAGAGACTTCACGAGACGATATCACCTGGTACGTCACATTAGGAGGTCATGCGGCAGGCTTCCCTCACAGAAAACCGATACGCACCGCTGTGAGACTTGTGCACGTGAGTTCACGAGACTTGACAACTTGTTACGTCATATCAAGACGGTATGTAGCAGACGTGAAGAGGTTATCGACCCACCCATACCCAAGCGAACGAGACACGGAGAGCGGCCACGTGTGAGCAACGACGTCGACGACGATCCAATACGTCCTCCGCCACAACTCCTCTTCGCCGACACTCTATCGAGGGAGCTGCGAGACGTCGTTCGAGACCACTGGTCGGCTATCCGAACCCACATGACCAGAGGACCTGTTCAATCCAGGTACAATTACAGAGTGTCGACGCCGGACACATCTGTTCTAGAACCGACACTGAAAAGCATGTTCCGCGAAAAGACGCACGCGTTCAAGATGAACCTTAGGTACGGGTGCGTGCTGAGGAACAAGAACACTAACCGATGCAGATACTACCATTCTTCCTGCAACTGTTGTGGTCGTTACCTTGATGAACCGTATCTTATTACCAACACCGAAAACTTTGATGCATTTCTGGAGCGTATCCGAGAAACAGACGTGAAATTGAGACGTCTCCACCTCCGATAGGAGGTGGGAACGTCTCACTTTCGAAGTACATCAAAAGAAACAAAGCCGTCATCGGATTGGAAAGAGAACGCAATTATAACAAGAAGTATACCGACAATGTGTGTCTCTTCCGCTGTCTGCCCCTGCATCATGGGAGTGACCTACACTGCTTGGAACCCGTGTGAAGGTACTCTACGAGAAGTACGACCAAGACGGAGTGCCTATGAAAGACTTTGACGGGGTTACGATGGACGACCTCTATCGCGTCGAGATCACCTTTGTGCGCATACACACTCGTCGAACCGGAGGAAGAAGAAGAAGAAGGTGGAAAGGCGACTGCCGAACTCGTGCGCCGTTCGTTGTGTCACTATTCCAACACGTTGTATGTCAATCTCCACGTGACACACTTTTCCTACATACAAGACGTGAACATGTACTGTCACTCTTATCGATGTAGGAAGTGAGGCGACTCGTTATGAAAATACGCATCCAAACTAGAGACACGAGCGCACGTGTATGGGAGGCGTGCGAAATATCTATCCCGGGGGCGTCTACCATCGGAAACCAACGTGACAGAAACATTCGTGTTCCCGAGTGGTTGCGCTACTATCCCTATCGCGCCACCTTTGACATCGAGTCCTGGTTTGATACGTCACAGCTTCCATTGGACAGCACCAAGGTCCATTGGCTGGCTCGTCACGTACCGTTGAGTGTCTCTGGAGAGTAACGTACCCGGATTTGAACAAGTGCAATGTCTCATCACGGACGGCGATAGCAACAAGTTGGTATCCGACATGATGTCCATCCTTCAGTCTATGAACGATGCTACCTACGAAGCCATCGTAGACCAATACGAGAGCGTGCTTCACCAACTCGCGGAGGCGATCGTGACATGGGACGAACAGGAGGCACACGCTGAAAGGGGGACAATCGGCGACAACTGACTAATCCTACAAAACACTCATGGGTCAATTGTACAGTTCGCTTCATCAGTTGCTTCATCATCGGATTCAGGTCAGGTACGATCTGAACGTCGTCAAACAGTTCCTGGTACCCTACTTCCTGTCCACGAAAGAAATAGAGGATGAAAAAGAAGAAGAAGACGAAGACAAGGAGGAGGATGCCGGAGCATTTCGTGTGAACAACCGTGGCAACACGTTTATGTGTCTATCGATGGATGGCCTGAAATTCCTCGACATGACTCATAATATCGCCCCGGGATTCTCGTACGATAAGTATCTGAAAGCGTACGGTTGCGAGGTCACGAAAGGACACTTCCCGTACGAATACATAGACAGCTTGGAGAGACTCGACGATACCGCTCTACCTCTCAAAGAGGCCTTCTTAAGTCGCCTGAAGAACAAGGTATATCCGACGACGACTACACCCGTTTTCGGGAGGTGAGGCGAGACAACGACATGACGACGTTGCAGGACTTTCACGTCTGGTACAACAACAGGGACGTCGTACCGTTCTTGACGCCATCGCCAAACAGTTTGCCTTCTACCAACAACGCGGTCTCGACATGTTCAAATAAGCCATCAGTATACCCGGTTTGACCTTGATCTACCTGTTCAACTACGTACCGGAGAAGACCTTCTTTACGCTCTTGAACGAGACGAACAAGGATGTCCATCAGCTGGTCAGAGAGAACATCGTCGGAGGGCCGTCACTCATCTTCACCACACATCACGAGAAGGGAGTCACGAAGATACGTCGGAACGACTACGGTGATGCGGCTCGAACGTGTCAGTCCATAGTTGGCTATGATGCAAACGCACTCTACCTGTGGTCGTTATCGCAAGACATGCCGACGGGATGGTACACGCGACGACGGGAAGAGAAGAAGTTCCAACCCGAAGCGGCACAGCCCACAGGTGACGTTGGAGTCCGAAAGCACGGGACGCGCCATATGTCACCAGTCCAACGGACGAGAGAAGCGAATCGGTAAACTGCTGGTGGACGGTTGGTGCAGCGAAACGAAGACGGCCTATCAGTTTCACGGATGCTTCTACAACGGCTGTCCTTGCACCGGTCGTGAGGTCAACGGGAAACCCATGACGGAACTGCGCCGAAACGCGAAAGAACATGGCCTACCTTCGTCACTTTATGAGAGTCGTAGAGTTGTGGGAATGCGAGTGGAAGATCACGAGATGCGATCAGTGCATGAAACTGTTTCTGGACATCACCTTTCGCTGCCGCTGCGTGCGCTGGAAAATGACGTCACAACAGATCCTGACAGGTGTACGCAACGGTACCGTTTTCGGAATGATTCAGTGCGACATACGTGTACCGGAGGAACTGCGCGCGCACTTTGCCTAGATGCAGCCCATCTTCAAGAACATTCACCTGAGCCGCGATGACCTCGGACCGTTCATGCGTCGCTACGCCGAAGAACACGACATCATGGCAACCACGCGTCGCATGCTCGTCGGGAGTTATCTTGGGGATAACATCTTGCTGGCGACACCTCTCTTGCGATGGTACCTGGAACACGGACTCGAGGTGACGCAAGTCTACCAGGTCATCGAGTACACACCGGTCGCCTGCTTCTGTGTCTATTCGGCGAGGAGGTGTCCACTGCACGTCGCGAGGAGGACGTCCACCCCAACAAGGCCATGATCGCGGACACCAAACTTATGGGGAATTCTTCCTATGGGAAATGTATCACCAACGTCGATAGGCACCGCGAAGTCACCTACTGCACGGAGAAGAGGGCGTCGATCGTGATCAACGATCGCCGCTTTCGACAACTCGACGTCGTCACCGACGATGCGTACAAGATTGAAATGCACAAGCGCAGCGTCAAATACGCCTTGCCCACGCACGTGGGATTCTTTGTTTTGCAGTGGGCCAAACTGCGCCTGTTGGAGTTCTACTACGATTTCATGGTCAGGTACGTGGAACGTCCGCTGTTCGAGTACTGCGAAACCGATACGGACAGCGCCTATTTAGCTCTGGCCGGAGAGTCCGTCGACGGCCTCGTGACCCCGACACTGCGCGAACACTACTTTCGTCACCGCTCCGAATGGCTATCGTCCGAATGTTGCGCCGATCATCAGAGCGAGTACGTGCGCTGTCGACTGGGCAGACGTCTGTGGAGCGGCACCGAGACGTGTTGCAAGGCGCGCAAGGCGTACGACAAGAAAACACCGGGACTTTTCAAGGACGAATGGTCCGGCGAATGTTTCCTGGGTTTGTGCAGCAAGACCTACTATTGTTCGGGTTCTATCGACAGATACAGCACCAAGGGACTGAACAAACGACTCAACACCATCGATAAGCAGGCGTTCCTGGACGTGCAGACCAATCGCAAGAGCGGAAGCTGAAAGAATCGCGGGTTCAGAGTGAATCACTCGTCCGTGCTGACGTACATCCAGGAACGTGCGGCGTTGACATACTTCTATGCCAAGCGTGTGGTCCACGAGGACGGAGTCACAACGGGTCCGGTGGACGTGCAACGACGACGATCGATTGCCGTGTAAGTCTATGCCGAACCACAGCTGACACAATGAGGAAATGCACCTCTACGTCAGTTGGGGTTAGAGGCGCCTCTAGCTGTCACGTGGTTAGTAGGCAGAAAGTAGACACATAAAAAGATAACACTATGTCACGCAATCGATAGTCATAGTGCACCATGTCACGGACGCGAGCAGTCGTAGGAGTTGCACTAGTAGGAACAGTCGGAGTGTACCTGTACGTCTTGTACGTGTTGTTGTACGTTCCCTTCCTTCGCTCCTCGTGTGGTGGAGGTATCATCGTATCTAACGCCACAGTGGACAACGCGACATTGTCGAACGTGACCACCACCTACTAGAACACGCGCAATCATGGACACGCGATGGAGACATCCCTTCACCTGCATCGTTGCGGGTCCGACGGGGTGTGGTAAGAATACGTTCGTAACTCGCATGCTACATCACGCCGCAACGATGATCGATCCGCCTCCCGAGAAGATCACGTGGTGTTACGGAGAATGGCAGAGCGCCTATGCCGCTGTCGACAACGACTCGGTACACTTCGAGGAAGGCTTACCGAGCGGCGCGTTCGACGCGTCGACACGCAACCTCGTGGTCATCAACGATCTGATGGCGGAAACGGACGAACGGGTCACGACCTTGTTCACGAAAAAGATTCCTCACCAGAACACGTCTGTACTGTATCTCGTGCAGAACCTGTTTCCGAAAAACAAGGAGAGTTGCACGATCAGTCTGAACACAAAATACATGGTTGTATTCAAGAATCCTCGCGACGTGTCACAGGTAGGTCACTTGGCGCCCAGATGTATCCGGGACGCTAGAAGTTGGCCGGTGCGGTCTTTCTACCCTTGCGCAAAGAGGTGCTACTCAAGTAGACGACGACGATGGAACACGCACGGAAGATGACCTTGATAGATGTTGGACAGTCTACGCGCGCCACCACCACCGACGGATACCTTAGGACGCAAGATGCAGATCCTCGATAACGAGAAGAAAGCCATACTCGACAGACACGATCTCACCGACGGAGACATGTTCGTCATGTATAATCAAGTGTTGCAACGCTACAACGCGTTGGCCGATCGACGCACGCGCGAACTGGTGCGCGTGATGACTGTAACAAGGACGTGTCCCCAGTGGCCACAGCGGCGGCGGCGGCGGCGGCGGCGGCGGCGGCGGCGGCGAATTAGGCGCCGACCCCGTCGGAGGCGGGGGCGGGAGGTATAGAAGCGGACGTCGACAGCGTTCCCAAGGCGCTGAAGGCCAAAGCCAGACGTCGCGCGGAGAGCTCATGCATAAAGAAGTAGCGGTACCCGGAAGTAACGTGGTGGACCTCGTGAACGATCTGTTGCGTCAGCGCACGACCGTCGGCGATTCGACGGGATGGCAGGTGTTTGCGCGCCAACTCTGCGACATGAATCTACCCATGGAGTTGGTGGGTAACGAGGCCAGGAGACTCCACATTCAAGAGGCGCAAAGGAAGAGTGCAGTGGCGGCAGCGGCCACACGATCGCTCGGTAGAGTACGTCGAATGCTGCAGTGGACACCCCTCGCGCGGCGGCAACGAATGAGCCCATCCGCCGCCCTACCTACGTGGGAAGGACGCAATACATGGGAGCGACTTTAAAGGAGGCACACTGTCCCGAATCGACAGCATAATGTTCGATCCACCACGGGACAGTCTACGTTGTCTGTTTACCGCTGTCGCTTACGCCGGACTTTACATCATGAGCGGGATTACCATCGATTATATCATCCGTACATCATCATGGGCCACCGTAGCAAATAGCTGCAGGAAGTCTACTTCGATCCCGCCAAGGTGGGGAGTAATGGGGGAATCGAGTCTTTGCGCCGAGTCGCCTTCTGAACCATACAGAGTGTACCGAGAAAGGTCGTCGAACAATGGCTATCGGAACAGAACGCCTATACCCAACACAAACCGGTGAGAGTTCGTTTCCGGCGGCGACGCGTGGTCGTCGGAGGCCGGACTCAACAGTGGCAGGCCCATCTCGTCGACTTGTCCAGTTTGAAACGAGAAAACGACGGTACGATGTTCCTACTCACGGTGATCGACGTCTTCTCGAAAGTCGCCCAATGCGTTCCGCTGAAGACAAAGTCGGCGACGTCGATGGCGAGGGCGCTGGACGGACTGTTCACCGACGACGGCGATCGTCCGCTGACGTTGCAGACCGATAGAGGTCTGGAATTCCTGAACCGTGGCGTTCGGGTGTATTGGAAAAGTACGGTATCCATCACTTCTCCACCTACAACGAGGAGACCAAGGCGAGCATCTTGGAACGCTTTAATCGCACGGTAAAGTCGCGTATGTTGCGATACCTGACGAAACACAAGACGTGGCGTTACACGGATATCTTTCAGGACCTGGTACGCTCGTACAACGACACCCCTCACCGCAGCATCGGTAAGGCTCCGTCGCAAGCGAATACGTCGAATCATGAAGAGGTGTGGCAGCGCCTGTACGGAGGTCAGCACGGTAAGGGTGTGCCCAAGAATCACGTGCCGGATCGCGTGCGTATCAGCAAGGTCAAGAGACGCTTCGATAAAGGGTACACGGCGAATTGGACCGAGGAAATATTAACAATATACGAGGTGCATCCGTCCGATCCGCCCGTCTATCGCCTGACGGACGATCTCGGCGAAACACTGGACGGTACCTTCTACGAACCGGAGTTGCATAAGGTGACGGTTCCGGCCGATAAACGGTACCGTGTGGAATCGATAGTGGAGCGACGCAAGGTGGGCAGGCGACGGGAGGTGTTGGTGAAATGATTCGGATACCCTTCGAAATTCAACAGCTGGATCGATGCCAAGGCCCTCGTCGGCTATAAAGACTAGTCACGCGACCGACAAGATTTCATTCGCCCACCCATGACGGGCGAGACGACATCGCAGGTCACCGTTAGCGACGTCGACGACGAAATCGACGATCCGCCGCCGCCACAGAAAGAGAGGACTCTTCGTGGCACATATTCGGCACCGCGTGTCCCAAATAGGAGATCGTGCTTCTGTGTCAGGTCGTCGTCTTGTACACGGTCATCTTGGTCAGCATCTACAACTTGTCATTCGGACACCACGGGAATCCGACTGTGTGGACGGCCCTGTTGAGCAGTTCGTTGGGTTACCTGCTACCCAGCCCGACGTTGAAACACTACGTCACGACGCTACCGCAATGTATCCTATTACTGGGGCGATGGGAGTGTGGACTGGTGGAGATACAGTACCAGCACAGTTGGTACAACGTCGTAGACGACGACGCGGGGTTCGCTGTAATGCTACCGGTAGACGCGGAGGCGAACGTGTGGCCCATGCACATGAAGAGTGCCAGAATCGAGACCGGATACTGTAAAGATCCGTGGTCACTAGTCCTCGCGATTAACGCCGCTCTACGTCGCGTGGCTGGGAAGGGAAGGGTGAAACTGAGCTACAGTACCGTCACGCATAAGATAGCGGTGCAAATGCTACCGAATACCGTCTTCCGCGGCGCTATACTGACAACCATTCTCGGCTTTCGCAACATACGTTGCCGGCTCTCCCGAAGAATCCCGCGAATCCCGAGTTCAAGGTATATATCATGGAAGCCGACACCGTGGTGAACATGGAACGAGGGCTCGAATCGGTCTACGTCTACACGAATGTCGTGGAACCACGAGTTGTCGGTGACAGCCTCGTACCGCTGCTGCGCATCGTCCCACTGAGCGGTAGCCACGGCGACATCGTGTCAAAGAGTTCGAGACCGTGTTGGAGATCGACAAGAGTCGCAACGTCATCTACGACTACTGGTGGAAACCCTGCAGTTAGTCCGCCTACTCGCCCTCGATTCGCACGCCCGTGCCATCATTCGTGGGATCGTACCCAAAGATGTACTCCTCGCTCTACAGATAGACGCTTACCCGGTCGCCTTCGTGTGCAATACGCACGACACGGGTAAACCCGACAAACATTGGATAACGCTCTACGGAGACGCCAAAGGTCACGGTGAATACTTCTGCTCTTACGGCTTGGCGCCACGGCACGTCGAGTTCCGTCGATTCTTGAATAAACATTGTGTAACATGGACTCATAATTCAAAGAGACTTCAGAGTCCCGTGTCTAACGTTTGCGGACAATACTGTGTTGCTTATCTCATGTTTCGCTGTCGTGGACTTCCCATGAAGGAATTCGTGAACGGTTTCGGCACTGATCTGGTAGCAAACGATTGCCGTGTATTTGATTGGCTTAAACAACTGCAATAAGATGTGTGTGTTTCGTGCATGTACTGTGTTTCATTAACGGGCAGGTATCATCATTATCATTCGAGCCTATGGCGCGGTGATCACACACCCGTAAGCTCATGGCCTCTGCCACGGTGTTCAGTCACCCGTAAGTCGTACTACCATCCTACGAGCCACTTGCGTGGTCGTCATGACCCCTGAGCTCACGACCGCTGACGTGGTGTTCGCACACCCGCAAGTCATGTCACATCGTCGTCCACTTGTCTTCGGTTTCTAAAACACGGTTTCATATATGTGATATCACACGTATGCTTGTATATTTCGTCAATAAAATTCGTGTGCACTCGTATACTCTTGTGTTTCGTTAGTTCTTTCATACACGCGCATTCATACACACATATTTCTAAGTCTTTACACCCGCAGGAGGCATTACCTCCATTACATTCCGACAGGTGGTAGCAATACTTCAACTTCTTTCCGCTAGGGGGTGGTAGGTCACGTGGGGACAGGCGCCATCTTGGAATTTCCCCATGGGTGCCCCTGCCCCCTCCCTGGATGCTTACCCAGATGGCCGAGACTATTACTAACATTGGCACAACCATCTGCCAACCATGAACCAATGTTACCCTAACCATCTGCCAGCCATGAACCAACGATGTCCCAACCATATCTGCCAATGAAGAACCATCATTGCCCCAATCATGAATCAACATTGCCCCAAACATCTGCCAACCATGAACCAACGTTGCCCCAACCATCTACTAACCATGAACCAATTAACGTTGCCCTAACCATCTGCCAACCATGAACCAACGTTGCCCCAACCATCTGCTAACCATGAACCAATTAACGTTGCCCTAACCATCTACTCACCATGAACCAACGTTGCTCCATCCCAACCGTCTGGTAACATTGATCCAACCTTGCCCCAACCATCTGCCAACGAAGAACAGCCAGCGTCCTTCCGTTGATGGTATCATGCCGCACATATAGGTCCATTGAGGAATCTATCACTGGGTCTTTCCCGGGTCAGGGACACCGTGAGATACATGATTCAGTGGACGAAGAAGTCATCAAAGACGATTAAGGGAGTGTTCCTTGGCTTGTGAAAAGCTTAAAACAGATTTTCAGGATTCCCGATTTCATGTATTTATTGAAACACAGGCGCAACGAAATGTCTAAAGCCATGGACAATAGTTACAAACAGTGGTGTAAGAAGACGAAAATCACAAGACATACGTATATGGTGTAATCTGTATCTCAAAAAGGTAATAGAATGAGGTATACTACTTACAGACAACTGCATGTACTTATTCAGCACTTTAAAAAAAGTTTCACAGTAATTTTTGCGAGCATATTAAAGTCAAAGACACACTATTTTAAGTTTCCAAAAACTGTTGCCCCCTAAACAGAATCACACACACGCTCGCACGCACGCACGCACGCACACACGCCGGTCCGCCCGCCCGCACGCTCAAACACACACATTTCATAGCACATTTTAGCCTTTAGTGACACACATGCTGTATAAAATTCGTTAAGTTACCATACCTCATTTTCCACACATCCATTCCTAACCTGACACCCCTTCATTATTGCTAGGACCAGGCCAGTGATCGATAGATAACTGCCATAATTCGACAGCTCTGGCGCCACGGTGCACAACAAACTATGTGTTGTGTTCACGCTCAGAAATTAACACAAACTGCACAGTTGTCATTTTATTATGGATTCTTCGACCGCATGGGTAAGTGAAGTCGGCCCAACTTTCTGGTGAATTCGGCCCGCGTTTTTTTTATAGAGTTTTAAGTCATTATGTAGGTACTAATTGAAGTGTTTCTGGCGATATGGCGCTGGTGCGAAGTTAGACGTGCGAAAATCCGAGCCTTAAAAGGTGTTAAAAAGGTGGATACATTTAATAAATTCTAAGCTCCAGTGCCCTCTTGCGCTTTTCTAGCGCTATCTCGTGCGGGTTCATGAAAGGCGCGAGATGGTGCTGGTGCGAAGTTAGACGTGCGAAAATCGAGCCTTAAACGGTGTTTAAGGGTGTTGTTTTAGTGACCACATGTTCAATAACTGACATGTTCCGTGTAAAATATATATTGCATGCGATGTAACCAATTACTGTACAGTTTGCATGTTAAAACAGTGATTTCGGGGTGGGCCTAGCGGCCAGGATACAACAAAAATGTCAAAATTACTTCCCAGTGTCTCCTGCTACGTAAACTCTCATAAACTAACCCCCGCAAAGTGAATCTTGTTATTAATAAATTATGAAAGTTTTGAGCTGCATATATTAACAATGAGGTTTGTATGAAATCGCACTTTCCAAAACGGCCACCCCCAAAACAACCTAAACCTCGCTGCGGGCTAATACTGGTGATGCTAATGGGTTTGTTCTAAAGATGAAACCACACGAATAGACAAACCGACTGACAGACACAATAAATCCATATCATGATATGATACCATATACAATACATATCATACTTAAAGTTGCATTCTGAGATCACCCATCATTAGATACAAATTCCAAGTAAATCGACATGCCCCATTTTGAAAAAGCATAATTTAGCGAAGAACATATCAAACTTACATAAATATGGTCACAAGTAGGAAACAAGTACATATCTTGCACGCGCACACTTCCTTAAAATAGTACTTAGTTTAATTAATTCAGAATGCAACTGTTACAAGTCAATCGATAAAATAGATTACAGTAAAATTAATTTGAACACGCACCTTTGCATAGCCTTCAGCATGTCATAGCTGCCATTGGTGAAGGCGCAGGATTGGCAGAGAAAATGTGTATCATTCCCGATCCAGCTCTGCAGCACCGTCTGGTCCATCGGGATGCAAGATGCATGCGTCCAACAATCGCACTCTGAACACACTATCCAATCTTTGTCACATTCTTTTCTACACTTATCATAAGGATAGCGACACTTTCTAGCGCGTTTGGAGATCCCTGTTGCCATGATAATTGTTGTTGTGATTAATGATGATTTGAAGCGCTTATATAGCAACCAGTAGTCTTTCTGGCTCATCCCGGTTTGACACCTTGACCAATGAATAGCTTCTGACCAGACCATTGGACCCGGTCAATGGACAGACCTGCTGCTGCTTTCTATAATGTACGCTGACGACCGTTAATCCTATCACACCCCTTCAATCATGTTTACCGTTGTCAATAATTATACATTATTATTAATTTACATATATATATATATATATATTTCATGTCATTATCAATATCCAATCCAGATATTATACAAATACAAAACAACATAGATGTGTATTTCGGTGCTTTAAAAAATTCACTCAGAGATCGTCCATCGTTTAATAAAAAATACCCAGTGAATCAACATGCCGTATGAACTATATTTACGCTTTTCTCAGCACCAGATAATCTTTTTTGTACATTATATATAATTATAAGATACAAATGGCGCACAAGATGATCGAACAACTATATCCGCACACATGCGTTAGCATGTATGGTAATAGATTTCCGTAGATTTCAAACCCGTCTTTGTGTGTGCTTTGATATGTGATGGGACACAATGGGATAACTGGCCTGCGACTCCGTCATTGTTTTATTGAGCAGATACTTCTGAAGCGAATGTAGTTGTTTGTTTTATTCTTGTATTAATGTGTGAAGGGACACAATGGGATAACTGGCTTGCTACTCCACCATTGTTTCATTGAGCAGATACGTATGAAGCGAATGTAGTTATTTGGCGGTTTCTTGTTTACTACAACATTATTTGTTGTGTGAAGGGACACAATGGGATAACTGGCTTGCTACTCCGTCATTGTCTCATTGAGCAGGTACTTCTGAATCGAATGTAGTTGTTTGTCGGCTTCTTGTTTACTACAACAATATTAATGTGTGAAGGGACACAATGGGGTAACTGGCTTGCAACTCCATCATTGTTTCATTGAGCAAATACTTCTGAAGCTAATGTAGTTGTTTGGCGGCTTCTTGTTTACTACAACATTATTTGTTGTGTGAAGGGACACAATGGGATAACTGGCTTGCTACTCCGTCATTGTCTCATTGAGCAGGTACTTCTGAATCGAATGTAGTTGTTTGTCGGCTTCTTGTTTACTACAACAATATTAATGTGTGAAGGGACACAATGGGGTAACTGGCTTGCAACTCCATCATTGTTTCATTGAGCAAATACTTCTGAAGCTAATGTAGTTGTTTGGCGGCTTCTTGTTTACTACAACATTATTTGTTGTGTGAAGGGACACAATGGGATAACTGGCTTGCTACTCCGTCATTGTCTCATTGAGCAGGTACTTCTGAATCGAATGTAGTTGTTTGTCGGCTTCTTGTTTACTACAACAATATTAATGTGTGAAGGGACACAATGGGGTAACTGGCTTGCAACTCCATCATTGTTTCATTGAGCAAATACTTCTGAAGCTAATGTAGTTGTTTGGCGGCTTCTTGTTTACTACAACATTATTTGTTGTGTGAAGGGACACAATGGGATAACTGGCCTGCGACTCCGTCATTGTTTCATTGAGCAGGTACTTCTGACGTGAATGTAGTTGTTCGTCGGCTTCTTGTTTACTATACAACAGTATTAATATGTGAAGGGACACAAAGGGTAACTGGCTTAACTCCACCATTATTGTTTAGCAACTTTATTGAGTACGAGTGAATACAAAAATAAAGTTCATGATCAATAGATGATTTGTCAGTCAGTCAAGCTATATGAGTCTTATTGCTATTTTGAAATTGGCTTGTACAAAAATTACACTCAAAATCTGCTCAGTAACCATCGACTCAGCTCTTTTTATTCATGTACATGATTTCCAATTTTAAGTTGGACCTAGGTCACGCATGTACAATCACCAGAGTTGTGGGCCGATAAGAAAAATCAACATCGTGCTCGGAGGCCGAATTCGTCCAAGCGAAGTGGGTGGGCCGAATTCACCAGGCTGAATTCACCGTAGGCCGAATTCACCAGAGTTATGGGCCGAATTCACCAAGCGATGTGGGCCGAATTCACTGGGCCGAATTCACCGTGGGCCGAATTCACCTGTATCCTCGTCTACGATCTCGCGGTGTAAAGCGAGAACGAAATGGGAGTTTTGTTTTGGTGCGAAATTTGAACATTGCTATGAGCGTGAGTATTTTTTACATTTTTATTGCATCTAATTGTTGTGCAAGCACAGCTAATTCAGCACTAATTGAATTCCCACTAATTTATTGTAAAAAACCTGGCTCTCAACATTGGGGACTGTGTATCCCCCGTGAATCGGAGATCACGTTAATGTCGGTCCCGTCTCAATTTGGGACGTAAAAGAACCACTGAGGACGACAAGCACCCTGGCAGTGACCACCCTCAGTGCCAGCATAAAAAGGTCGGCTTGGCGATAATGTTCTGAAAAAGGCTGGCTAGTTGAATGAGACCTCATAAGATCATAACATTGTAACCACAATATATACAGGCTAGGCAGTTAATAGAACGTTGCCGAGTGCTGGAAACAACTAGGAAACTAGGAAAAGTCCCCCGGATTTGTTGTCAAACTCACATTCACCAGGAAAAATGAGCAAACATTCGTGATTAGATTCGGCGTAATTCGTATAATTCGGCCAAACACATGTCCATCCTTGTTGGCAATATTGTCAGATCATCATTTTGTGAAATGTATATATACTGGATCTTAGCCCTGCTCCTAGTCTAGGCCGCCTTTGCCAGGCTAGCACCCGGCCTCTGTCTAAAGGCTGTAAAGCCTAAACTAAAGCCTAATAAAGGCTAAAACGTACAACTAGTAAAAACTTTCATTATCTTTTACGACTTTATGTAAACAATTATCTTAAAATCATTACATGTAATGATTATTATTGCACTTCCGATTTTCTGTGAGCCTCAACTTCAAGACAGGTCCTCTCCAGAGTCAATCCCGGGAGGGTGCAGACTGCAGTTGGAGGTTCCAAGTCCAAGACCTAAAACAATACAACCCTTGAAAGGCCAGGCCCAGGGTTATGTCACAAAACATGTTCTACTGATTTGTCCCAATCACTAAAATTTTTACTCATCTAAATAAATAATTAAATGGTCATTATATCTGGCAGTTTGCAAATCCAATTGCCTGGTTGACATATGATGCTAACCATTTCTGTTGAAATTGGCAGTGACAAGGATTTCACGAGACAACAACAAGACACGTACATGCATAACTTTTGTCAGTTGCACCATAGACTTTCCGAATAGAATTTTGCGTAAATTCTAAATTTATAAAGTTTTATCTTGTTGCAGTGTTCATGACCAGTGAAGCCGTGATGGCGCCTGTGTGTGACACGCCCAGGTCACGCCGCCCACTCATCAAGGTTGTGGTGAGAATTCGACCTGCATCAGACACCAGTAGTGACACCTGTTGGGTGAAGCAAGTTGACCGGCGAACGCTACAGACCGTCAACCATCGAAATGTGAAAGAGTTCCTACATTATGAGTAAGTGTCAACATACAGTGATAATGTGTGACTTGCCACAGCGAACCAGGTATTATTATTAATGAGTAAGTGTCAACATACAGTGATAATGTGTGACCTGCCACAACAAACCGGGTATTATTGTTATTCAGTAAGTGTCAACATACAGTGATAATGTGTGATCTGCCACAACGAACTGAGTATTATTATTATTAAGTAAGTCAACATACAGTGATAATGTGTGACCTGCCACAACGAACCAGGTATTATTATTATTAAGTAAGTGTCAACATACAGTGATAATGTGTGACCTCCCACAACAAACAGGGTATTATTGTTATTCAGTAAGTGTCAACATACAATGATAATGTGTGATCTGCCACAGCGAACCGAGTATTATTATTATTAAGTAAGTGTCAACATACAGTGATAATGTGTGACCTGCCACAACGAACCGGGTATTATTGTTATTCAGTAAGTGTCAACATACAGTGATAATGTGTGACTTGCCACAGCGAACTGGGTATTATTATTAATGAGTAAGTGTCAACATAGAGTGATGATGTGTGACCTGCCACAGCGAACCAGGTTTTATTATTATTAAGTAAGTGTCAACATACAGTGATGATGTGTGACTTGCCACAGCGAACCGGGTATTATTATTAAGTAAGTGTCAACATACAGTGATGATGTGTGACTTGCCACAGCGAACCGGGTATTATTATTATTAAGTAAGTGTCAACATACAGTGATGTGTGATGTATTATTGTGATCTGCCACAGCGAACCAAGTATTCATTGATGATGTGTGACTTGCCACAGCGAACCGGGTATTATTATTAAGTAAGTGTCAACATACAGTGATGATGTGTGACTTGCCACAGCGAACCGAGTATTATTATTATTAAGTAAGTGTCAACATACAGTGATAATGTGTGACTTGTCACAACGAACCGGGTAATATTATTATTAAGTAAGTGTCAACATACAGTGATAATGTGTGATCTGCTATGGTGAACCGGGTATTATTATTAATGAGTAAGTGTCAACATACAGTGATGATGTGTGACTTGCCACAGCGAACCAAGTATTATTATTATTAAGTAAGTGTCAACATACAGTGATAATATGTGACTTGCCACAACGAACCGGGTATTATTATTAAGTAAGTGTCAACATACAGTGATAACGTGTGACCTGCCACAGCGAACCGGTTATTATTAAGTAAACTTGTCAACATGCAGTGATAATGTGTGACCTGCCACAGTGAATCGGGTATTATTAAGTAAACCTGTCACCATATAATCAAATCAAAAGCGTTTAATCAAACACATCAAACAATTCAAGTGTACAAGTGAATGAGACATACAAAACCTATGGGTGACAAGTTTGAAAGGAGAAGCATAGAAGTGACATTACTTATAAAGGAATGCTTCTCCTTTGTTGACAATTCCTAACAGCATTTGTTTTACAAGATGTTAAATTAATTAGTTATATACAATATGACAATCATTACAAATGTTTTGGGTGCTTGCTACGAAAACCTAACAGAAAAAAAAGAAAAAAGTGAGATTATATACGCATACAATAACTCTCAATTGTATGTTTGTTGTGGTGTGATTTAAAAGGTGAAACGAACTTATTGTGCAAAAATTAATATTTAACGAATTCCACATTTTGGATCCATGTACAATTAATGACACACATCTTCTAGTGGTTGAAGCACGGGTACGTAAAATTGATATTGGCTTCATGTGGAGTACTTCTTAACATGTTTAACAAATAACCTTTTAATATTCAACGGTCATTCATTTTTATGGGCTTTATACATCAATAGTAATATCCTAAATTGTACCGAGTCAGTAAATTATAAAATGCGAGCTTTGTAAAAAAGTGGAGTTGTGTGATCGCTGTGCATTGTGTATAATCCGTATTACCCTCTTTTGTAACATACAGTGTAAGTTGGTGGGGTAGGTATTTCCCCATATTTCCACACAATACAATAAATACGGCAAACACAGAGTAGAATGTAACATGTACATACATTGGCGGTCGATTACTTTACTGCATCTGTACATAATAGCAACACTAACTGATAGTTTAGACTTTACTCGTCTGATGTGATCTTTCCAGTTTAATGCTTCATCGATGAGCACGCCTAGTAATTTTGTAACTCCTACTCTTAATATCTGTGTATGTCTTATCTTGATATTTACATCAGGCGTTCATATTGAGAACGACCGGAAAATAACATGTAATTGGTCTTGGCTATATTAACAGACAATTTGTTGATTGAGAACCACAATTGCAGTTTAACCAGCTCGCTGCACACACTGTTTTCAAGCTGTTTTGATTCATTGGCTGAACATAAAATGTTCGTGTCATCAGCAAATAAGACAAACTTGATCATGTCATTGATGTATAGAATAAAAAGCTTCGGACCAAGTATAGACCCTTGTGGAACTCCACGTGTTATTCTTTGTGTGTAGCCATCAATGTTTACAAATTGGCTGCTATTATGCAAATAACTACTAATCCAATTATATGCGTTACCACGAATGCCATAGAATTCAAGATTTTTACACAACAGTTGGTGATCGACAGTGTCAAATGCTTTTTTAAGACCTATGAATACGCCTAACGCACATTTCTTGTGTTCAAACGAATTTGTGATATCTTCAAGTAATTCAACCAAGGCATGCGAAGTTGACATGCCTTCTCTAAACCCATATTGGCATTCGTTTAGGATTGTAACATTTTCCATGTCCCCGACAAGTTGTCCCGATTCTCAGACAATAATTTACTAAAATAATCCCGTTTAGCATATCGTATAATGGTTGTTAGTTTATTCTTGTACAATTTATACCTTAATTCGGTAGCTTTGCTTCTATTAGAAATAAACTGTTTGTATAATTTATTTTTTTCCTACATGCATTTTTGAGACTGTTCGTGAGCCAAGGGATTTTTTGTTCACACTTATTTTTATGATTAACTCGACGAAGCGGACAATGCTGATTATACAATGCAGTGAAATCGCTAAGAAAATTGTTATGTGCCTTATTAGTATCAGTGTAACTAAGCACCTTGTCCCACGAATGAGCTTTCAACGCTGTATTTAGTGCAAAGGTATTATCAGCACTTAATTGACGTTTGTATCTAGCAGGGCAACTGCAACTACGTCGACTACCATCAGGCTTACAAATGGCAAACACAGACAAATGATCGCTTATATCAGTGACATATAAACCACTCGTTATATCGCTATCAATATCATTAGTAAATATATTATCAATAAGTGTTGATGATGCAATTGAAATTCTTGTAGGTCTAGTAATTATTGGATACATGCCAAGGCTAAACATCATATCCAGGAAATATTTTGTGCCACTATGCGAATCATGTTTCAATAAGTCTATATTGAAGTCGCCACAAATGAATATAGTTTTCTTAACTGCAGTTTGATTAAATAGGCGGTCAATGCTATCATAAAATAAAGATACGTCAGACCCAGGTGTTCTATATATGCAGGCAATGACAACATGTCTGTTGTTGGCTAATTTTAACTCTATAGTGACACATTCAAATACATCCCTTACAACTGTTGATTTACTCGATATAACAGAGCAATCGAGAACATTTTTGGCATATAGAGCCACACCACCTCCTTGTTTATAATCCCTTACAATGTGAAAAGATGTATAACCTGGTAGTTGAAACTGGGAAGTTTGATAATGTGTGACCTGCCACAGCGAACCGGGTATTATTGTCATTAATTAAGTTGCATATGCGTATTCTGCACACAATAATAATAATGACAAACTTCTATAGTGCCTAAATCCCCAGGAATTTGGGCTCAGAGGCACAACATACAAGAATCATTGGGCAAAATTGTTAACAAGGACAAGCAAGAGTCGTCATTAGAGCAAGGGACCACCAAAGGTTAGGGTGGGAATGCAATTTCAAATAAGTCTAGTTTTTACAAAAGGTATTTATAGTCTCAGATGATTTTAAAGCGATAGGGGTTGATTCCAGATTGTGGGTGCAGCTACAGAAAAAGCACGTTTGCCGATATTAAGCTTGGTTTTCGGAACAAAAAGTCGTTGATCTGAGATTCCTGGGGATATCGGAAAAACGAAGGAGACTAAACAAATAGGATGGGTATATGTCTCCATAGCCAATAAATTTTGTGATTTTGACATAAATGTGTACCTTATATAATCTAAACTTACAATGTCCAGTTTATTTTCCAAAAAAACTAATAAAATACAAGCATTTACAAACATGTGAATTAAATAATAATAGATGATATGAGTCAAAACCACTTCATTTCTCAAAATGCTTCAATTTTAGCATTAATCGAAAACTATGAAGATATTTTAACAAATGAGATATGATTTTAGAACTTGTGGTCTCTGGAATACAAAAAGGAATAAACTCCATTTCACTATTTTGCGATCGAAACTAAACTCCATTTCAGTTAGCTGTGGCAGGTGAAGTATTACTGAACTAATTAGTTCTTAAGAGTTGTTGAACTGAACAAATTGAAGTAGGATAGATATCTTACCCATGGAGAACAACTGTGATGGAATTGTCCCAGAGGTGACTAAATGATTAGATGAGAGATGAGAGCAGATAGAGTGGAACTCAGGAAGGTCGACTTATAGTGATGACATCATCAGGAAGGAAGGTGTCATTTCTAGATTTTAGCAGATCTAGATTGGAGTGGATACACACTGTGTCTGTTGTAGATTTGAGCTGGTCTATGTTCACACTGTGTATGTTGTAGATTTGAGCTGGTCTATGTTCACACTGTGTCTGTTGTAGATTTGAGCTGGTCTATGTTCACACTGTCTCTGTTTTAGATTTGAGCAGGTCTATGTTCACACTATCTCTGTTTTAAATTTGAGCAGGTCTATGTTCACACTGTCTTTTTAGATTTGAGCAGGTCTGTGTTCATGCTGTCTCTGTTTCAGATTTGAGCAGGTCTATGTTCACACTGTCTCTGTTTTAGATTTGAGCAGGTCTATGTTCACACTATCTCTGTTTTAAATTTGAGCAGGTCTATGTTCACACTGTCTCTGTTGTAGGTTTGAGCAGGTCTATGTTCATACTGTCTGTGTTGTAGATTTGAGCAGGTCTATATTCACACTGTCTGTATTGTTGGTTTAAGCAGGTCTATGTTCACACTGTCTGTATTGTAGATTTGAGCAGGTCTTTGGGCCTGAGACGGGACAGGCCTTGATCTATGAGGGATGTGCGCGTACTCTTGTCACCGATGTCCTAGAAGGACGCAATGCATGCGTCTTTGCCTATGGACCAACAGGCTCAGGTCAGTAGAAAATAGAAATACATTCAAGAGTGTGAGGCAATAAAATGTAGGTTAGGTATTTGTTTTTAGTAATTCAATGTCCCCTTTACTGTTTGTGTTGATGATTGGTGTAGAAATGATGATGTTTAACCATACTGATAATGATTAAGTGTATTTAAGGGAATTCACAGTTGTCAACATTTACCTAGATTCATTACTTTCATTTGTATAGTCTATAGAACATACTAATTCTCAGACACCCCTCCGCCCCCTGAATTAATACTTGAAAATGTTTACAATTTGTTTACATCCATACTAATAATGTTTACAAACATAGTTTACAATAACTATGATTATACAATTCACATGCCACCAAAATTTTTTATAATTAGTATGCCGATCTTGACAGTAGGTGTAGTAGTAATACAGCCACATCGCAATTAAGGTCCCCCTAGAACAGATTATTTCCGTTATTGTAAAGGGTAGGAATTTAGTCCCGCTAATACGGTCACCTCGCCATTCAGGTCACCTCGCCATTCAGGTCATATCGCCGTTCAGGTCACCTTGCCATTCGGGCCACCTTGCCATTCAGGTCACCTCGCCATTCAGGTCACCATGCCATTCAGGTCACCTCGCCATTCAGGTCACCTCACCATTCCGGCCACCTTGCAATTCAGGTCACATTGCCATTCAGGTCACCTCGCCATTCAGGTCACCTCATCATTCAGGTCACCTCGTCATTCAGGTCACTTTTGCCTAGTCCTGATGACGTTCCACTGTGTATATCAACAATTGTGAACTAATGTTGATATGCTGCCTTTGCAGGAAAGACCCACACGATGTTGGGTTCAACAGATGATCTGGGCATGATACCTAGGTGTGTCACGGATCTGTTCACTGCGATCCGGGAGAAGGCAGTGAACAGATCCACAATACACTACCAACTCAGGTTCTCATATCTGGAGATCTACAACGAAAAGGTAACACTGAAATGATATTGAAACTGTCAACATATTCTGTATGTTTGTGAAGGTTAAAACAAACCCACTGAATGTCGTTGGCAATTTCAAATGTTTGCAAGACATGTAAAAATCAGTAGTTAATGTAAATACCAGATTACTGGCTCCTGGTGTCATTATTACACTTGTTGCATCATTACACTTGTTACATGTGTACAGTTGTTACACCTGTACACTTGTTACACCACTGTGTTTGTTACACCAGTACACTTGTTACACTAGTGCACTTGTTACATCGGTACACTTGTTACATTGGTACACTTGTTACACTTGTTACATCAGTACAGTTGTTACATCAATTCACTTGTTACATCAATTCACTTGTTACATCAATTCACTTGTTACATTGGTACACTTGTTACATTGGTACACTTGTTACATCAATACAGTTATTACATCAGTTCACTTGTTACATCGGTACACTTGTTACATTGGTATACTTGTTACATCAGTACAGTTGTTACTTCAGTTCACTTGTTACATTGGTACACTTGTTACAACAGTACAGTTGTTACATCAGTATACTTGTTACATCGGTATACTTCTTACATCAGTTCACTTGTTACATCGGTACACTTGTTACACTGGTATGCTTGTTACATCGGTACACTTGTTACACTGGTATACTTGTTACATCAGTACAGTTGTTACATCAGTACACTTGTTACATCGGTACACTTGTTACATCAGTACACTTGTTACATTGGTATACTTGTTACATCAATATACTTGTTACATCGGTATACTTGTTACATCAGTTCACTTGTTACATCGGTACACTTGTTACACTGGTATGCTTGTTACATCGGTACACTTGTTATATCGGTATACTTGTTACATCAGTTCACTTGTTACATCGGAACACTTGTTACACTGGTATACTTGTTACATCAGTACAGTTGTTACATCAGTACACTTGTTACATCGGTATACTTGTTACATCGGTACACTTGTTACATTGGTATACTTGTTACATCAGTACAGTTATTACATCAGTACACTTGTTACGTGATCAAGGGTTTACCTGGATGTTTGTGGTCAAGGGTCCTCAGGACCTCCAGCCTTCTTTTGAGAGCTAAGGATATCAAGGAAGCCACAACTCACTTTGGAAGGCTTCATGGTGATGACAGTAGCACAAGGAATAGCCAATATGCTGCTGATGGAACTGCACATTACTTTGTGGACACTTAATTTGATTTCGGCATTATGACAGTTGTGCCTAAATGTTAATCCTCAATGTGTTTATTCCATCAATCCACATCGTTTCAGGAATACAATGTCCCAAATAGCGCTCGCTCAGGTTTGAATCAGTGTGCGCCACTGGGGTCGCGGGCTACTGCACAGTTGAAAAAAGCAATATTCATAAATTGCATGTTGATGCAAACCGGAGCGCTATTTCTGCCTCAAAAGTGCCCTCAAATCAATATTTTAGAATAATGTACTGTATATCTGAAACAATGTGAAATGATGGCACAAACACACTGAGGTATCGAATCGGTTCGATTGTTGGACAACCGACTGGTGCGATCGGCTCTGGGATGGGAGTGCTTGCTCTCTCTGTTGGCCCGTCATTTGTTTGGTGATAACAACCGTTTAGTTATACAAAAGAATGTTTGTAAGTCGCTTTGTTTTTTATTGCTGTAGCTCTAATAAACTAGGAAGTCTTATAACACACAGCGACTGTGCTGAAACATTGACGCCTGAATGGACATGCGCACGGATTGGAATGGTATTCTGGTTCGCGAATCAGTTCCTAGAGGTGCTCCACAAAACTACATGCAGAGTGGCGCCACATGGAGGATTAGGCACCCTTCTGAATCGGGAAGCATATGCCTACGGGAATTGTTATTTGGAAGGCCTCATGAAAAGAAATACCAAACGAACTGATTCGGTAATAAACTACCAAGTTAAAGGCTTTCATTTTCATTATATATTTCTGTTATATATGTCATTGATGCGCGCGTCCCGTGGGACACAACGATTATATTGTACTGTTTCTGTGCATATATATGATATAGGTTGCAGGATCTTGCATCCCGTAAACCCCTGCTAGTACACTTGTTACATCAGTACTCTTGTTACATCAGTACACTTGTTACATCAGTACTCTTGTTACATCAGTATACTTATTACATCAGTACACTTGTTCCATCAGTACACTTGTTACATCAGTACACCTGTTACATCAGTACACTTGTTCCATCAGTACTCTTGTTACATCAGTACACTTGTTACATCAGTACACTTGTTACATCAGTACTCTTGTTACATCAGTACTCTTGTTACATCAGTACTCTTGTTACATCAGTACACCTGTTACATCAGTACACTTGTTCCATCAGTACACTTGTTCCATCAGTACTCTTGTTACATCAGTACACTTGTTACACCAGTACACCTGTTACATCAGTACACTTGTTCCATCAGTACACCTGTTACATCAGTACACCTGTTACATCAGTACACCTGTTACATCAGTACACTTGTTCCATCAGTACACTTGTTCCATCAGTACACCTGTTACATCAGTACACTTGTTCCATCAGTACACTTGTTCCATCAGTACACTTGTTACATCAATACACTTGGTACATCAGTAAACTTGTTACATCAGTACATTTGTTACATCAGTACGCTTGCTCCATCAGTACGCTTGTTACATCAGTACGCTTGTTACATCAGTACACTTGTTCCATCAATACACTTGTTACATCAGTACATTTGTTACATCAGTACGCTTGCTCCATCAGTACGCTTGTTACATCAGTACGCTTGTTACATCAGTACGCTTGTTACGCCAGTACAATTGTTACATCAGTACGCTTGTTACGCCAGTACACTTGTTACGTCAGTATACTTATTACATCAGTACACATGTTACATCAGTACACTTGTTACATCAGTACACCTGTTACATCAGTACACCTGTTACATCAGTACACCTGTTACATCAGTACACATGTTACATCAGTACACTTGTTACATCAGTACACCTGTTACATCAGTACACCTGTTACATCAGTACACTTGCTACATCAGTACACTTGGTACATCAGTACACTTGTTCCATCAATACACTTGTTACATCAGTAAACTTGTTACATCAGTACATTTGTTACATCAGTACGCTTGCTTCATCAGTACGCTTTTTACATCAGTACGCTTGTTACATCAGTACGCTTGTTACATCAGTACACTTGTTACATCAGAAAACTTGTTACATCAGTACATTTGTTACATCAGTACACCTGTTACATCAGTACGCTTGCTCCATCAGTACGCTTGTTACATCAGTACGCTTGCTCCATCAGTACGCTTGTTACATCAGTACGCTTGTTACATCAGTACGCTTGTTACATCAGTACATTTGTTACATCAGTACGCTTGCTTCATCAGTACGCTTGTTACATCAGTACGCTTGTTACATCAGTACGCTTTTTACATCAGTACGCTTGTTACATCAGTACGCTTGTTACATCAGTACACTTGTTCCATCAATACACTTGTTACATCAGTAAACTTGTTACATCAGTACATTTGTTACATCAGTACACCTGTTACATCAGTACGCTTGCTCCATCAGTACGCTTGTTACATCAGTACGCTTGCTCCATCAGTACGCTTGTTACATCAGTACGCTTGTTACATCAGTACGCTTGTTACATCAGTACGCTTGTTACATCAGTACACTTGTTCCATCAATACACTTGTTACATCAGTAAACTTGTTACATCAGTACATTTGTTACATCAGTACGCTTGCTCCATCAGTAAACTTGTTACATCAGTACATTTGTTACATCAGTACGCTTGTTACATCAGTAGATTTGTTACATCAGTACAATTGTTCCGTCAGTACACTTGTTACATCAGTACGCTTGTTACATCAGTATGCTTGTTACATCAGTAGGCTTGTTACATCAGTAGATTTGTTACATCAGTACAATTGTTCCGTCAGTACACTTGTTACATCAGTACACTTGTTACATCAGTACATTTGTTACATCAGTACGCTTGCTCCATCAGTAAACTTGTTACATCAGTACATTTGTTACATCAGTACGCTTGCTTCATCAGTACACTTGTTACATCAGTACGCTTGTTACATCATTACGCTTGTTACATCAGTAGATTTGTTACATCAGTACAATTGTTCCGTCAGTACACTTGTTACATCAGTACATTTGTTACATCAGTACGCTTGCTTCATCAGTACGCTTGTTACATCAGTACGCTTGCTTCATCAGTACGCTTGTTACATCAGTAGGCTTGTTACATCAGTACGCTTGTTACATCAGTAGATTTGTTACATCAGTACAATTGTTCCGTCAGTACACTTGTTACATCAGTACACTTGTTACATCAGTACGCTTGTTACATCAGTAGGCTTGTTACATCAGTAGATTTGTTACATCAGTACAATTGTTCCGTCAGTACACTTGTTACATCAGTACACTTGTTACATCAGTACATTTGTTACATCAGTACGCTTGCTCCATCAGTAAACTTGTTACATCAGTACATTTGTTACATCAGTACGCTTGCTTCATCAGTACGCTTGTCACATCAGTATGCTTGTTACATCATTACGCTTGTTACATCAGTAGATTTGTTACATCAGTACAATTGTTCCGTCAGTACACTTGTTACATCAGTACACTTGTTATGCCAGTACACATGTTACATCAGTACACTTGTTACATTAGTACACTTGTTACATCAGCACATTTGTTATGTCAGTACACTTGTTCCATCAGTACACTTGTTACATTAGTACACTTGTTACATCAGTACACTTGTTACTTTAGGACATTTGTTACAACAGTACATTTGTTACTTTAGGACATTTCTCACATCAGTACACTTGTTACTTTAGGACATTTCTTACATCAATGCACTTGTTACTTTAGGATATATTAGTTACATCAGTACACTTGTTACTTTAGGACATTTCTTACATCACATGCATCAATTTACTTCTTATTTCTGCCTTCTACTTCAAACGTTATTGAGAAACCCACTCGAAGCATTCTCTTGATAGTACATGTGCTGGCCACCAGGTGCAGGACCTTCTCATGCCCCAGCAGACATCGGTCGACCTTCCGATCCGTGAAGACCTTCACCACAACATCTTTGTGGTCGGTCTGTCGGAGCAGACCGTCAACAACATGGAAGAGTTCACCGCGGCCTTCGCTCCAGCTGCAAAGAACAGGTGACATTGTCATGAGCACATCTAGTTCTTTTTCAACTTTGAACATAACTACTTATAGTTATAATCGAGTTTGTGTGTGTACGCATTGCAGGGATTCCCTTGGAGCACGGACACGCGTCAATGATGCGTTGTACGTTGGAATGCTGCATACTTTTTTGCCACACGTGCCCAAAAGACGCATACAAATAAATCTGAGAAAATTGAGGGGCACTTGTGTAGAATCCGGACCGGGGTGGGTCCACCTCGATTTTGCCGTTATTAACTATAGTTTTGCCTAAATTTGGAATGTCGATGCTATGATTAAATCATTCCACATCATCCAAGGCATATTTACGCTATAAAAATATTGCGTCTTAGGCTTAGCGCATTTTGAGGCCCAAATAGTGCTCTGGTTTGCTCCAGTCTGCGCCCAAACACTGACAACGGCCACGCGGACAACAAACAGAACAATGGCCTGTATGGAGTTATTAAAATCACATCATACATTGATGACTGGACACTGAGAACAGTCTAATCAATACCCTTGTGCCTTGCCTACCACTTGTCTGTCATTGACATTGTTTATAATTATAAGCTTTAGACGAGCTCTGTGAACAGTGCTTGTTGCCGCAGACACCATACTATCGCCCATCGTCAACTTTCAACTCTTACCGAACAAAGTGCAATCTGTTCATATCTATACAAAATAATATCCATCCATACATGTTCACTATATACACGTTTTAAAATTAATGTATGTTTGCTAAATATTACAATTGGAGTACATTATAAAAAATATACATTTTAAAAATCATGTTTATTAATCATGCCTCCGTCAATAAGGCTCACAAATAATATATTCATTACAAATGCCCCCGTCGCCTTGGGTCATAAACTTCGGAAAAAAGACAATGCTATGTTCTAGTCTTACATGTAGTAGTCTTAACTGTATAGTATAATTTAATTGAGCTAATTTAAGTGGGTGATTTTCCCACAACTTATAATCTAATTTCCTCTCAAAAGATTGCACCGATGTAATCTCAGCCACAGACTGTGTGAGGCCATTCCATACATCTGTTCATTGGTTTATCAATGAGTTTTTTAATGTTTAATCAACATGGTTCTTTGAATATTTGTAGTTGATGCTATCTCGTATGTGAATCGTTGTCACTCAATGTCACCAACTGTTGCATCGTATTTCTCAGTTAGAATCTCCCTATCCTTGGAACAGTAGGCTGTAGCAGCATGACCAGTCCATGAAAAATGGGGCACACCTACCCAGAATGTATCTAGTTTTGTAACGTTACAGATTTAAAAAAAAACATGTCTGCACTTTGATATTGATGATTATATATTTTGTACCCAGAAATATGTCACTTAGGCAGTCCTGAATTGAATTCAAAACAAGGCCAGACACCGCAAGTGAAATTGTTTTTTGACAAAAAAATACTTAAAATGGTTTTCTGCCAGATTATTATACCTTTATGTGCATACTATCAATAAAGTTCACTTCTATGACAATTACGTACATCTAGGTGAGTTTTATTAGTCATGGATCCAGCATGTCGATATCATGTAATGAAATTCATTATGCAATCTTTGACAGCCATTTTCTCAAAAAACATTTTTCTTCAAATTTGTGCATTTGGAAATGGGATATCTCTTGGAATAATTATGCTATATAAGTAATGTTTTCAGTGTTGCATTCAGCATATTCTACTGTGTGCAATGATCAGACACTTTTTTAAATCATGAATAGTTTGAAAGATATATCCATATTTGTTGCCAAAAAACATGATTTGTTTTCGTATTTTACCAAAAAAAACAACAACAAAAAACAACATTTCACAAAATGTTCTGATCATTTCACAGTAGAATCTACAGAGAACATGGATTTGCAAGAATTATAACTATATATGTGTTCAATAAAAAATGGCAGTGTTTCCAAATTTGCCAATATTTGCTCAAAATGGTGGCCATTTTGTTTGTTACCATGGAAACGGGGGGTCTGGCTGAAAAAAGTTCAATATATTTTACTTAGTAAGACCCATTTCATGCTTTGGGCAGAAAAATTGAACTGTTTGCACAAATTAAAAAATAATCATATAACATGATTACATGTGTAACATAAAAAAATGTAATGTTCACATTTACCAGTTTATTTAAGCGATCATACTATCATGCAAAAGGCATGTAGTTCTACCTCTGATGTGAAGGGCACGTGCGTATCTTTCTCCAGATTGATCCCTGTGGATGTGGTCATGTTAATGTTTTCCTCTTAGACGGCTGGAATCCCGAACGTCAAACTTTTAGGGATTAATCTACGACACCTAGAATAGTACGTAAGACCTATTTGTTTTTTCAAAATACCCCATATATGTCAATATTCTTACCTTTTATGGAGTAAATCAGTTGTTTAGAAAGGTAAAACGTTATGAGTGCATAATACGTAATTTAACGTAAAACGTAACCTAACAAACACAGCAAAACGGCCCCTGCATCATGGACTTTGTAACATAGAGTAGACACTGACACAATAATGCTTATATCTGCCCTCATGCCAATAGCATAGCAATATGAATATTGTTTGACAGTTCTACATTGTCACAACTAGGACCTATCGATGGATGTGAACTTCACATTCTCTCCGACCTTTGTAATTTTGAACAAACAACGAGTGTCTGCAAGCACGTTATGGTGTTTATGTAATAATGCTGTGTTTTCTAAAATTTGGTAAAAACCACTATCATGATTGTCAAGTACTATGGCATCCCGTCAAGATACATAGTAAAAGTATCTCATTTTGCCATTCTGATGGCGAATAAGTGGCCATGTATACATGTACCTTCGTGGTTTCTTTCAGACGCACTGCAGCTACGTCCCTGAACAAGCGATCTAGTCGCAGTCATGCTCTGCTCATGCTCAAAGTGCTGCGTGTGACGCCATCTGGTGGCACCGCAGTTGTCGGGAAAGTGAACCTGATTGACCTTGCAGGAAGTGAGGATAACCGTCGCACAGGGAACGCCGGGATCAGGCTGAAGGAATCGAGTGCCATCAACACTTCCCTCCTTGCTCTAGGCCAGGTGGTGGAAGCTCTCAAGAATGGACAGGTTAGTGTCATTGACACTTTTCTCCTTGCCTTGGACCAGGTGGTGGAAGCTCTCAAGAATGGACAGGTTAGTGTCATCGACACTTCTCTCCTTGCCTTGGGCCAGGTGGTGGAAGCTCTCAAGAATGGACAGGTTAGTGTCATTGACACTTCTCTCCTTGCCTTGGGCCAGGTGGTGGAAGCTCTCAAGAATGGACAGGTTAGTGTCATTGACACTTCTCTCGTTGCCTTGGGCCAGGTGGTGGAAGCTCTCAAGAATGGACAGGTTAGTGTCATTGACACTTCTCTCCTTGCCTTGGGCCAGGTGGTGGAAGCTCTCAAGAATGGACAGGTTAGTGTCATTGACACTTTTCTCCTTGCCTTGGGCTAGGTGGTGGAAGCTCTCAAGAATGGACAGGTTAGTGTCATCGACACTTCTCTCCTTGCCTTGGGCCAGGTGGTGGAAGCTCTCAAGAATGGACAGGTTAGTGTCATTGACACTTCTCTCCTTGCCTTGGGTCAGGTGGTGGAAGCTCTCAAGAATGGACAGGTTAGTGTCATTGACACTTCTCTCCTTGCCTTGGGCCAGGTGGTGGAAGCTCTCAAGAATGGACAGGTTAGTGTCATTGACACTTTTCTCCTTGCCTTGGGCCAGGTGGTGGAAGCTCTCAAGAATGGACAGGTTAGTGTCATCGACACTTCTCTCCTTGCCTTGGGCCAGGTGGTGGAAGCCCTCAAGAATGGACAGGTTAGTGTCATTGACACTTCTCTCCTTGCCTTGGGCCAGGTGGTGGAAGCTCTCAAGAATGGACAGGTTAGTGTCATTGACACTTTTCTCCTTGCCTTGGGCCAGGTGGTGGAAGCTCTCAAGAATGGACAGGTTAGTGTCATTGACACTTCTCTGCTTGTCTTGGGCCAGGTGGTGGAAGCTCTCAAGAATGGACAGGTTAGTGTCATTGACACTTCTCTGCTTGTCTTGGGCTGGGTAGTGGAAGCTCTCAAGAATGGTCAGGTTAGTGTCATTGACACTTCTATAGCGCAGTGTGGCAGTGACTAGAGCATCAGACTCAATCGAGAGAACCCAGGTTTGAATCCTGTGTTGCCATGTCGAACCTTGGGCTAGTTCATTCACTCTACATTGCTCCTGTTCACTCAGCTGTATTAATGAGTATCACGCCATAGACAGTGGTGAACAATTGTGTACAAATAGCCTACGCGCATTAATTGCCGCATGGCTAGAAACTTCCAAGAGAAGTCGAGATGATGTTCGATTGAACAGGTCTGCCAGGGAGTAAAATGTAAAGCGCATTGAGCAGTCCAAAGAAATGGATACTGCGCTATAAAAGAACTGACCTTTATGTTTTTATTGTTTTAGTTTGTGTTGGTAATATCCAATGTGATGAAACTCCTCACTCACATTTAGTTTCGACCTGAATCATTGCAGTCGTGCGTTCCATACCGAGCCAGCAAGTTGACGCGACTGCTGCAGGACTCACTAGGGGGCAACACGCAGACATGTATGATCATCGCGGTGTCGCCGGAGGAATGTCACTTCCAGGAGACGCACACAACACTTGGGTTCGCTCGCAAGGCAAAGAAGATTGTCACCTCAGTCAGGCCGCCAGGTGGGTCACGTGAACATGCATGCATGCATGCAGAGTCACGCACGCAGACACACACTCACACACCTATCCACACACACAACACACATAACTAATCACACAAACACGCACGCACGCACAAGCACACACACAAATATTAATATTAAATCAAGAAGTATGTTTTGTGAAAGACTGTTGCTGCCACACAGACACAGCTATAATGATACATACAAACTATGAAGTGGTATAACACTTATTATAAGTTGATTAGATTGTAATGCCTTGGAGGGTGTTAGACTTGAGAAAACATTCCGTTACAAAGATCCTGGTGTTGCTTCCCAGGGAAGTTGAGATGGTGTTCGATTGAACAGGGCTGCCAAGGAGTAATAAAGTGTATAGCGCGTTGAGTTGTCCTAACGATTGGATGCTGTGCTATTGTAAGAACTTACCTTTATATGACGACAATCAAGCGTATACTAACTGTTTGTCTCCTGCTGTAGAGAGGAGGAATGTTTACATTGCGGACCACTCAAAAAGGGAAGAGTTTCCTGGTGGTGTTATCAAGCCAGTTCCCTTCCTCAGGTTGGTTGTGAATCTACCTGCTTTCAGTCTTCACACTAGATCAACGTGCTCAATATTAGATTGTGGAACAAGCCGTGAAATGTGTTGTATCTTGAAAATCACTGAGTTAAACCAAGTGTTTTGAACATGTGCCAAATTCAGAAAAGAAAAGTAATGAAGACATCCTTAGACGAGCAAAAAAACTAAAGAAATATAATTCACAAAATTTTGAAACAACAGAACAGATCAAGGAGAAAGTTGCATAGGGCGTCAGAGAATACTAATGCTCATCCTCGCAAGCTAAGGGTGGTGACTACGTATACTACTCCTGGCAGATACCCTACGCAAATTATGGAGGTTAGCTGAATCAAACTAGTGATTGACTTTGCCGGTTGTGACTACCACCCTTGAGAATAGTGCCGACATCCACCCCACATAGACTCTACCACCCTTGAGAACGGTGCTGACATCTGCCCCACAGAGACTGTACCACCTTTGAGAACAGTGCATACATCTGCCCCACAGAGACTTTACCACCTTTGAGAATAGTGCAGACATCTGCCCCACAGAGACTGTACCACTCATGAGAACAGTGCCGACATCCGCCCCACAGAGACTGTACCACCCTTGAGAACAGTGCCGACATCCACCCCACAGAGACTGGACCAACCATGAAAACAGCGCAGACATCCACCCCACAGAGACTGTACCGCCCATGTGAACAGTGCCGACATCCACCCCACAGAGACTGTACCGTCCGTGTGAACAGTGCCGACATCCACCCCACAGAGACTGTACCACCCGTGTGAACAGTGCCGACATCCGCCCCACAGAGACTGTACCACCCGTGTGAACAGTGCTGACATCCACCCCATGGAGACTGTACCACCCTTGAGGACAGTGCCGACATCCGCCCCACATGCGCCCCAATTCTAAGACAATCCACAACTTCAGAGAATCCCAATATAATTACTCATTTGACCATACTTACTTATACTTCCTAAACATGTATGTAACTTACTTATACTTCCTAAACACGTATGTAACTTACTTATACTTCCTAAGCATGTATGTAACTTACTTATACTTCCTAAACATGTATGTAACTTACTTATACTTCCTAAACACGTATGTAACTTACTTATACTTCCTAAGCATGTATGTAACTTACTTATACTTCCTTAACATGTATGTAACTTACTTATACTTCCTAAACATGTATGTAACTTACTTATACTTCCTAAACATGTATATAACTTACTTATACTTCCTAAACATGTATGTAACTTACTTGTACTTCCTAAACATATATATGTAACTTACTTGTACTTCCTAAACATATATATGTAACTTACTTGTACTTCCTAAACATGTATGTAACTTACTTATACTTCCTAAACTTGTAGGTAACTTACTTATACTTCCTAAGCATGTATGTAACTTACTTATACTTCCTAAACATATATATATATAACTTACTTATACTTCCTAAACATGTATGTAACTTACTTATACTTCCTAAGCATGTATGTAACTTACTTATACTTTCTAAGCATGTGTGTAACACATGTAAACAATGTGATGCTGAAACAAAAATGACCTGAACTCAACCATATCGGTGGCTGAGCTTAATTTTGGTGTTTCGCAATGCGATCTGCCAGGATGTAGGGAGACTGGTGTAGTCAGCAGCACCCTCAGGCGCACGATGATGCTAATTCTGGATAGTTTGACAACATGGTATGTAGGGATCATCATAAGTCCACCACCGAGGTGTTTGGAGGGCTGCCAACATCTGCAACAGACATAGCATAGAAGACAAGAATATCCAGTTAATAAACTATAAATCATATCTTTTGTAAATATGGTAAGTTACCTTTCCGAGTCCTTTGTTGCTCTGAACGGAGCTTTCGACGTCTTCACGATGTCTTCAGCAGCGTTGGTCTGCGTCACTCGGTCGTCATGTGACTGTGTTGGTAACTGTCACATGACAACACTTCCAGAAAGATCGCGGGAAGGTTGTATCCGGATTACAGTTACCAACACAGTCACATGACGACCGAGAGTGGCGCAGACCAACGCTGATGAAGACGTCGTGAAGACGTCGAAAGCTCCGTTCTGAGCAACACAGGACTCGGAAAGGTAACTTACCATATTTTTAAAACTATGAATGTAACCGAGTCCGGAAGCAATTTACGTGCTAATATAAATCATATTATTGTGTTTGCATGCAGCATCATGTTAGTTAATTTCAATGCACGTTATTTTTCAGCCCGTTGCTGAGGGAGCAGCGCAAGTTTGAGGGAGCATTGTGTAAGCGCCTAGAGCGACTCGAGCAGCATCTGTTGGAACAGATGAGTCAATCCATCATCAACCAATCGGTCGTTTCCATCGTGTCAGCTGACACCAAGGTCAACAGCGATTATAGTGACAAGACTGAGGATGACACCCTTGACAGGATGTACACTGTGGAGCAGTCTGACGTCACCGACGGCAGTCTCTCAGACATGACATGTCACAATCATGTCACCAGTGACACAAGTGTCATTGCAGAAACGCCATCCATGCCGTACCTAAGTCATCATAGCAGTGACGTGTCAACCAGTGGCATTGCCTCAAGTGATGTCATTACCTTGAGCGATTTGTCATGTGATCGTGTCACCGATCAGTTCAACACGAATACAGTAGCCATGAGTGACAGTAGCCATGGAGACAGTCGCCATGACTTCAGTCATGTGACATCAGGAATCATAAACTTTAGTCGCGGCTGTAGCGATGATGAGTTGACACCTTTCTCACCAGGGGGCACTGGATCTGTCAGCAGCATTGCACTCATTAATGCGACCACTACGCTGACGACCATAATGAGGGAGATAAACAGTTGTAGCAGAGGTGACTGTGACACGTCAATCGTTTCGAAAACAGTGTCATCATCGTCAGTGAAGATGCATCGGATGAAACGGAAGTCTGTGTTTGCTGATGGCTCAAGTCGCATCGAGAACTTTCTCTCAGTTGATGAGATTTTGTCCTGCAGCCCCCTCTTTCTGAAACCACCCCTGGTGAAGCGACGGCAACAAATCCCCTTTCTGTCCGCTGCTGCGTCCCCCTCAAGTGTCAAAGGTCAGTATCCCAGGGTGGATTGTGGTAAACCTCACCAACCAGTTGTGTTACCCATAATGTGGAGCACATTAGCGCAGCGGCAATTCAATCCTTGTGGCGGTGTCGAACCTTGGGCAAGTTCATTTACTGTACATTGCTTCAGTTCATTCAGCTGTATGAATGAATACCTGGCTATAGACTGTGGTGGATATTTGTGTACGAATAGTCTTCGCGCATTAATTACAGCATGGCTGAAGCTTCCCAGAGAAGTCGAGATGGTGTTTGATTGAACAGATCTGCCAGGGAGTAATGTGTAAAGGGCTTTGAGCAGTCCTGAGGACTGGATACTGTGCTATTTGAGAACTTACCTTGTATAATACAAACAGATTCTGAGTAACTGTTTGAACAACTGAGTGTAGGAACATTAAATACGTCCTACTTTGCCCTGTTGTGTAGAGAACACGTCCTAATTTGTCCTGTTGTGTAGAGAACATGTCCTACTTCTGTTGTGTAGAGATCACGTCCTAATTTGTGTTGTGTAGATAATGACAAAGACAGTACTGTTACTTTATTGTCCACAACACACACCCTACTTTGTCCTGTTTTGTAGAGAACACTAAACATGTCCTACTTTGTCTTGTTTTATAGAGAACACTCATGTCCTACTTTGTCCTGTTTTATAGAGAACACTAAACATGTCCTACTTTGTCCTGTTTTATAGAGAACACTAAACATGTCCTTCTTTGTCCTGTTTTATAGAGAACACTCATGTCCTACTTTGTCCTGTTTTATAGAGAACACTCATGTCCTACTTTGTCCTGTTTTATAGGAACACTAAACATGTCCTACTTTGTCCTGTTTTATAGAGAACACTAAACATGTCCTTCTTTGTTCTGTTTTATAGAGAACACTAAACATGTCCTACTTTGTTCTGTTTTGTAGAGAACACTAATCATGTCCTACTTTGTCCTATTTTATATGAACTCTAAACATGTCCTACTTTGTCCTGTTTTATAGAGAACGCTAATCGTATCCTACTTTGTCCTGTTTAATAGAGAACACTAAACATGTCCTACTTTGTCCTGTAGCTCTGACTGAAGCCAGAAGCCCACTGCAGCCAATCAACGGAAGCAGTCATGTGACCACCCTCGGCGCACAGAGAGAACACAGTAAGCCGCAGTCGTGTAACGATTCTAAGTCATTTACAATGTAGTTGTATATTAAATTATTATAGAACGTTAATGTCAGTGTCTGACCATGTCCAATAATCACTGTACATAATCAACTCAAGTAAAGTATCACTATCAAAGCCACTGTGTGTCAGTCATTGTGACTATTAATGTTCATATGACAGTCTGACATCCAAAAGGTGCAGTGAAAATCTGTTTTGTGAAAAGACATTGTCTAAAACAGCCTTAATCCATTTCAGTCTGACAAAAGAGCAATTACTTATTATGTGATCCTTGAGTACAATCAAACTTCCTAGAGAAGATTATATATAACAGCCAAATGATGTCTATGCCGTGAGATAAAGTAAGATTTCAGTTAGGCCAATTTCTGCTTGGGGCATTTAGTGCATTTGATCACGTGAATGGTCTTAACCGTACGTGTTCACAATGATGTGTTGACTGTACATGTTCACAATGGTGTGTTGACTGTACGTGTTCACAATGGTGTGTTGACTGTACATGTTCACAATGGTGTGTTGACTGTACGTGTTCACAATGATGTGTTGACTGTACATGTTCACATACCGTATTATCTCCTATAGATGCGCAGCGGTGCACTGCCTAATAGACGCGCGCCCCCCTTTACAGAAGTGAAACCACCCAAGAAAATTTATTTTCGGTAATGAACATGCACTTTGAAAATGCAAAATATGGTAATAATACCGTTGCTGGCACCACCCTGCGGACATTGTCTAGTTAACAATTCATTGTATCTTTTTCCGTAATTTGAGTGACTTGTTTCATTCGTGAAGTCGGACATGTTGTCATATTCATGTAAACCGTCCTAACACTGCAGACGAAGGGTTGAAATAATGTGATATTCACAGTCGCGTAGCCGTTTGTAGCCACGAGGAAGGGTCAAAACAATGGAGCATGCTCCGATGTCTGACTTGACGTCTTCAAGAATCGCTCCCTTCGGCCTCGCGCTTTGCAGTTGCTGGGTTGGCCTTGCCCCGTTGCATCGTTGGCAAAGCATGCGGGTTTGGATTGTTTGAGCGCCGATTCAGTACAGACGGAGTTTATCCTGCAATGCCCAATGATGTCTTCTGGCCAGCGTGATGATTGTCAGTTTAGCACTGCACAATGTATCGATCTGGCATTTGTTTGAACTCCAGAGTTATAAAACTGCAAGCATTGCCATAGCTGTCTGTCGTGAGTGGTGCATTGAGCACCGTCTTCTGTCAACCGAACGCTAGATGTTTTGGTAGATGTGATGATTCAGTCTTTACTACGTGTTGCCTATCTTAAGAGTTGCACACACGTGACATTTATGCAGTTTGTGCGTTCGTCCACTGCTGGCAGCTACGTATGTCTTAGGATAATTTAATAGACGCACACCCAAGCCCTTGCACTCGCACAGCGTGTCTGTTGGGGATAATACGGTAGGTGTGTTGACTGAACATGTTCACACAGGGTGTGTTGAATGTACATGTTCACATAGGTCTGTTGGTTGCACATGTTCACATGAGGTGTATTTATTGTACATGTTCACACGAGGTATATTGTATGTACGTGTTCACACGAGTTGTACTTGTATGTACGTGTTCACACAGGATGTGTTGACTGTACATGTTCATACAAGGTGTTTTGACTGTACATGTTCACACAGGTGTGTTGACTATACATGTTCAAACAGGTGTGTTGACTGCTCCAGATGGTCGTGTCCTCCGTCTGCTGAACTCTGGCTCTACGAAGGAGCTCCAGTCTCTGCAGATCATTGGCCTGAAGCGTGCACAACAGATCATGAACTGGCAGAAACTGCATGGACAGTTTAATGAGGTCAGTTACAAACAGCTCTAGGCAAGATATAGACCAAACTGTGAATACAGAATGTATCCCAAATATTGTATTTGTCATTTTATGCGTACATGCTCTAATAAGTGTACATGCTCTAATAAGCGTCATTTTTTATCAGCATCTGACAACCATCTTTAAGCTTTGACCATCGAATTCATACATTATTGTAATTTACTTTCTACCATTGTCACACTAGATTCAAAGCCGAGTTGTGATGTGACGTGCCCACTACAGAGGTGTGCATGGTGTGTTTGATTGCTGTCTTATTGCATAACCATGGTGTGTAACAGTGACATTACCATGGAAATTTACCAGTTTTTCCAAGCGCTATGCAGACTACAAAGTTGTTCTTTCGTTTCAGATTGGTGACTTGAAAAAGGTGCCAGGAATAAGCATCACCAAGTTTCTCTCGGTAAATCACCGAATATGTGGTCAAAATACTTACATAAACAATTTATAAAAACATAAATCAGTCAGCATGAAGCGGCCAAAAAGTATTTTCTTGTTGAGGTAATTAAATGATACCTGGTATAAAGGTAACATAGCCTTTTGTACATTTATCGTTGTAAGCAAAATAAACCCATCACAGTGTTATTAATAATGCTTTATGGGTTAATTATGTCCAAGTTATGTCATGAATGAGACAGTGTTGTCTCCAGATGACTGTTTCTGCATAATTTAGTTATTGTGTAATCCAATTGTTTGCTCCATTCATGTTCAATGTATAATGATTATATAACAACTATTGCTCAATGTTTCAGGCAAACTTGATCGATTGAAGACGGTGCATCATGACATGCTGAGGATGGAATTCTCTCTGGCATCAGAGATATCTCTGCTAGTTCACATCTGGTGTGCTTCAGGCCTGGGGTAATAGTAATATGTAATAGTCACGATTACAAATATTGAAGTAATAGTAATAGGTTGAGCAAAACCTCGATGTAACAGTAATAGGAAGCAATGTAATACTAAATAATACATGTAATTTAATTGTAATTTACGTACATATTTATTATATGTACTGATATAGTTGTTATCAACACTTTGCTTTAATGTAAAAATTAGGAACAGAAGTCTTCATACTTCCATTTTATTTCAGACACTCAGCAAGTATTTTCCAGTGCACACTATACCATTCACTTATCACTTTGCCTCATGGTGTTAGATTGTATTAGTTTATATCGGATTGTGATGCCTTGTTGTCATTTTTTATTTGTGCAAGTCTACAAAAATTTCAACTATTACATTTCCTAATATAGGTGGTTCTAGAAATAAGTCTCCAGGGGTTTCTAGAGAATCTCCCGAGTTACTTGGTGAAACCATAGTTATGTTCATACTTGTAATATCACTGTAACCGAGTAACGAAATAAACTCATTTATTCCTTCAGTAGTAATCGACCTATTACTTTTTATTACTACTGAACATTTAAACCGAATTTCAACTACTTAACAATTCCATTTGATTAGATTGTAGATTCCATTAGTTTATACTGTAATATAATCCACCAAGTTATGTGGCATTGACTATTGCTTGTCTTTCATTCTAGTATGGTATTTAAATATAAAATGGAACATATACATTGTATGTTCTATCCTTAGTCAATGTAGTTTATTTGAATTTGTTATACTTTATAATACTTCCATAATGATGATGAAAGTACTTGACATTCTCAAATGTCATTTCAAATACTTTGCGCAAGGGTATCAAGAAATGGCAAGTTGGCTATTTTTATTCACCTGTCTTGTTTACCTTCTTGGTGTGCTTACCTACTCTAGGGTGTGACTATTACTGACTAGGTAATGATGTTTTTATAATCATGTCTGTTCAAATACAATAATTATGCTTTTGCAAGTTGATTATGTTTATGTCTCTGTCTGTCTTAAAGGTAAACACAAAGAGGAAGCTTCTAATGACATTTGTGATGGCAGATGTTCATAATTATAATGTACATTATTATGCTATAATTATGTCCGTTGTATTGTTTATGATGATGCAGAGGTTTGGCAAATAAATGACCAACAACCAACCAGTATGTTTTACCATGAATTTCTAAAAACTGGGTTAGTTGTTAACAGGTCAATGGCCTTTTTTGTGCATTTTTTTGCAGTTTGTTGGGACACCTAGTGACTGTTGACAATGCAAGATAGCAAGTGCACCGGTGTCGCTTCTTGTTCTAGGCTCTACATGAAAATGCAGTCAAAAAATTGTCTGTATTTTTGATATCACTAACGATAATAATCTCACCTACACCATTGTCATTGGTTGTACACAGCAATTGTCTTGACTTTTTGCACATTATGACCACATTACATCTGCTGCTTCCACTCTATATGAAATTTTAGTGGAATTAATACTTTTTGACATCCCTGTAAATCTGATCTACAAGTATGTTGGTGTGTGTATGCATGATATACATGTATTTTTGTATTTGAGTTACAGCCCTTTTGAACACTATGAATGCTAAATCCTGCAATACATTTTGAATTGTTTGATAGAGGCACAGCGAACAAACAGCTGTGGATATAATGTCAACACTGTAGTTGTAGCAATCGTTTGGCAACAGCATTATTTGATCACTTCAACACCGTAAGTCACATTAGAAATACAGTTTATTTGGATAGAGTACATAATAAACCAGGTGGGTACTTTCTGAGTTGGCGAACAGAAATGATCACATTCTAAAAACTTGAATTTATGACGAGATGTGACAAGACTACACTGAAAAGTTCAAGTTTGAAAAGGAACACATTTTTTTATAAAGTTGATATCTGATGTATGTCATTGTCATATGTACCGTGTATGACATAACCAGTTCTCCCTATTAATGCTGTACACTAACTGACACTTGCATTACATGAAAGAAACTACCCGGTAAATGACTTCCTTCAAACATCGATCTGAGCTCCACATGTGAACCTCGATAGGCTCAAAGGAACCCAGTTAGGGTCAGAGGGTAACATTAGGATGCAGTCTTCATGGTCTAGCTGCAGTTTCGTGGCTATATGTCCGTTGGCATTCTTGGCTCTATTCTGTTGGCATTCCTGCGTAAACATAAAACAAATACAACTATCGCAAGTGTAATTTGCAGGCCTGGTGTAACAGATTACAAATAGATTATAATAAATAAAATAATAGATTAACATCATGTAGTAGCTGACCTAGTACTTTTCTAAATCTTCACAATTATTTTTAGCATTGAGCATTAGATAAAATAACGTAACAATCTGTACAAACAAGGCAACAGGCCACAGTTGGTTTCATTCATGCTGCTCCTCCACTGATTTTGTCAATTTCAAATCGGGTTTGTTGTTAATGTTAAATATTTAATTGTACAATTTGTTTGTAAACATACAGAAGAGATGTAGCTTTTTATATTTTTGTTGGTTTTGAACATGGGGTCCGGTAAAAAATACCAGTTTGTCTTTTGTCCAATTATTAAAAAACAAAATACCACTAAAAAGCAAGCTAGCAAGTCCTAGTGAATACCAGATAAGGTCGACTTTTTGTAAAATATGTATGAAACCAGATGGGTGAAAATGGGAGAGGATACCCTCCTTTAATTGTAAATACAAGTGATATAAGACAGGTGACTGAAACTCTATCATCAAATTCTGAATTCACAGCGAGTGAGTTTCCTTGATGTTCAAATGTGGTCTAAATATTTTGAGATCCTACAATCATACAAACTTTCTGTAACAGATCTTACATTCACACAGACTTACCATATGAGATTCTACATTCACACATACTTACCATACGAGATTCTACATTCACACAGACATACCATATGAAATCCTACATTCACACAGACTTACCATATGAGATCCTACATTCGCACGGACTTACCATACGAGATCCTACATTCGCACGGACTTACCATATGAGATCCTACATTCGCACAGACTTACCATATGAGATCCTACATTCGCACGGACTTACCATATGAGATCCTACATTCGCACGGACTTACCATATGAGATCCTACATTCGCACGAACTTACCATATGAGATCCTACATTCGAATGGACTTACCATATGAGATCCTACACTCGCGCAGTGCCTCGTTGAAGCCCTGACACAAGCCAAGGTCACGCTGCGTTTGTGCACAGTTGATGAACTGTTTGAGCTCGTTCTCACAGGGGGAAACTTGTTGCTGGGGGGCACCGTACCCCTGCTGCTGCTGCTGGAGGGGCTGGGCAGGGGCAGCCTCAGCGGGCTGGTCACGCCCCCCTCCACCACCACCCATCAGGGCTCCAGCGGCCATGTGACCCTACAAACATAGGGGGAATAACTGACGTGTAAAGTTTACAATGATTACACTATCTACACATGTATGGATAAGGAAGCCACCAGGGTTGGGCATAATTACACAATAATCAATCATGTTTCTTTCTTAAATTTATCAACCTTGATATCAATTACAGTTCTTAGAGAAAACTGATCTGAAACAGATACAAATAGCAAGTTCTTAATAGTGCTTAATTTATGCATTTCTGTTGTCAACATTTAAACTATAACATTAGACAAGTCTTATGATTTGTAGCGAAAACGTTTAGGCTCAACAGAGATTTTGGCACCTTCACACTGCCTTCGTTAGTGTTGTTGTATGCTGGTATCGATTGTTATGAGACATCGGTACTTTTCACATGACAGCGGTCACTGTGCCACAGAACTCTTAGCTGAGGGACGCAGAGGGCATCCATTCCAATTAATGGTCCAATGTTCTCGAACACAGGCTTTCCAACATTCCTTTTTTATAGCCACAATAGTACCCTGGAATAACCTAACCGCCCAATCAGTTCAATCTCCCTCTCTAGCTGCTTTCAAGCAGTGCCTTGTCGACACTACCGCAAACAAAGTCTAACTAAGAGTGACCCCTGTAACCTGTTTGTTTTTAACTTGCACTTGCACATGATTTTATAAACAGTTACAACCAGCACTGCACACCTCAGTCCTGGTGCACGCAATAAACACCACACTATCCACGAAGTCGTCAGTAATGACAGTAGTGGATTAACGGAAGAAGATCACTGTCAGTGACAAGTAACAACGTCATGTAACAACCGAGACCAGCACACACTATCGCTGATGAAGGTGCTCAAAGCTTCACTGAGCCGACACAAGGACTGAGACTGGTTAAAACTTTATCATTCATAAGTGTTTCACTGTAATATTGATATTTTATACCAAACCACACAAGTTGCATGATGCAATTTTTAGAAATTAAAATGAACATATCTTATTTAGAATTACATAAATCAATAAGCTATGATGAATCGAGCAACACCTGTCAGTTGGTGAAAGTTACAACCTTCCTGCTTTCATGAAAAATAAGGCTAATATGGCCCTTAGGAGCTGAAATTCATTATGCAGACATGTTTAGCATCATAAATAATCTTGACTGACTGTTTTCTTAATGTCTGTTCAAAAATCTCCTGAAGGGAGATCATGGGAGATGTGGAACCTGTGATGTTCATGGCAGTTCTCATCAATCGAGAAAGCTGTGATTTTAACTGAACAGAGAGATTGCCAAACCAAGCAGTAATCCCATAGCGCAGTATGCTTTCAATACTGGAGCGATAAAAAAGAACACGTATTTTCTCATCGACACCGAAAGCTCTGTCTGCAGAGAAAGTACAACCGCTTGTGGACTTTGGAGTATACACTGTGAACATGGACATTCCAGCTAAGTTTATTATCAAGATGGACACCTAGGTATTTGTACTGACTGACCTGGGCAATTTCTTCACCATGGATAACAACACGCAAGTGATCGGCAACAATACATTTAGCATCAAAAACCATCTCTTGAGTCTGGTTGTGCCAATGATAGTCACCAGTGTGGGCTAGGGTGGTTCTTAGAAATCAACAAAAAATTGAAATTATATTTCTTATGCTCTTACCCCCCAGAATTGTTCCTTATGATAAAAAGACTCAAGAGACAAAGAGAGAAGACAAAATATTTATATCTAGGGGTAGCTCAAATGCCTCAAAGTTCACAATATTCAGAGTTTGAGAAAATTTATTCAGTTATGAGCAGTTTGCTAATTTCCAAATCATGACATAGTAAAAAATTCAACCAATAAACTTAATTGCATTAATGATACTGTCATGAAATATTGCCATGAATAAGTAATGTCGTGGCATACATGGTTCACATTCATCCTGTTATCGCCTCAACGTGGGCCAAGTTCAAGCAACAGATTCCTCTTTGTCCTGTTAAGGTCTGTTTCCTGCTGTCTGGGTAGGCATGGCAGTACTCCTCAACAACTTGCAGCAAGAACTGAAGCTGGGGCTTGCTTTTGGTCAGGAGGCCACTGAATTCTTGAATCAGAGCAACTCCGCGTTCAGCATGGTCATTCACGACTTTCATTGTATAAACTGTCTCTCTAGCCTGCTTGAAGTCCTCTCGTTCCTCCCACATAGCTGGATTGACTTGGAGAAATCCATCTGGAAGCGTCATCAGTTCAAACAATGCAGCAGATTTCAGCGTGACAAAATCTTCCAGCTTCTCACAGAAAGATTTGAGGGTGACAGTAACCTTTTTTTGTATGAGATGGAGTAGGATCATGCTCTCTCATAGCGCTAACCATCAGTCTCTTTGTTGATGAACTGACCTGGCTGTCAAAAAAGCCAACCCAACAAGTGATTCTGATAGATACCACAAGTGTTTGGCGAGCTTATCTGATGTAGCTCTCGAGATAGCGGCGTGGATGGTTGAGTAGTCAAGCAGGGACTTCAGCAGCAGAAAGTCATTGTATGGTGCACTTGCTGCTTGTGGAGCAGTATACCACGCCTTCAGATACACACGTACAGCACTTGCTGCTTGTGGAGCAGTATTCCACGCCTTCAGGTACACACGTACAGCACTTGCTGCTTGTGGAGCAGTATTCCACGCCTTCAGATACACACGTACAGCACTTGCTGCTTGTGGAGCAGTATTCCACGCCTTCAGGTACACACGTACAGCACTTGCTGCTTGTGGAGCAGTATTCCACGCCTTCAGGTACACACGTACAGCACTTGCTGCTTGTGGAGCAGTATTCCACGCCTTCAGGTACACACGTACAGCACTTGCTGCTTGTGGAGCAGTATTCCACGCCTTCAGGTACACACGTACAGCACTTGCTGCTTGTGGAGCAGTATTCCACGCCTTCAGGTACACACGTACAGCACTTGCTGCTTGTGGAGCAGTATTCCACGCCTTCAGATACACACGTACAGCAAATATGCACACACCATGCAGCCCTTTTTCCTCTCTTGGGGTGAGTTTGAACTGGGCACGAAACATCCAGATCTTGAGAGCGTAGATGACCATGGCCATCCAGCGGGCATGATGCATGGCTCCAGGTAACATAAATCGAACTCCTCGGCAAAGAACTGCTCCCAAGAAGGTCAACACTAATTCTAGGAACTCCCTACAGTCATCTCTTGGTTGACTCTCTTCCAGATGATTGTTAGTAAACTCGATGGTGCTTTAACACATCTTCACGTTCAATTCCCGTTTCATATTTGCCTCGGTCGATGAACTCCCAGTATTCCTGAAACCGCTTGAACAGTGGCACCTCTGGAGAAGATGTGGATCCCATAAACACTTGAAATACTGCGCCAATGATGAGTTCCATGATGTGATGTCTGCGGGCCAGTGACAAGCTCCTTACCAAGCTTTTGCTCCAAGAGGACACAAGCACCAGCCAGCCGACCAGTATTTGAGCTCATTGTGTCGAAGCACAGCTCGAACTCTGTTAGCCAAGTCCCAGTCCTCCACGGCTTTGAAGACTGCTGCAGCCCGGGCTTTGAAGACTGCTGCAGCCCGGGCTTTGAAGACTGCTGCAGCCCGGGCTTTGAAGACTGCTGCAGCCTGGGCTTTGAAGACAGCTGCAGCCTGGGCTTTGAAGACTGCTGCAGCCTGGGCTTTGAAGACTGCTGCAGCCTGGGCTTTGAAGACTGCTGCTGCCTGGGCTTTGAAGACTGCTGCAGCCTGGGCTTTGAAGACTGCTGCTGCCTGGGCTTTGAAGACTGCTGCTGCCTGGGCTTTGAAGACTGCTGCTGCCTGGGCTTTGAAGACTGCTGCAGCCTGGGCTTTGAAGACTGCTGCTGCCTGGGCTTTGAAGACTGCTGCAGCCTGGGCTTCGCCTGTTCCAGATGGAAGTTTGGTGACATTGAGCAACTGAGAAACTCCTTTACCAGAGATGAGTATCGGGAGCCGATCAACCTTTTCTTTGCCCGTCAAATCAGGTAGAAGTTTGCCGTCCCAGTGCATAACTGGGGCACCTGACCTCGAAACTCTGCCTTGAGATTTGCTGCTTGCTGAACTTTATTCTCAGTCGGCGAATCGATGATCTGTTAAGGGCAAGACTCAAGATTTTGACCCATATTTTTGGCTGTTTCAGCAATGACAAATGTTGCTTTGCAGTCTGATACCTTTGTCCTGTCCAGTGCAGCTGCCAACTGTGGTGAAATGACAGTTTTCCGACCTCTCTGTCTCTTCATGGACGTCACAGAGCCGCCAACGGCCCCTTCAATCTCCTGCTTAGCTACATCGTGGTCGTCCTCATTATCGTCAGCTGATGAGCTGCTGCCAGACGAAACCAGTTCTACTGTGGCACTCTCTCTCTTTAGGGTATCTTCCATACAACAACGTCTAGCAAGCATGCGATCCCGTCTATCTGCCACCTGCTTCTCCTTTGCAAACAATGTATTGTCAGCACCTGCCATGTATGCAAGTCTGATGTCATCATGTCTGCAGTGCAGTCTGTCGGGAGGGGGGGGGTGTATTGAGCATGTCATGATCATGAACTGATACATGTATACATGGTATATCCATTGTTTAGGATAAGAGCATGCACAATTATGTTCTGAATCTCAGTTTCATATTATTATCAATGCAACCTGCCCTAATTATATGTTGGCTGCCGCTCGTGAAATATCCTAAATTTCAACATCATTGAGCTACCTCTAAATATTGTTCAAATGTTCTCATATTTTGTGAGAAATGTTATTTTGTATATTGGAACAAAATCAGAGGGTAAGAAGATGATATATCAAAACTTCAGAAATAAGGACCACCCTAATGTGGGCCCATAGACTTGGAACTATTAGTTAATCCAGTGGTCAGCTGGCCCCTGTAAGTTCCATAGGTCAGGCCCCTGGCTAAGCCACTGACCACATTGGTTGTGTCTACACTTACCACTGCTGAGCCAACGGCCACCCCTGCAGCAGTCGTTGCCATCTGTGCCATCAACCCAGGCTGTCGGGGCTGGGCACCAGCCATTGGGGCTGGAGCTGCGGGGGGTGCACGGGCAGGTACTGCAGCCCTTGGAGCAGGTCGGGGAGGGGGTGATGCAGTCCTCAATCCTCTGGAAAGTGACAAAAAAATTATTATGAGCAACTACTACGTCATACAATATTTCAACAGCATCTACGTTTACAAAAGTCAAATGCCAAGGCTGACCATTGCCATTGCAGTAGATAGGACAGTGTACAATTTAATGTATCACTGTTTACCATACATTTTGAAGTATAATAATTGTAATAACACTCAACAGTATGTGACTTTGGAGAATCGCCAACAAATCTGACGCAAGCATGATGATTACCCGACAATAGCCGCGTTCCAGACGATACCAGAAACGTCGCATTTATTCTAATTATCGCTCAGGTTAAAACCACGTTCTCGGTCAATTAATGTCATTTCTTTAGAGGAACAGTTCAGTAAATCGGTTCACTTCCATGCTCTTGATTATAATTGATAAAGTGCTTTCGCAAGTCAAGCAGCAGACAAAAATCGATCTTGTTATGCAACACAATTCTCCAAGCCTCAACACCAAGCAAGGTCATTCTTTGACTGCGCAAGATTATTTACACTGTCGTCATCTGTGTCTGTGGCAGTTCTACCAACATTATTAGATAATTGTGAATATTCACCTCCTAGGTGCACTGGCTCTCATGCCTCCACCGCTTCGTCGTGGCATTCTGATGATTTGTTTCGTTAAAATAGTAACTAATGATGATAAAGTGTGACCCGACTTAGTTATCGGCAAACTCTGCTCAATCTTAACTATAATGTCCCCTCCTGCACGCGCTTTTATAAATACAACTGTCTAAGGGAGCAACTATTATTTCATCAAACTAGCTGGCAATGATTATCCAGTCTCCGTCATATGGCGCCACCAGTGGTCGTTACTGTTAATGCCATTTTAATGCTAGAGCTGGTGATTTATGTGATTTTGTAGAAGACGATATTTTTAATGACTTTGGGTATGATGGTACTGCAGGGTTGAATACTGGCACGAAAACTCACCATAAAAGACAAAATAATGACACCCAATGTAATAAATATGGCCACTATTAGTAGATCTATGTAAAACTGCTAATGTGCTTATTGTAAATGGGAGGACGACTAATGACTCAAGTGGTAATCACACCTTTAGGAATATCAGTGCTACTGATTATTTATTAAGTTGTCCGTTGCTGTTTAAACATATCAATAACTTTATTGTACTTGATGGAAATCCACTATTTTCTGATGTACCATTAGTAACAACACTGATGAGTTTGAGAGAGTTAACACTTTACTAAATATATATATTGAATAACATCAGCGTGGCAACTAAGGAAAGCGTTAATGATTTGGTCGCAAGCTTTAATGATCTACTTTTAAATGGTGCTAAAGAATGCAGCATGCTCAAAACTAAGCCATATGCCAACATAAATATAACAAAAACAAGTAAATATAAAGATTTGTTTGGCGCATACTGCAGTGATAAAAGATATGCATTCAACAGAGCAAGAAGGCGATATAAGGGCAATAAAAGTGAGGAAAACTTAAAACTAATGAAATTAACTGGAAAGGAGTATGAAACTATTATCAATAAATCTAAGGCAATGTAATTTGTAGAGGACCTAAAAGCAGAGGACTCTGATGATCGCAAAGCTTTCTGGAAGATAATAAATAAGAGAGCCAAGCAACCTCTCAGCTGCCCGTGCTAATGGGCGAACGGGTCATTATATATTGGTATTCCCAGAAGTCGTTTATCCATCTTCAAATTGGGGCGGGTATTTGCGCTGTTCTCCCGGGTGACGCAGTCGCGACTGGCGAAGTCAATTACTAGTTTGATTCAGCTACCTGCCGCACTTCGCATTGGGGATTAGCCTCGATTATCCAGGCGCCGTGAGGTGGCAGCAGTGTCCTATCACAACGGCCTGGATTATTAAGCTCCAGCCAATGTTATCGATAGGGGGCTTTACCTCAGATTCGGGTAGAGGCGATGATTGGCTCTCAGGCCAACTATAAAATAACAAATTAAATCAGGATACACTGTTATCAGATAATACTATACTATAACAACTATTCAACATTAAACTTATATTGAAACATGTCACACACAAAATAAACCGACATTAAACTTTTTTCGTAATTTAATGCATTTTAATCACATGCATATTCACTAGGTGGCAGCTCTCACGGCATAACATTCAGAAGGGCCGTTCAAACTTCAGAGCCAGACTATCGTTCTGGCGAAGTCACGCAGCCAGGCGAGAGTCGGTTAAGCGAGACTAGTCGGGGATCAGCCAGGGCTAGTTTTGCACGGCAAACAGCCCTGGCTTGCGATGTTGGGCTGCGTGACTTCGCCAGGAAGAGAGTCTGGCTCAGAATCGCGTTTTGACTGCTCACTGCCAGTTAGTACGTCTATCCCCCATAATGTTTATATATTATGTATAACGTACGAAATGAAATTACGAAATAGTGCCCGAAATAGTATTATACAAAATAAAATTAATCTTAAACTAAACAAACACAAACAAACGTTTCGAGTACTCGATCTACGGGATTCGAACCGAGGATCCTAAAAATAGTTGCTCGACACGCTACCGACTTAGCCACCCAGATCAGTACGCTTTGGTTGTACTTTGACGACTACATATATTAGTTAGCAATCAGACCGTTGCGCGCGACATCGATTGCACTTTGTTTAGTTAAGGGGAGGCTTGGGTCTAAACGTATGTTATTTTATAACTTCATTGTTACTTACTCTACAGAGCTGAAACTTTGATAGATTGATAGTCCACCTAACGGGAAGGCCTGGAATTTTTTTTCAAAATTTTACGGGGGGATTTTCCCACGATACGGCAGCCATCTTGGATTTAATGCATGCGTTGAAATATCTTGGTAACTACTGGACTTACATTACTCAAATGCGGTGTGTAGTTACTCCATATAACCCTAAGTGTAACAAGCAAGATACATTTTGTATTTTTAAAAACCTTTTTTTTAATGATTTTTCCAAAAAAATTATGTATTTGTTTCCGACATTTTTTTACTAGCGACTCATTTTTATTAAAAAACATGTCTTGCTTTTGAAAAAGTAGCTTGCTGGCTACCAGGGGCATGATGGCAAACTACATTGTAGCAAGTTTCAAGCAAATCTGTCAAGCGGTTACTCAGATAAATAAACAAGAAGACGGCTGGTGTGAGTGAAATCATGTTTCTGAGAAAATCGCGTTCAAAGTTTAGTTACACTTGTACACACTTTTCAACATCTAAAAAGCAACCTAAGTGATTGAAACTTTGTACACATGTTACTCTATGTATAATCTATCAAATGGCATAGTTCAAAGTGATTTGAACAGCATAGTAATATGTCAAACAAAGCAATGTAGCAAAAACATTACAGAACAGGAAACCGTATTTGTAAAATAGCACATCATTCCAACATTTATACAGATAAAGTTCACAGTAGTACAGATAACGTTGATTGGAGCACAACGCTAGTTCACTGGAGCTCAAATAAAGTTCATTGTAACCTAAATAAAGTTCACTGAAGAAGAGAAGAGCACGGCAGGTTCGCGACAGCAACATGGCGCAGCATACAAGAACAGTCGGCATATCTGCACAAGTATCTCCTTCATCCTAATCCGGGAAGTGTGAGACCCCCATCTCATCCAGAAGACCCGTATAGTCAAACTTCCGCTCAGTCGCAGCATCCGGGAAGTGTGAGACCTCCATCTCATCCAGAAGGTCCGTGTAGCCAAACTTCCGCTCAGTCACAGCCAGTCTGAGACGGATCGGGTGACACTGACAGCCAAGTTGACGCTAAGAAACAAGTACACAATACCAATGTATTTCATGAACACAAGTATTACTAACAATAAAAGCCCCTCCCCAGTATTATAGGTCTGTGACTGTAGTTTATGTTGCGCCTTTTGTTTATTTTATTAGTACTGAATTATATACAGTGTAACTATATGTCATAACATAAAGGGACATACCAAGGCAAGTTGTACTAATGTAAGCCATAATTCCATAGAATAATGTACAAAGTATAACTGTCATCCCTAAAACAACATAATCTGAGCATGTACATAAGTATCAATTTTATTTTATGTCAACTATAATGGTTCTGGCGTGCCTGGATAGCCCCTGGACGGCTGAACATCAACAAGACCACGAATATAAAATTATTATTTCGGTAGTTTAACGTATATGAATGGGAAGTTGAGTAATTTTTATACATAAAAATGTCAATAACTCAAAACTCATTTTATTTTCAAAAATCCGTAAATTTCGACCCGAGCCTCCCCTTAAATTTGTTCTTGTTTCATAGTCATATCATGCTTATTCACACTTAGTCTTTTGTTTCTGCTCGAGCATAAGCAAAAAACGTCAATGCGGGATCATTGACAACCACGACAGCTGCCACCTAGTGAATATGCATGTGATTAAAATTAAGGCACTAAACTACGAAACAAATGTAATGTCGTTTATTTTTGTGTGTGACATGTTTCAATATAAATTAATGTTGAATAGTTGTTATAGTATAGTATTATCTGATAAAAAAGTGTACCATTATTTAATTTGTTATTTCATATTTGGTCTGAATGCCAATCATCGTCTCTACCCGACTCTGGGGTAAAGCCACCTACCAGTAACCTTGGCAGAGACTTAATGTTCCAGGCCGTAGTGAGGAGCGAAAATGTGCTGCCACCTCACGGCGCCTGGGTAATCGAGGCTAACCGAGACTGTGCGCTTTTGCTGTTCTCACAGTGGCGAAAACGATTGCTTTCACTGAATCAGGAAAACCATTGAAATTTACTGTCGTGCTAAGTAATCAACTAAGAATTGTTTTTCCAGTTTGTGCCAAGTGTCCGAATCTATTAACAAGCCACACAATAAAATAAAACCGAATCGCCAACGATGAAGTTTAAGTCGGATGTTATTACAAGTAGTAATAGTAATTACAAATATTTATCATATACACTTATAATATCGCATTGATAGACCTGTTATAAAACAGAGCATATGTCTCTGTGACATTTAGTGTGAGGCACAGCGCACCCTTTTAGAGACAAACACGATTTCACCAACTTATTTTTATTGAATGCGAAATATGTTAAAGAAGTTACACACATGCACCTTGAAGACAGGAGGCACCGTAGCTTGGTGTATTATCAGAAATGGCGTCCAATTTTAAAGATGGCCGTGAAAAGCAATTTCCCTTCACAGCCGAACATTTGGCCGTACAGGTTTTATTGGCAACTGATTTAAAATGATATACACTTGACCTTCACCGACCTTCAGATCGGCTGTATGTTTAAGATGGCGCCCGTTAAAGCAAATGTTCTCCATATCTTAAAGCTAAGTTGACCTATCCATCACGTGACCTGTTGCCTAGCAACAGCTCCGTCAAGCAATCAACAAATGGATGCCGAACAGCTGATGTATCCAGTACGTCGCGGTTTGCCTACGTTACAACAACATTTTGAGCGTGACAGCCGCCATACTTTACCTTTGCCACCAATGTTGATAACGTTTCCATACGTGGATTACATCACTATTATTGCACGACATCTCACAAAATAAACATCCCCGCATACTCTTGTCTTTTTATTACTTTGCCTTATTTATGTTGTTGTCATAAAGAACATTTTTGTTTCCAGAATATCAACAAAATGTACGACGGGATGCATGAACGCACTATGAGTTCGGCATTCATTTTTGCTAGGCAACAGGTTACGTGATAGACATGTCAATTGACGGATCCGTTATGTCGCGGTCTGCCTACGTCACAATTAAAAAAAATATGCACGTGACCTCCGTCAAGCTCGCGATGCCAACCTGCAAATAAAGCCGATGACACATCGACGCGTAAACTCATCCGTTTATCGGATGCGTTTTGTGCGTGCGTTAAACGGATGCGTAAAGGCATGACACATTAACGCATATAATAGTGCGTAATTCCACTAATCACGGGCGACAGCAAATTTTTTTTCAGCATTGATTCGTTGAGCAATTACTTTTTAACGGTCGCAAAAGGCTGCAGTTATTTTTTAAACAGCCGCAAGGTCGACGAAATACGAACTAAACAATCCACTATAAGGTTACCGATATAACCTAAATCGCCGTTGGTATGAACTGAAAGGGACCACGTGCTGCATGTGCTCAGTACGGCGCCAATCATATAGATATGCCTGCCGGCAGACCTATTCAAACTACAGGTGTATTACTACTGTACCCGTCTCCTATTGTAGCTATTTTCCCCCACACATTGCAGCACTTCTGCGAATCGTGGAAGAAAAATATGGCGCGGATTGTAGACTGTCAAGGCATTTTCGCAACACATGAACAAGTAGGGGAAACACCCCATATGACATCATCATTTGGGAGTCCTTGCTTCGTTTACGGAGCGTTAAAGCACTATTTTGCGTCAAACGCATCCGCCATCGCACCTATGTCACAGTGAAAAGCGTGTTTTCGAAACCGTGCGTAGCGTCTTACGGACGTTATACACAATACGCATTACGCATCGTTTACGCGTCAATGTGTCATCGGCTTGAGTGAGGACCGTCCCATCTGCCTCGAGCTACTTGTTACTTACGTTATTGCCACCGCAGCCACCCCCCTCTCCGGCTCACTGCTGGCAGACCTCAAGCAACACACTGACTGCCTCGCGGAGTTTGCCGCTAAACCCGTGCATGCATTTACATTATGTAATCCCCTACAGGGGCCAGTTGCGTCGTCGCTGTGGTGCACAACGCCTGCATTATGCCTCTCCCACGGCCAATTTACCAGGCTTTTGAAAAAAGCAAAAACAGAATCAGTGGAATGCGTATGGCATATAATTTATAAGTCTGCTGTTCACTGAGTCAATCACTGGTTACATAGTATTTTTTATTTATCCTCCCCGTGCGGAACCTTTCAATTGCCATATAAAGTACATGTATTTTTTAGAAACATTCCTTGACAGTCCATTTTCGAATAGTTCCTAAGCATGTGGATAACACCGGTAGTTTTTAAGGGTGTCATCTGACAGATGCGAATGTTTGACAGATTTCCGCGAAAGGCCCGGCCGGCGGCCGATCCAGCCGAGGGCGGCTCTGAGCGGCTGGGAAGCGGCACCCGTCTATGGCAGGCCGATAGGGCCATAAACGCGGTACACTTAACGCGTTAAATAAGAAGTTAACGCGTTGAATTAGCAACCAATGAGAACGCAAAGAAGTTAACGCGCTAACTTAGCAACCAATTAGGACGCGAATAACTTAACGCGTTAACTTAGCAACCAATGAGAACGCGAACAAGTTAACGCGCTAACGTTGCAACCAATGAGAACGCCAATAACTTAACGCGTTAACTTGGCATCCAATGAGAACGCCAATAAGTTAACGCGCTAACTTAGCAACCAATAAGGACTCGAAGAAGTTAACGCGCAGGCCGATAGGGCCATAAACGCGGTACACTTAACGCGTTAAATAAGAAGTTAACGTGTTGAATTAGCATCCAATGAGAACGCCAATAAGTTAACGCGCTAACTTAGCAACCAATAAGGACTCGAAGAAGTTAACGCGTTAACGTATCAACCAATAAAGACTCATTTAGCTATGAATCAGATGTTGAACCAATGAATAAGGATCTTAATTAAATGTATTAAGGCGGGAAGACTCTATAGTTCGTCATCCTGTTTAATGTGCATTACAAAATGCCTCCTCGCCGCATTCAGCGAGCACAGGAGCGACTACAGAGTAGTTCTAATTCCACCTTGTTTTTGGCACGATTTAAACGTACCGTCGATGACTGCCTCCGGCTTGCCACAACAGACCACCTTCCGGCTTCAACTAGAACTGCATGCATCACTCGGTAAGCTTCAAGGTTAAGCATGGCAATGGAATTGGGGGATCTAAAATGAGCAAAATAGCGTGATATCGTTTATGGTAGGCCACCAACCGTCTCTGCAATTGCTTTTACACCACAGTTGTATACGTTGACTGTCGGGTTTGGGGCCAAACTTTGTTACCCGGTAGTTAACCCTACTATCATTTAGTGGTGATTCAGTTACTACAGTTAAGGCAAAGTGGCATTGCCTTAACAGTCCCGCCCTACTAAATATGCAATATAAATATTATAATCAGTGTAATTATAAACAACAGTTAATACAAATATATAACCTTTTCATGTATATAACCTAAAGTAAACATTTCTCTTATAGATTAGAAGCATTAGAGACGCATACAAGGAGGGCAAATGGAACTTTGCTACCAGACAGTGTTGCTGAAGAATTACTGCAGTCGCTGGGGCCAATCATAGAAGAATATTTAGGAAAGGAAATGTTGAAAGTCAAGGTAAGAAAATAAATGAAGTAACTTTTAAAGTGAATTCGAACACAAACTATTCAATGACGATGTGTATTGGTCTCACATACCGAGTGTGATGTGAATTGAAAGGAAACTATATGTTGCTAATCACAGTATGTTAGCTTTCATTTGTCAAAGGTCATTCGGTAAAAGTAGTGTTATACATGTATATCCTGTTGGTATTGCATGTTAAAGCTGTCTACTTCTCTAATCAAGAATATGCATAATAAATATTTCAGGTTATCAACTCACTTCCACACAGTAATAATACAATTATAATAATAAGCTTTACTCAGCTATAATACAAATAATGTTATTCTATTACACAACTCATCCACACATACACACAATACATAATATGGTACAGAAAGAATATTAACAAATACAATTATTATATTTTATTGTATTATATACATACATACTTTCATTTAATGTGATGACACATCAACCGTACAGTCAAATGAATGTCTTAGTGTGGTTGGTCGTCTCCTGCTATGCATGCATTTTGCAGTGTGGAGCGGTTACCATTCTGAAAGGACCGAGAGACCAAGATCAGTGCGAGGTGCCCCAAGATTTGCCATTAGTAATCAACAGCTTCGTTTCTTGTTCCAATGTGGGTTTGCTGCACCACGCATGAGCCAGCTGCTCAGCGTCTCTGTAAGGACTGTCAAACGGAGGTTAAGGTAATCAGGTGAAGAAATATTTATGTCACTAACAAATTAACTTATTCAGATCCTTTATTTTTTGTATTTTACATTAAATTTAATCTAGCAGTGAACCTGTTTCAAAATAACTACTGTAAAAACTACTCATTTTCCCGGTCAATAAGCAATATACATATATGGTTTCTGAATAGAATATTATTATATGTTGTCTTTGGGACACACACGCATGCATGCACACATATTTCCTGTTCCTGCCATGTTGACAATGAAATAAAGCAGATATATGTATTCATGTCACAATCATAAATGATTAACTACATACACATATGAGAAATAAAGCAGATATATGTATTCATGTCACAATCATAAATTAACTATATACACATATGAGAAATTAAGCAGATATATGTGCTTTTCTCATGATTTCATTATAAATAAATAGTATGTCATACAAAAGTGAGGAATTAATATTAATTCTACATTATGCCTGACCACTCAACAAGTACGATACTAATGGTGTGTATTAAGACCAAAAAAATACGGTATGAAACAGTTCAGACCTCGCTAATGTTATACGTTTATCATGTATAGCATTCAAACAATGTTTCATGCATCTTAAAAGTCATTCAATGAACTCCTAATTACATGGTGACTAAATAATAATTGTCTATTAGAAAAACATTCAACAATTGCAGGACGTGTGGCTTGAACCTGAGGGGAGGATTCACTCGCATGCCTGGTGACGAGCCTGACAGGACTGTGAAGAACTGCATTGATGAGAATCAACGAATTGGTCCAAATGCTGTAAAAGCAAGACTATTCTTACAGGGCATCAATGTGCAGAGGTGGCGGGTGCGAGATAGCATGATGCGTGTGGATGAAGGAGGCATTGCTCTCAGGGCTGCAATGACCACTCAGCTGGCGCTAACTCTATCTGGCACATAGACGGCAGCCATAAGCTAATCAGGTGCGTGTACAAACTATAAACTTTGAAAAACAAACCTTGCATGACAACAACGTAGATAACGTAAAATAATCCAAATAAATAATGTATTCTAGGTTATGTAAATCACAGGAAATTAGTAAAGTTATGTAATGATAATAGTGTTGTATTAGACAAGGCCTTGTTGCATAAATCTGGCATTGTTATATTATCATCATTATAACTCATAGTTGTGAATGCACAACTACAATTTATTCCATAAGTAATATTACTAAAGAAACAGTGGCAATGTTAGTGGCCATGAACACAATGCACTGGTACAATGCTGATACTACATCTAGTAAGTACTGTGTTAATTCTTGGTGAAAGACACTAAATGTCTTTTGCAGGTGGAAATTTGTGATTCACGGAGGAATTGATGGATTTAGTCGGTTGCTTGTTTTTCTGCAAGCATCCCCCAACAACATGAAATCCACTGTACTGAGACATTTTTTCGCAGCCACGAGCATCTATGGTTTACCATCAAGGGTGCGAGTTGACCATGGTGGCGAAAATAATGATATCTGCGATCTAATGGAGTTGCTACAAGGAAGAGGAAGAGGATCTGCAATCAGAGGCACCAGTGTGCACAACCAGCGCATTGAACGTGTGTGGGTGGACACCTGGAATGGGGCCACCAATCTCTACTATGACCTGTTCCATTTCCTAGAACATCAAGGTTACCTTGATATAAACAATCAGAACCACATGTGGGCACTGCACTATGTATTTCTGCCCCGTATTAATCGGGAATTACAGGCCTTTGTTGCCCAGTGGAACAATCACGGCCTGAGAACTGAGCACTATCAGACGCCTGTACAACTGTTTGTGGGGCGCAGTCTGGAGCTCGCCAACACAGACCTGACAGCCATGAACAACATCTTCCGAGAGGCAGACAGTGTGTCAACCTCAGGAGTGGATGGCATCGAGTGGAACGAGTCTGCTTCTGGGACTGTGGACGTAAGTGAAGTGTCATGTCCAATCTCGGCGCAAGCAGTGCTAAGATTGCAACAAACTATAGATCCATTGTGTGAATCTCCTGACCTTGGGATTGACCTGTACTTGCAAATGTGCCAGTTTATTACAGACAATGTGTAGCATCACTGCTATGTGTCGTCCATGCAACTGGGTTAGTTTAGTATGGGCCACAGTCACGAAAACTACCAAGTACCGGTAGAGAGCAATGGTAAACATAACACACATATCACACCACAAAAATGTTACTATGTAATATGTATTCAATGTTGAGGTATGTCTTCCTTGCATAGCAATTACTCTTTGACTACCCGCAGAGGTCTGTGTAACAAAATGTATGTTTTAATGCTGCTTCCAAAACTTGCTTATGCTTATTCTGGTTAATTAACAAAAGTAAATGACACATTTACACAATGAACCCACTCTGTTGTTGTGGATTTTTTTTTTTTTTTTTTTAACAAATATTAGTATATGTATAAACTAATATTATATTTCGGTAGCAGCTTTAAAATGCACTCCCTACTCTACCATTTACCCAAAAAATCACTGCATACAATGCAGCTTGAAAAGAAGTTGGTACTTTTCTCAGAGTTAGTGATGTCCGAGTGTGAAGCATACATTGTCACCCGACATATGCATGTGTTCACATCTGGATATCTCTGTCGTTCAACGTGGTTGAATGTTATTGATGGAGGCATGTCAAACCCCTCAGCTGGAACTCGATCTGCCCCAGTGATCCAGCGCATGACATCAGCAACTGACAACTTGCGTCCCCTGCAGGCTACATCATCAGCTGAAATGCAAAAAGTCATTCAGAAGTCATGTAAATTCTTTACTACTTGTATTATATTATATTATATGAACATTTACTATGTTGAAGATTATGTGTATTAATGTTTGATTTTCAGATAGTTATTATATTTACTCGCTTTAGCAGAGACCGTTAGTGGTGTTAGAACACAGCTGCACGAGGCATTCATAGTTTATGTAGAACATCTCACTATGCTTTTTGCATTATCCTGTTTTCATGAAATTTACAAAAGCATGATATTCATGTGTAAGGAATTAATTCTGGTAAACTATTTATGTAAACTTGTTGTACAGTCTATATGAAATAGAAGACATATTTTAATTTCCTATTTATGATGTACAGTGGAACCTCACTATCATGGCCACACTCAGGACTGGGCAAAAGTGACCTAATCAGTGAGGTGACCATATTAGTGAGAATAAATTCCTATACTTTTCTATTACAGAAATCATTAGGGTGGCCTTAATTGTAAGGTGGGTGTATTATAGAGGTGACCGTAAATTGAGGTTCAACTGTATTAGCGGTTGTATGAAACATATCCTCAACAGCCATGAGGAAGCAGTGCCAGTTGAGGGCAATCTCCTCCTCGACATCTCGGCTGCTGCTTCCTTCAGGGGACAGTTTTATCTGAATCAAACTTTCCAAAGCAGCAGCAGAGTTGACCCTTGTGGCTGGCTGATCCTGCAGGAGGAACTGTCCCACTTCGCCTCCGTGCTGACGACACAAGTTCAACACCCCAATTGTTTCCAATCCTGAAATATTCAGGCATTCAGACTTGTGAACCTCCATGTTCCAGATGTTTATGTACAGTCACAGTGAAATACTAACCACACACAAGTAATAATACCTGCACATTAATTTGGTTGTACCTTTAGTAACATTTACTCAGTCATTTTGGCCCAATAAGAAAACAAATATCATTAGTTTACAATGATGTAATGCAAATTGACTTAATAATTATATATTCATATTACAAAGTAATTGAGTTGCATTCTTAGTAACTGTAATTCATTCATATGTGGTAAACTATATATTTCAGATGATGATGTGTATAATCATAGTTAACTAACAAACACATGCATCAACAAACTTGACATAAGACGAGAAATGTCATTAACACTACTACCTACCCTCAGCAAATTGATCAAGTTCAGCCTTTTGCGCCAGAACTGTGTGGTGCAACACAACTGCTGAAATGATGCTGGGGATGTTGTAAATGTCCAGCTCATGAGTGAACTTTACTACACCCCAGTCAAATCTGTTAGGCAGCAGGTCATCGATCTTCGCCCTCAGCTGTGTTGTGCTCCGAATGTCTCTCAGCTGATACAGAAATGTACCAATCATAAATACGTGGTTCATGTCTATTTTGCAGGCGACAAGAATGATACTGGATAATCTTGACCATCCGTTTATAAAGTATAATTAACTGATATATTTCTAAATTCAATACCTCAAATTTACATTATTACCAAATAGTCACCAATGAAGCTTCATGTTACACTTCTCTCTCCAACTGTTACCGGAAAAGGCTTAACGCCATCTCAGGTCTATTTATGTGTTAACATGTTATTCTTATTTACTGAAACGGTTACGACTACATAAATATGTTTTATGAGACTGTTAGATAAACAAATTGTTGTGGTAACATCATGCCAAACAGCACAGAGCAGTTTTTACTTGTGGAATTAGAAAGCATGCAGTAAAGCATCAATATATGTAATACAATACTAACTGAACATCTAAGCCCTGTGTAATGTGACCGGAAACACTTACCTCGCGCAAGGCTGCCTGAAGCAATGGATCCGGCCGTCATCAATGTTGCCAGCATCAAGGCTCCCGTGAATAAGATAGTTCATGACTGGAGTGGACAAGCACTGAAGGCCCGACCCTCCCTGCAGGGCTGTCAGGGCAACAAGCTGGCCCAACTGTCTGAAGGTACCACGCTGCAGACTTGCAGTGTCATGGCATAAAGTCTTCCTGCCAGGAGTGCCCTGCACGAAGGATGATCCCCGCATGTCGTTCATGAGGAGGGAAGAGTACTCCTTCCTTGGGCCACCGTGGTCTTGGCCAGACTCCCCCAGAAACTGTACTCTCAGCGGTCGCAGCAACAAAATGCAACCAATTTTATATGTATTTGAGAACAATTTAACTTTCGTCTATGAATTGTGTATTATAAACATATTATAACTTGATTTCAATACGATAATTGGCTATTTATTTTGTGGAAAAAGCGTACAAAAGCCTCCGACCCCGACCCCTTTGCATACGGTTTGTACGCTTCGAGAAATGTCGACAATTTGGGACGACCCCTTAACAGTCCGACCGATGTGTGAGACATTGATTGCACTTTAGTTTAGTGAAATTTGTCCTTGTTTTGTATTTATATCATGCTTATTCACACTTAGTCTTTTATTTCTGCTTGAGCATAAGCAAAGAAAGTCAATACGGAATCTTCGACCTGCAGTTACAAGAGGTGCCACCCAGTGAATATACAAATGATTAACGGCATTGATTACATGAAAGAACCACAACGTATCCATGAATAAAAGTGATTTATAGATGTCTAATTGTTATGACACGTGCTTTTATTGATAGTAAACATACAAAGGTCCTGGAAGAAACCTATTTTGAGTATTGTTGTGAAAAAACACTATTCTAGGTGCCATACCTCCCCATAAACAGGTAATTAATCAAGTGTGCACATACACTGAAACATTTTACGTTCTCCTTCTGCCTTCTTGTGCCTGTCTTCAGGAAGGTCAGGTGGCGTAGCGAGTCTTCGAGGACCCTCTTCCTCCGAACCGTCATAGTAAAGAACATTTCAGTATCTGTCTGTATGACGGTGCTGACGTGAATATTAATCAGCTCAGCCACGCTAAAAATGTCAATTATATTACATTGGTGAATGAAATGGTAACATGTTATTTGTATGAAAGACAATGGTGTTAACTTTTTACAATTATGAAATAATTAATTTACATATAGTGTTGTTGTTCTCCTTTTCTGTCCCTGTATGTCGTGGGTGAGGCGGGCTTCTATGATGGTTCTCTATGTGTGTTTCCTCCACCAACAGTCTCCACTCCCCTACAGCTTTCACTGTCACTCTCTTAATTTACAATGATACATGTAACAGTCAAGGTAGGCATTAGGGATCGCTGAAAGAGGGGGTGAATGCTACCGCTACCGTATTATAATTATATAAGCTAATAAACATCAAGTATTTAATTGTATTATATGAATTTGATTCTTCTCTTTATACTATCTCTAACACAAACTTCCATCTGCCAAGCTGTTATTTACAGCAAACTAGCCACGATTTCGAGTCAATGTTGACTGTTGTAATGACAAACAAACTACAACTTACAAGTACAATTAATTATACAAACTACAAAGTAATGACAATAGGTGAATGACTTCATTACTTCATTGATTAACAGCACTATCCCACTTACTTAACGTATGCAGATGATCCTATTACCTGTTTCTAGCGAACTGATATTGACATGACAAGCTTGCATTGACATTTCTAACTTACTTGAACCGACTTTGAATGCAATGCAATAAAAACGTCTGTCTGTCATTACCGGCGTTCCTCACCTTCGTGGACGCTAGGTATGCTGGGTAAATATGACCCCGCACGTCACAAGTACGGAAACTCAGTGTGGAATGGGGAATACCTCTGTAGGGCCGTCATTTCGGGGAATTCCCTATCCGACTGCTGTGCGAATACAATTCGAATCGCAAAATGGAACGATTCAATGGCCTGTCTGTATCCGCATGCGCGCGTGAAAAACGCCTTCGCCTACGTACATAGATCTATAATATTGTAGGGAACTAGTTCCATTATTATTTATTCTAGATTAATATTAATGTACATTAATGTCTATAGAATCTAAATCAATTACCTTACCCCAGTAATTCGTTTCTCCAGATGTACACATCCTTTCAGTTTTATTCAACATTGACCTTACATAATAATTATACATTGTGATAGCATGAATGATGTGTACGTGCGTGCATGCGTCAGAGCGTGCGCGCGTGCACGTATGGGTGCATGTTGTACATTCTTCGTACATTTCCATGAACAGTACGGAATGATGTTGACATAACAGCAGTCTCGAAAACTGACTCATGCCATGGAGCATGGGGGCAGTCAATAAGCTAGAGTCTACACTACACAGTTTAACAATGTTAACAATAAAGCCTACATCTATTTGTCTACTAGTATGCAGGTACTTACGTTTCCACAACATTTCCACTACTAACGGCAGCTCCTCCGGTCGGCGTACTTGCATTTTGGGTGTGCAGATTTTGAACAATTGAATGAACCCGATTTGCCAACGTCTGCAACCGCCCGATGTCCATAGTTAAAATATCCGTTGGAGGCTGGTCGACCCATTCTGACCAGCGGACAATTTTTCATTTCTTGCATACCAAACTGTCAAAGACAACCAGGCCGGAGCTGAGCTCGGATATCGATTTCATGTAAAGTTATATCCCTTTCAATGCATTCCATTTAATACACTAGGTTCAACAATGATACATAATTAAACTAACGTGGAATATAGTTACAAGGGGGCATTAATTATTATAGTTTGTATTATATTTAGATATCATTAATATATCTCCACAAGATACAAAGGACATTAAATACTAGCAAACGACAGCCATTAATGTTGTGTGTTAGTTTTAAAAAGTGTATACTGGGGCCTAATATGATGCCAGAAACTATAAATACGGGGGTTAATGTGCAATTCTTAATGTACATTATGCAGGATGTTGCCAAAAGTTTAGCTATGTTCATAAATGGTATTGTAAATTACCGCCTTTTCTTGTTCATAATGCATAACTAAGATTAGCTTTCATTGGTTCAATATCTGATTCGTAGCTAGATGAGTCATTACTGGATGCTAAGTTAACGCGTTAACTTATCCGATTCTTTATTGGTTGCTAAGTTAACGCGTTAAGTTCTCCGATTCCTTATTGGTTGATACGTTAACGCGCTAACTTCTTCGAGTCCTCATTGGTTGCTAAGTTAGCGCGTTAACTTATTCGCGTTCTCATTGGTTGCCAAGTTAACGCGTTAAGCTGTTGGCGTTCTCATTGGTTGCTACGTTAGCGCGTTAAGTTATATCGCGTTCTCATTGGTTGTTAAGTTAGCGCGTTAACTTGTTCGCGTTCTCATTGGTTGCTAATTCAACGCGTTAACTTCTTATTTAACGCGTTAAGTGTACCGCGTTTATGGCCCTATCGGCCTGCCATACCCGTCGGCCCACGACAGCCGCCTGCCAGCCGCTCTACAGCCGGTGTTGACCCATTTTTTAACAGACTGACAGTTAGAGGAAACACTAAAAGCATAGCTCAGGGAAAATGGTACGTTTTTAGACATTCTGTTGTAAATCTTTGTGTATTTCTAGATTATTCAAATACATTAATTTTGGTATGACTTTATAAGCAAACATTGGATTCTGTGCAATCTTGTTATTTATTATTAAAACATTAAATAGAATGTGGGGCAGAATAACCCGATGCCATTATTGTGGCAGCCCTATAGGCTATGGATGACGATGATATGATGAAGATGGACGTGTCTCATCAACAATAAATGCTGTCCCTGTGCTGCGTGTTCCTGTTTGTTAGTGTGACAGGGTAAATGTGTGATAGATGAAGTGCTTACACTAGGTGCCCTCTGTCAGTTTATGGCCCACACAATTTATGCCATTTATGTCGCTTTACTTTAAGGCTATATAAAACAGTTCCAGGTTTCTCATAAGAACTTTATTAAAATGTAAATGAGGGGTGCGATTTAAGGTAAATGTGTCTATGTTGATGTTGATGACGGTCAAAGCAACTCATCATCAACAATTAACAACTCAAAAGCCTTAAGATATCTACTGAATGTATTTCTTACAAGTTGGCACATTCCTTTGGTTCGGTGTGAATTATAGTTTTTTTCTTTTTGTGCAGAATTAGTGCATGCATATTTAATCAAAGGATGATTATATTTCAAAATAAAGTTTTGAGGAAGCTATTTTAAAATTCTTGATCTGATGAGAAACCGGGAATTATTTTATAAATGTAAAGTAAAAATTATTTTATGTGACCTTATTATGAGACAAAATATGTTTAATATTTTGCACATTTTATAGATACTATGCATTGTACAATGTGGTACCTTCATTGAAGAAATTAAATATATGTACGTTAATGTTCCAGATGCTGTCAGAAAGAATGAAGTGGCAACATTGCCACTGACTACAACATCAGGAGAACATTCAAAAGTACTCCAAGACTGCCTCTGACGGGAATGGTGTTAGACAGCATCGGATGAAAAATGCAGCTGGATGTAGCAGAAAAGAGTTTATGGACAATAATAATTAAGCAGCCTTTTCATAAAATATTTGAGTTGTGATGTGCCGCACGAATCAATGGTCACTAATTGCAACTTTGCCTTTTGATTTTCTTGTATTAAATGATGCGTTTGTTATGCGCATTGGAATTGTTTGCGTACTTAATTTTAGTTTATGATAACTGGGCACCCATTCTCTTTTTGAAGCAGATATTACATTTGTTATGTTCGTAAATAATATATTACTGTATTATTTTATTGTTTTGAACTTCCAAATTCCAGTTAATCCCACTAAATTGATGAACGTGTATCAAGTAATGTTCATTTTAACATTAGAGTGACAATGCATGATGATTACTATTGAAATGTTCAAATTATAAGACCAATACACATAAGTGTACGTGTATAATTTGGTCGTATTACTTGAAAACACACATTTAGCAAAATTAGGCACAGTCGGCATATGAGCGGCTAACCATTGGCACAGTATCGGCGTCCGACTAGGAGCCGCCCTCGGCCAGAAGGCGAGCCGCCGGACAAAAATCCCTCGGCCCGCTGTCGGCCCGCTGTAAGTGTGTAAGTGTGTAAGGCCGCTCGTTGTAATGTACTCGACACCAGCCCACTTGCACGTTACGCTCCGCCGGCGTTCACCTGCTGGAGGTCATGCGCTACAAGCTTTATGCTCAAGGCGACGAAGCTTTTTCACGCGCAGCGCTACGCCTCTGGAACAATCTGTCCATTGCCATGCTAGATATGTGTATATAATAGTATGGCACAGAAACATGCTGCCAAAGTATTGTTATTATTGTGTTGTTGGTCTTAATATCTGTCAGATCTGATTGTCGGAGAAGGACATGAATGTTGGCAAAAGTCAAACGGTTCGCATTTAAAATCGCTGCTCCTAAACAGTCATTTTAACAGTAAATTAAGACTCGTTGTAGCGCAGTTATCTTTACGGGAAACACTGCGTTTACTGCCATCTTTTAAAACGACCTCCATTTACGACAACAGAACAATCTAGAGTGCCTGCTGTACTTAAAATTATGCCCAGGTATATAGAACATATTTGCAACGCGTCATGCTGTTACCACGAAATGCACTGTCCGCAAGACTAGCAGGTTTATTGTTGTTGTAACTCTACTTTCGCATGTTTACGCGAATCCAACACATCCCTGTTCCCAGACGCGTCATCGCATTCCTGTAGGTCATGTGGTCACAGCAGCAGACGCGCAACTTTCTTTTTGGTTGAACGTTTAGTTGACTCGAAATGCCGTATAAATCCACGTAAACCCGTATCGCATTCTGCATTAATAAAGTAACCGGTCTTTAATATTCACATTCCGAAAAAATGTCCTGATCTGTCTGGCTATTAAATATAACCAGGCCCCCTCTATAGGGCTGGGGGTGTAGACTGTACTTCAAACAAAACCCGCCAGGTTTAACTTGAAATAGCAACGACAGTATTTGTACTTTGACAGCAATAAATTAATCTTTCGGTTTTCTTTCGAGTCTTTTTTGTTTGTTTGATGAACAAAATAATGCATGCACTTAATAATGATTTTTCCATTTGAATCATATCCGTATTAAAACGATGTACCTACGACCGTAAACCCTCTATTCCTTCCTAAATCCCAATAATCGGCTATTCTCGGGATATTCTCAACACGTTGCCTGTCTCAAATACTTTACCGTGGTTTATTTAAACGGGGAGTGTTGTTGTTTAATTACAGTCCTTCTCCTTGTTTGAAGCAGTCTGGATGGGTGGGTGGGAGATCCGTTCCCAGAGCTCTTGATAGCAGCTGACGCAACGCCCGTTTGGGTACCCGTGGTGAATATTAGGCTCTCCAAAAACTCCAATTGCAATTACACCCCCTTGAGGCTCGACAAAAACACCACGAGGCTCTCCGAAAACTTCAATTTCCAGTCCCCCTCCCCCGAGGCTCGCCAAAAAGGCACCTTGAGGCTCTCCAGAAATCTAAATTTCCACCTCGACCCCCGAGGTTAACCAAAACCCTCGAATTTCACCCCAAGATTCACCCACCTTCCCTAAATATTAGGGGGCTAATCATACCCCCAAACTTTCCCCGGTTCAGACGCCTGTTAGTCAATTACTTGTTAGTCCATTTGAAAAGGTTGCGGCGACCCTTACTCTGTTGGCATACCAGAGACCACAGTATAACACGTACACTGGCCACCGCCGAGCTCCACTCCCCTAGCTGGGTCACCGCGTGCAGCGGCCCGCTGTCAGACCCCGTCAGTTGCCGGGGAGAGACCGACACGCCAGTCCGTGTCTCAGCCTCGGGACCATGACTGCCTCGGGCAACACGGAGCGGGGTCGCCTGCCGGACGAGCGGGACTCGATGCTGATGCGTCCATTGACGAAGGACGGGGGACAGAGGAATGGGAGGGACTCCGAGGAGAGTGACAGGGCAGGGAAGCGCCCACTGAGTTGGAAAGAGGTGTGGTATGAATACAGTCAGAGCACGTCACTGAACGGTGTCCGCTTCATCACTCAGCCGACGCCACTGGCCGTGAGACGGTAGGTCTAAGTGAATGCCACGGACTGTAAACTATACGAAGCATACAGCTATGCCCCTGTTATTAAATTATTAATACCGCTTGAATGCGTTGTTGAGAAATTTAAATATGATATTATATATGTTACGGAACGTTCAGAAATCGCTCCATCCTCCGCCCGGATTTTAACATATATAATTGTCATAACACTAGTCTGCCTTCTATTTCTATTCCTCGAGCCGCCTTTCATGTTATTGTTCGGCTTACACGCCGCTAATGCATTTACTGCCACATCAGCCGCACAACAAAGTGAACACCTTGTTCGTGTGCCACACGGACTTGCTCAAATAACTACCGCTGTGAAGAATTTGTGTCGGGATCCCACACGTCGCGTCAGGTACACTGATTACGTAGATAAAGTTCAATCTATTTCCAGATCTTATCATCTGTTCTTTGAGTACGCTCTAAAGTGTTTTTGTTTGTATCGTGCCAGTTAGTTATATATGTTCGTGTGAATTCCTTTTGTGGCTGAGAGACGCACGCACGCAGTGCCACGCACACTCGCACGCACGCACAAAATAGTGACAGGGAGTAGGATGTGTTGTGCTAATGATGATGATTTTAGTCAATATTAAAATGTAAACGTGTAAATACATAAAATACAAATAAGGTAATTGAACACAAACTGTTTTACTAGCCATTTAAATTGAGTCTTGTTAGGAGCACCTTGTATGTTATATGACAATGCATTCCATGCCTGTATATCTGTGTCGTAAAAAGAAGTTTGACCAAAGACTTAACATATGGCACATGAAGAGACAAAATACTAGATGTGTATTTATACAGTGCTGTTTGCGTGTTAAGTTGTGTGAATAATGTGATCATGGATGTCAGTACAGTTCCACCGAGCAACATTGTAATTGGACAGTTTTGGGGCAGGCTGGCTCTAGACAAATTTGACAACGACATCGCGACAACGCAAGTTATCTAACTAATGCCTGGCGTACATTGCTAAACATTTGTTACGAGTCGTTCGATTGCTCGACTAGCAACGATTTCCTTGCCGTGACTGTGCGACTGAGTCAGCCTAGGCCTACACTGTACAACAAAGGGACCGTACAGCAAAAGTTGTCGCAACTCATGCGCGCGTCGACGCGATCGTAGTGTCAGGTTCTGGAACTACATGCGCGCATCTCTAATGATGTGGTATTGCGTGAATCCGACACGCAATACGCTGTGTTTTCCGCTCATTGCTGTAAATAGTGGTGTTTTCCCATTACAATTAAAGTTCCTTACGTAATCATCGAATTTATATCAGAGTGAAAAAACATATAATATCTAATTTTAGACATGCATTACTACTTCCAGTTATAAAAAAATCGTTTAAACATTAATCACGGTTAGACGAGATATAAATTTAAAGATAAAAATAACTTTTAAATAGCTGTCAGTGTGGTGTATAACAAATATGTCTACATCAAATTTGGATGTAAATCATTTTGCAAATGATACAAAAATGTTTTGTTTTGTAAGAAATCCTGAGCCGATAAATGATGACTGCGGAGTCGTGAGAGCTCATGTAAGACCGGCCTGTGTCATCTGGAGGCTGTGGGCGCTGATAGAATAACAACAACAGAAGCTATAGGCCTACTGGAAGGCCCCAGTTGAGGCGGCGGGACAGAGCTAAGACGGATGGGCGAACAACGGAGGAAATAAAACATGGAAAGAGGGAGCTGTAAACAGGAAGCAACGGGGAGCATTACACGTGCAGTTGATCATCACTTCTGTATAACAGGGATCAAGGAGAAAAACAATACGTAGAGCAATGATTAATTTATTGATTGAAGGCGTTTTATTGACCAGCGTACTTTGTCAGACTCTGCGCGACGTTGCATCATAGACCGGAGCACATCACGCAGCGTTTATTGTTGCAGTCGAATCGGTTCAACAACAGTTGTAAATTCGACACGAGACTCGAGTTTTGTTGAGTTGCTGACCAGCGTACACTGCATGACTGACCAGCTTTTGAATAGTTGAAGTATGACTCGCAACAAAAGTGTTTGCCGGGCATTTATGACAACGATAAGCATCGCAGACGCAATCACGCTGAAGGGCGACCCTAGACGCTTGATTAGATGGCGAAGATAACTTATCTAACATATCAGAGTAGTGAGCCCAATATCAATACTAGTGGCAGCTGTCGGTGGCAGCTGTCTGTGAAAGCTGTCTATTGTAGCTGAGTGTGGTAGCTGTGTGGTAAGTGTGCGGTAGCTGTAGTGGTGGTAGTTGTCTGTGGTAGTTGTGGTACATGGGTGTAGCTGTTAACCTGTCTGTCCGTGGTCGATGGTAGCTGTCTGGTATCAGCTGTATCTTGGTAGCTGTCGGTATATGTCTGTGGTAGCTGTTGGTTGTATCTGTCTGTGGTAGCTGTTGGTGGTAGCTGAGTGTGGTAGCTGTATGTGGTAGCTGTATGATGTAGTTGTCGGTGTTACCTGTCGGTGGTTACTGTCTGTATCAGCTGTATTTGGTAGATGTATGTGGTGTCTGTGATATATGTCTGTTGTTGCTGTCTGTTGTAGCTGCGTGTCTTATCTGTTTGTGGTTGCTGTCTGTAATAGCTGTCTGTGGTAGCTGTCTTTGGTAGCTGTATGTGGTATTTGTCTGTGGTAACTGTCGGTGGTAGCTGTATGTGGTAGCTGAATGTGGTAGCCGTATATGGTAGCTATATGTGTTAGCTGTCTGTGGTAGCTGCCCGAGGTTGCTGTCTTAGGTAGCTATATGTGGTAGCTATCGTTGGTAGCTGACTGTGGTAGATGACTGTGGTAGCTGTCTTTGGTAGCTATCGGTGGTAGCTGACTGTGGTAGCTGTCTGTGATAGCTGTTTTTTGGTAGCTGTATGTGATAGCTGTCGGTGGTAGCTGTCTGTGGTAGCTGAATGTGGTAGCTGTATGTGGTAGCTGTATGTGGTAGCTGTCTGTGGTAGCTGTCCGAGGCTGCTGTGTTTGGTAGCTACCGGTGGTAGCTGACTGTGGTAGTTCTCTTTGGTAGCTGTCGGTGGTAGCTGTCTGTGCTAGCTCTCTTTGGTAGTTGTCGGTGGTAGCTATCGTTGGTATCGGTCGGTGGTAGCTGTCTGTGGTAGCTATCGTTGGTAGATGTCGGTGGTAACTATATGTGGTAGCTATCGTTGGTAGCTGTCGGTGGTAACTATCTGTGGTAGCTATCGTTGGTAGCGGTCGGTGGTAGCTGTCGGTGGTAACTATCTGCATCCTCGCGCGCCAGGGGTCGCTGCTGCTGATTACGTCAGTGTCAGCCAACAGTACCCCCTGGCTGATCGCTTTGCGAAACTCTGAATTTAAGCTCAGCCTATCAAATCGCTCACTAGATCAGTATATCTACTCCGGTCATGTGGTGATAATAAAACTAATCTCAACCAACCGTGGCTCATGTTACATGCAATGTTTAGGAAGTAGAAGCAATTATTCGAATACACAATACCGCTAAGCTGCTCGTGCCAATGAGCGAACGGGTCATTTTATAATGAGATTCCCAGAATTTGCGCTGTTCTCACGGGTGATGCAGTCGCGACTGGCGAAGTCAATTACTAGTTTGACTCAGCTAACTTCCGCACTTCGCGTAGGGGATCAGCCAGGGCTAGTTTTGCTTGGCAAACAGCCCTGGCTTGCGAGGATGACTATCTGTGGTAGCTGTCGTTGGTAGCGGTCGGTGGTAGCTGTCTGTGGTAACTGCAATGTTGGCCGGTGCTGTTGAGAGAAGGTGACACTGCCGCCTTCTTCCAACTGTGTACATTCTATGTCGACGTTTCTTCTGTTGTCAGAGTCTTCTGGCTGCTCGTGTTTATAGTCGGGCTGAGTATTTTCGTCTATCAGGTACGGCTCATTCAGTATCGGGTCACTTTTCTCGAACCCCGCTTAGCTATTTCCATACCACCCCCTAACCATTTATTTCACTGTTGCTTCTCTCTCCCTCTCCCTCTCCCTCTCATTCTTTCACTCACTCGCTCACTCACTCACTCACTCACTCACTCACTCACTCACTCACTCACTCACTCACTCACTCACTCACTCACTCACTCACTCACTCACTCACTCACTCACTCACTCACTCACTCTCACTCCACTCACTCACTCACTCACTCACTCACTCCACTCACTCACTCACTCACTCACTCACTCACTTGTGCCGTGTCACTCACTCACTCACTCACTCACTCACTCACTCACTCACTCACTCACTCACTCACTCACTCACTCACTCACTCACTCACTCACTCACTCACTCACTCACTCACTCACTCACTCACTCACTCACTCACTCACTCACTCTTGTGCCGTGTCTCAGGTGTTTGAACGGACCGCCTACTACAGAAGTCGACCCGTCACCATGAGTGTGAACTTCCACCGCAACACAACAGTCGACTTCCCCGCAGTCACCGTCTGCAACCAGAACGCCTTCAGGTATCTACCGTCGTCACTTGTACTCATCGTGTTATCATTGACAGTCATCGGGTCATCATTGGTAGTTATCTGGTCATCATTGGTAGTCATCGGGTTATCGTTGGTACTCGTCGGGTCATCATTGGTAGTTATCGGGTCATCACTGGTAATCATCGGGTTTTCTTTGGTAGTCACCGGGTCATCATTGGTAGTTATCAGGGCATCTTTGTTAGTCAACGACAGCGAGTCATAATTGAGAGTCAACGACGAGGAATCATTAATAGGCATCGATGCATCATTGGTAGTCGTTGAATCGTCTGTGTGAATTAATCATTTCATGAAACAAACGAGTGCAACAGAACCTTGCTAATACGGTCACCTGCGGGAGAAGTACGCTGTGATATAGATCAATCAAATCAAATCAATCAATTAATCAACCAATCAATCATTCAATCAATCAACTAATTGTTTTATTTTGAAATGAAACCACAACGATATAGCGTACACTAATAATGCATACTAAACATTTTCATAGGGAAAAACGAAAATTGGACGTGATAAATATAGTTTAGCACTTTCCCCAATATACAAACATAACATTGACTGGTGTACGTAAGGTGTTAAGTCTTTGTATTTCTGAATAGTGATTGAATAAAACTAATTAAAGAGTCATCCAACAAATTATAATATTTTACTTCATAGGCATGTATATATATATATATATATATATATTGGTAATGCTGAAGAATAGTTTCGGGTTATCAGCCAACATTTTTGTATTAGTTTTAAACATTACTGTGTATTTGGTTTAATATTGAGCAATCTCCGCAAGCCATATGTGGTAGTTGGTTTCACTACCTTCGGCAGATCTATATCCCACGCAATACTTTGACCTGGAACTGCCAGTCCGTTGTGCCGTGCTTGAAGAACCATTATGAAAAAACGCCCGCGCCCAGATCAAAGGACCCTTGACTGGAAATTCCAATGTAATTACCCGTTCGACTATTCTCGTTCACCATTCTATGTTTGTGATTGGCCGAAAAGAAAACAACCGAATTTTTGAATGCGCTAAAAATCAGCGAGAACCGGAACCCACGATCGACGGTTTTTGTGGAGAACGTGAACGTAACGTTATATTATTATATTAGCTCGGTGAGTCAACATATCTCGGTGGACTAACACAGTTTAGTTCAACTACTCCCTCAATGTTCAATAACAACATACGCATACCTGTCAAGTACTACTGTTTAGCCGTAGTCACTACGGTTTTATTGATAAAATGAAAACTACGGGCGTAGTAGGAAAACCATACGGTTTTATGCTTGTGTTTTGAAATAATTTTTTTAACGAATTTATCGCGTTCGTTATATTTTTGTCGGTAAATTCGCCGACCGACACATTCATAAAAATCCCTTATGGTTCGCGCTCTTTTCCGGGCCTGTTAGAATTCCTGTACAATTCGTGCAGTGCCCCGGGACGAGCACTCACCAACGCATTTTCATGTTATGTGCAGGCGCGAACTTACTTACAGATTGCGTGGGCGCCATGTGTCGCATCTAGCCATAGAGCATGTAGGCAGGCGCGACCATTTATCCACCAGTTAGCTGTCACTGACGATATGGTGACACTGGCGAAGCGCGCCACGGTCGGTTACAACACACTTCACAAATAAATGTCTTATGCACCTGTACTTACAAACTTGTTTTTAATACGTGCGTCAATGGGCATTTACGTGCAAAGATTATGGTTTGTACTGATAATTTATGGTTTTGTCTGTCAAGACTAGTGTTTTGTTTCACAGGACTTGACAGGTAAGCATACTGTTTTTTTGTTTCATAAACGTCATTGGTGTGTGTGTGTGTGTTTGTTATGTCTACTGAGAATGCTTGTTAACTCAGATCAAATCGATGTCGTGGTTTTAGGCCGACGTCGGCAGACGACAGGCCATTAGCGAGGCGAGTTACTCGGTGAAAGGTCGACACGCGTTTATGGAAACTGGACAGGTTTTTATTTGTTTATCTCGGCAGATCATACCACATGTTGAATTATTAACTATAAATGTAATAGTTTCGTAGCCAGAATGTCCGCGGTTGATATAAAGGGGTGTTGTTGTTGTTGGCGCCTGACATGTATATACAAACGTTGACTTTATTCATGCGTGTTGCAATAACTGGAAATAATGTACGGTCTGCGGTCGATCAGTCGAACGTTATAATGTTGAGAAAACATTCAAAACAAGGCACCGTATGTAGGTTACGTTTGCAGGTCAGTTGATGCAGATATATATGTAAGATACAAGTACGCTTGTGAAAGAAGGCATTATATCGCGGTCTTTGAAGCAATCATGTCCCAGGGCCCACTGTGAGTGGACACCGGTCAAATGTTAAGGCTATTCCTGGATCCGCCCCTGACCATATATATATATATATGGTCAGGGGCGGATCAAGATATATATATATATATATATATTTTATTACTAGGTCCTACATTCCATTTACCCAGTAGTAAATAAATTATATATATATATATATATGGTCAGGGGCGGATCCAGGAATAGCCCTAATATATATATATATATATATATATAATTTATTTACTACTGGGTAAATGGAATGTAGGACCTAGTAATAAAATCTACTTGTCGGAAATATTCCATTTAAAATATTAATTAAAGATACAGTTACGTGTTCTTACTACACTATCCCATAGATAATAGCTAAATTTTGCAATAAATAAAATAAAAAATGCCCCGGGTGAGGATCGAACTCACAACCTCCGCATTGCTCGCCGCTACTGCTTATAAGTACGGCGCGCTAACCGATTGCGCCACCGGGGCACACGAGATCATGTCGCGCTACATTCAGAAATCGCGCAACAAATGCGCCATCTCTGGCATGCACAGAATAACAAAAAAACTACTATATTGTTTTTCTAAATAAAAAAACATGTTCTTTGCAGTTAAAAGACTAAGCGAAATTAACATTTTTTATTCCCAATCTGAATGAAATATAATAAAAAAATAGTGTCATGATATTCAAATTTATAGCCCCATCCGTCACCCTGTTCAAGGCCCCTTTTGGTCGCGTGTTTGTGTACATTATTGCACAGTTTGCTGCGACATAGCGGAGACGATGACGTCACCGCAGGTAGCACCGCTAGGATTTAGCATGGCGCGCAACTATATAATAATAATAACAATTCAATTTCTTAATATATAGCGCTTTTTAAGTAAGAAAGTAGAGCTTTACATATTAACATGACGTGTTGAATAAATGCTAAAGTATAAATTAATAAAATAAGTAAGCGAAGATAAAATAAATAAATAAAACATTAATAAATTAGGGTGTAAAATACAATTTCAAACAATGAAATTAAAAACCAGTCAATATACGGGTTGGTGTTTCAGGCAGTACCTAAAATTACAATCAGGAATTTAATATTGTTATCACCGTAAACATAATTATCTTACACGCAAACGTGTCGCTGTATGCACACACAATTTAATTTTTAGTTATTGCCGTTTGAACATTGCAAATGATCAAACTTGTAATGGGATTTAATATGTTTTATATCACATTAAAGGCAATAATCGTATCTACACATACGCAATTGGATGTACCCAGGATCTGTTTTAAATTTTTGAGTTATTGCCGTTTGTACATAGGTGAATGTTTAATCCTGCAACGTTTACGCGGCAGTGGATATAATGCAACTCAAAAAGTTAACATAATTCCTGTGTGTATACAGCCCTGCATGTGATGACGTCAGCAACAATGGCTTCTGTTTAAATAACTATAAGCTTACAGGACTGTGTTCTCATAAATTATAGCTAGTCTCTATATCCTTAAACGCTGCTCGCATATAAGAGCATTTTCGAGTGATTCCATACGGCCTACTTAGGCAATAGTCGAAGAACGAACCGACGCAACTGGCGGCTCGGACAAGTAGTCCTAGAGGTGCCAAGTCTACCGCTTTGGTGGCAGACCTTATGCTTTTTGTAATTGTTTGGAATAATCTCACGGTTTACCGCTTTAGTGCCAAAATCTACCGCCAGACCGATATTTCACGTTACGATTACTTTCCGATTTTAAATCGCCACAAACCTGTGAATGTCAATGTTTAAAACATAATTACTCATTTTGAAACCAAGAGTGTTGTCGAACCAACATTTCCAGTTGTAATGCACCAAACGTAATAAATATACCCAAAACGTGAACAGTATTGGAGTGGTTCGATCCAATTTTCGCCCGCACTCGTGGTGCCAGATCCTCATCTACCGCCATCACACCATGACAGGCACCTCTGGGGACGATAAGTGCAGTGCGTCTGAGCAAAGCTATATAGTCAGTCTATTGGATTATTTCGACTCACTTGGAATACTGCCAGTAATCTTATAACGACCATCAACACACACACGCACACACGCTCACACGCACACACGCACACACGCACACACGCACACACGCACACACGCACATATTATATATATATGTATACAGTGTATATATAATTATATAACGAAACGTATTTGCGCCGTACCACTATAATAATTAAAATATACGCCAGATGGTGCTACTTGATCATGCAGTGCAGAGCCATCGCCCATTTGACACGTTTACATTAACCTCCATAACCTGGTCTTTCTTGTGTGCAATACCACTGGCCTTTGTGCCCGTGGTTGGAGCCTGTATAGAAGTAGTTCTAAAGTCGTTTTTGTTTTTAATAGAATAATCGGAATATCCCTAGCGGCATCATTTTCACCAATGGCGCGATCCACAAAAAAATCGGTACCTGTGCATTCAAACTTTTTTCTAATAAATGTGATTGTAGTTGTAAATTGTTAGTTTGTATTAACTCATTTTATAACACACAAAAAGTTGCCTTTGTTTCTCTTTAAAACACAGCTATGATTATTCACAGTTATTCAATTACGCGCGCGTGTTTCCCTTTAAAACCACAGCTACCGTTATTTACAGTTATTCACTTACGCGTACGCGATATGCTATTTTTTAGGATGTTCTCCTGCACCAGAGAATTGTGTGGTGATCACATCTCCATATGGCTCCAGTGAACAAGTGTTTAAGATCAAAATACTGTAATGTGATATATGGTGCCCTCTGCGTGTTGCTATCTAATTTTCTAAATATTACTTGATACAGCGATGTAAGTAAGTATTATTTCCATCCTAATCAATATCTTTGTCTGATTTCTTTTCTACGCTGCTATCCCAATGACGACACCGTATACGGGTGTTCTCTCCCTTCTCTCTCCCCAGGATGAGTGCAGCTGCCGAGCAGGGCATGTACCACTGGCTCGACGCCATGTACGCTCAGAGCGACGTGACACGCTTCAACTACAGCCACTGGGCCGTCGGCAACGTCTCGCTGTTCTCTGTGCTCAACACCACGGCTCACACCAAGCGAGATCTTATAGTCGAGTACGTACTCCTGGTGCTGCTGACGTCACAGCGCTGTAGGCGTTATTATAGTTTAGATGTTATATTCTGATTTAATTAGTATGCATCATGTTTACCTTTCTCATTTGCGGCATATGATGACATTAATGAAATGAACCTCATAACAAAATATAACTGAGAGAACAAATCTACAAAACGAACAGTAAACATCGTTTATCATTGTAATGGATCACACTTCGCAAACAAAGTCGCGAAAATAAAATATTGACACCATTCTCGAGCCACCGTGTTAACTTTATTGCACATTGTTAATGTAACATAATAATGGAGTTTATGTACCAACGACGAGTCACTGCCAACTGACTTATTATAAAGCTCCCTGCCATCAGTGTGTTTCAAATAATTATTCACCAAACAGGGCTCAGAAGACTGTTGCAGTTTGTGCGCGTGCGTCGTGGCTAGGCATGTCGTGATCATTTGAGTGAATACTTTAATGTTGGACAAAGTGTTGATTATTTCATTTGGTGTGAGGAAACTGCCTGTGTCAGACCTCACATATCGGGCTGAGTTTCAATGCACTTGTGTATCCCGTTTTCTCTCCAGCTGTGAATGGAATCACGACAAGTGTGGCCTGGATGATTTCACCACCGTCTTCACGGACCACGGTGTGTGCTACACCTTCAACGGAGCCTCGAACTCCGGCTCACCCCGATATGTGTCAGAGACAGGTACGACTCTACGGCGGTCTGTTTAATTTCACCAAAATGTACATTCTAAAACCAAAACGATTAATTTTTATTTTATGGGAAAAACTAAAAGTTCACAAGGGCATTCCGGAAGTAGAACTTCGCATGGAGTTCCCGGTCGAGGAATTTTGCATGGACAGCTCGGAAGAGGAACTTCACGAGGACATCCCGGAAATGGACGTTGGCATGCACATCCCGGATGTAGAACTCTGCATGGATAGCCCGGAAGCTGAACTTCACAAGGACAGCCCGGGAGCGGAACTTCACAAAGACATCCCGGAAGTAGTAATTTGCATGGACATCCCAGAAGTGGTACGGACGTTTTTCAAACATCATTATGAACAATGAGTTCTGTCCATCAGTCCTTCTCATCATACATCCCCAATTGAGCTTTGTACTTGTGTCACCATAATTTTATGACAACAAGCAGCCGGCCATTTACTTCAGACAGTTCCGCTTGTCTGAAATCGAATTGGTGACTGAAGGAAGGTGTCTGTCAGGGTTTGATGTATAAAGCAAGGACCAGGTGTCGCGCGGTATAAGTTACCTTCACCTGCTGACACTTACTAACTTGCTTACTTACTTACTTACTTACTTAGTTCTATTCGCGCGGGGTTATGCACAAGGCCGCCGCCAGAGCTGGCCACCGTGGTCTGTATGTCGCATATCTTTCCAGGTATCCCCAAGTTCAACTCTATTCTTTCATATCTCTCTCTCTCTCTCTCTCTCTCTCTCTCTCTCTCCGCCGTCCTCCTCCAAGTCTGCCTCTCTTCCTAAGACTATCAGGAGTCTATCTGACGGCAACTCTGGGTAGAGCTGTAGGTGACATTCGGAGGTGGACACGTCCGGTCCATGTCCACCTGCGCATCTGGACTTCTTGGGGGTGGATTTGGCAGTTTTCCCCCTGTATAACTCAGCGTTCGGGATGGCGTTTGGCCAGATTATGTTGAGAATTCTTCGTAGGCATCTGTTCTGCAAAACTTCTAACTTGTGACTCATGGTCTTGGTCATCTTCCAGGGTTCAGCTTCATACAGAAGGGTGGTCAAAGCGTTGCTCTTGAACAGCCTGATCTTGGAGTTCGCGTTGATGCGCCTTGATCTCCATGTTCTTCTGAATGCTGCAAAGGCTTGACTAGCCTTTGAAATCCTTGTTCTTATCTCTTTTAACACGATGAATAGTAATATTTAAACATGCCCCGTTGTAGGGTCCGACAGCGGCCTGAAACTGCGGCTGAACGTAGAGGAGTACGAGTACATGCGAGGCCCGCACAGCGCCGGCGGCGTCAAGATCCTCCTGCACCGGCAGCATGAGGTCCCGTCAGTGCGAGATCTTGGGGACGCCATCCCCGCCGGATCTCAAGCTTTCGTAGGCGTCCGGCTGTACCAGGTAAACTCATGCTTTTGCAAGCGTTCAACTGTACCAACCTTTTACCAACGATCAGGTTATGTTAGTTCACAAGATTTTACAAGATTATCTTCCAAAGCACGACACTCGTTGCAAGTAGATAAGGACTCACTCGTTTAACCAGCCTCCAAAGCAATGTCACATTTCAGTAGCACGCGCACAACACAACCTGAAATGTATTGTTAAAGGTTGTCAAGTGAAGCAAAACATTTCTAAATGTAATTTAACATCGTTAAAATCTTGTTCAGTCTCGCTAAATCTGGTTACATTTCGTTCAGTCCAGTTCAGTATGGGTGAATTTTTATTTAATATTAGTAATCGCGTTCAAACGCGTCCCATATAAATGTTCCTCGAACAACGTTTTGAAGACGAGTTGCTTTCGACGCGTCAGCTAGACGTAGCTATTGACGTAGATATTGACGTTGTTGGGTTTCGTAGACGAAGAACTTGCCGGAGCCGCACGGAGACTGCGTCAGAGACGAGCCACTCGAGTATTTTCGTCACTACTCACTGACGGCGTGCAAGCTCGAGTGTCTCACACGCTTCGTGGTCGCCAGGTGTCGCTGCAGAGCCGCCCATATGCCGGAAACGATGCCAGGTGAGCAGTTATCTCAATAACCGACTCTCGACCAGCTGCGAGACGTCGCCGAGGAAGAGAATCTGGTGATAGATGGTATTATGACTTTTCTAGTCATATAGCCTCACTTCATTTCGGTTGTTGAGCCTATGTTTACGTGTAGGCGTACAACATATAGTTAATGCGATATTATCGTCTATTACGTGTTGTAGATCATGCATTTACTTATCTAATAGTTTTCCAGAAAATGTGCGTGTGCGTGCGTGCGCGCATGCGTGCTTGCTTGCGACTTGTCAGTGATTTGTTTGAGTTAAGAATTGTCTCGAATGATTCGTATTAAACTGAAAAAAATGCTCTTATTTAATGACTTTAATGACTTAGCGCAAGAGCAATCGATTTCGTTGCGGTGATAATTACAAGTGTTCTCATCCACAATCTCTGTGTTAGTGACAAAGAGCGTCGCCACATTCCGGGTCACGCTTTGTGTTTAGGGCCGGGGTTCTGCTGATTTTGTCGGCCGGAATGGGCCTGGACAGAGACATATTAATTTAATAAGCCTACTTAAGGTTTGCACCGGGCCTGGGCCTAGTATAATCGGGCAAGCCGAACCTAAACCGGTCCTTGGCGTAAAGATATATATTAATAAAAACAGCTTGTTATTATTAAAGTTGATGCATTTTATTTGAATTTTATTAATTAATATTGTAACTTAATTCTTTAGTTTGATTGTACATGTTTGCAAAATGAGACCTTGCATGCATAAATGCACCCTTTTGTATAAGTTTGGAAGTATAGCCAGCCCCAAATCACAAAGGTGTAACCCGGACTGTTACAACCTTGTCGAAGATGTTGGAATTTTAATGTTTCTATTCGTTGTTTGCTAACTTGCTTGATGTTGTTCCTGTTTGTTCTGTGTTGGCAGGTTATCCACCGGTGTGCGATATCAGTAGTTACACACGCTGCTACGTTCCATCTCTCGGTGAGCCACACAGTTGCAATATTGCTAGACCATCAAGTGTTGTTAATTTTCAGGACAACACGAATATGCTTTTAAAACAGTATAAATTGTGTTTGGTCTCGTAAATGTTGCGGAATCAACACAGGCACGCATATCAAGTACTACCAACAGTGCCTCGGTATTTGTTTTGTTTCTGGTAGCTCATTTGATACGTCATGATACGCTAGATGTAATATTTTCACTTTGCTTGCGTGATGTTTCAAAGATCCAAACAAGTGTGTTTGATTCAATCATATCTGGCAAAGACTCGGAAAGAACCGTTGTCCTTCGTATGCTAGCAGATCTGCGTTCTTTGCATTGTTTGCAGGGGCGTGTTCCAAAGAGTGGGTAGAGTACTACGAGCCATGGCGTGGTGATTATATTATCCATCGATTCTGCGCAATGTCGCCTTCGACTACCAACACAACATTCGCTTTATTGCACAAACTGACACTATCACTGGCGTATCATCAACAAAAGCAAACAATTTGGCATTCACGTTATCGTATACAATGCGAATGATAATTATATGATGATAATCATATGATGATAATCACTGGACTATGATGACATGCTGCTGCTAGACTGTTTCATTTGTTTATTTTATGTCAACTTTTTTTTCAATTTTTTTAATAACGTGCAACATGTTTTTTATATGGCATGTCAACTTAATTTCACTGAACTGTATATTGTAAGTTCAGTTTCTCGTTGCAACGTCTGGTTGCAGATGCGTCAAAACAGACTATGCATTTAATAAATTTGTCCGCCTGAGCATTTGCACCGAATGCGCGACATCGGCCATATTTAATGGTTATATTAAAAACGCCCCATCCGTGACATGCTGACGAGGGAATGCCAATGCTTCATTTACATTACGATAAGACGTATGTCATTTTGTAATACCGATGACGCGTCTTAATAACAGTACGATTGACGCCATTGCAAAATAGTAATATTCCAACATCACCTCAAGTAACCCAGGAAAACATTTGGATTTCAGTGTCAAATCTTGTTAATTAAATACTAACAGTATTAACGTCCATACATTCGTGTTTACCAGTCCATTAGTTCGTGACTGGGTATGTTCCGGTATCCTGCAAAAGTATTGTTTATTAAAATTGTTGTGGTGCTATATAAATGGAATCAGAACGATGCCTGACGAGGTGGTCAATACAAAGCTTTGTCAAAACAGCTTGAAATAGGTGAATTGTTTCTAATTTGGACAAGATGCTGACGCAATATGTTTGAAGGTGCATTAGCCAGTTCTATCGCAAACGAGTCAACTGCAAGGTATAACAACATCTTTTCTTGACATTTTCAGACGAATTTCGTCTCCACAGCGACGAGTGCGCATGCCCAGTGCCATGCGCGGAGACCCACTTCGATTCTGGCATCACGTACGCTTCAACCAGCGGCAGAAACATTAATACGCCGTATGGCAGCAACGACACGCGGGATCTTCGCGCCAAATATGTCAGAGCGCGCGAAACAGGTTTGCCGACTATAATAGAGTGTCGTTTATAAATATATTATATTTCAAAAATAGTAAAAAATACATACGGTTTTACTCTGAAAAACTGTATTTTTATCCTATAGGCTTCTCTGGCAATGACAAAACTGACGACATGTTGGCTTTTCCCAAAGATACAGTATTTTGCTGAATATCACTTGAGTCGAGGTGTCCTAATGTTCACCGTCAGTTTTCACCCTCAGAGCTTGCACGTGACGACCCGTGCCCGTGCAGGGCCGGAACTAAGCGGACTATGCCATTATCCAATTATTTGAGCCTCGCCGCCACCGTCACGCACGATCACAGGGAGATGCATCTTGCAGATGTGTCATTTGATATAATATAACATATTTGAACTGCCACACTAAAACGGGTGTTAAGTAACAGACCCGTGAAATATAGGTTTCTACATTTTATGATTCCACAGATGATGAGCTTAACAGTTATACCTCATTTCTGAGATGTCTTCAGTGGTTTTTGATTTATTGCTAAAAATTGAAGCGAACTTTAATAAAGATAACGTTTTGAGAAAGGAGATCATTATGACATTGTCTATTGTATTTTTAGTGTACGGGCTCGTCAATTCGTGTGTTTTAGTAGTTTTTGATTGTTTGTCGAGGAAAATAAACTGGATGAGATTACAAGGTAGGCATTTCTGCAAAAATAACAAAATTGATTGAACACAACCTAGGCATCTATTTTTGGCTCGCGTGCAGAATAGGTCTGTGCGACTTAACACCCGGTTCGCGGTGACGGTCACGTGTGTGACAGGTCACTGTAGCGGGTCACGTGTGTGACAGGTCGCTGTGCAGATTTTGAGATTGATGACAACATGCTATTGATCTGTTCGGAGATCGCCCATTATCGTGAGTGCGCATGTGCGAACAAGGAATTGTGGGTAAGCTTGCGTTCAAAATGTAAATAGAAACCTGTACAGCAATTTGTTTGTTTTGCACTGTGTTTGGACTGCCGAATTATTTATTTGATGCTTATGTCAAACTCACACAGGCTCCACTGTTGTTCTTGTCACTGTTTACTTAAACAGAATTTCGCGCAACGCAGATGAACGCCATTTTACCCAGGATACTTTGCGTAGAGCCGAAATGAACCGATATCCGAACTGGTCAATTCCACACCAACGTACGTGACGACCAGTAGTACACGTGGACACTATGTCAAATAATAAGACATGTTCCGATGGTTTCGTATATATTTTCGTCTATCACGTGTTATAGATCACGCATTTACGTATCTAGTAGTTTTCCAGAAAATGTGCGTGTGCGTGCGCGCATGCGTGCTTGCTTGCGACTTCTCAGTGATTTGTTTGAGTAAAGAATTGTCTCGAATGATTCGTATTAAACTGAAAAAATGCTCTTATTTAATGACTTAGCGCAAGAGCCAATTTCGCTGGTTACCCTGATTCAGATAGCCAATCGATTTCGTTGCGGTGATAATTACAAGTGTTCTCATCCACAATCTCTGTGTTAGTGACAAAGAGCGTCGCCACATTCCGGATCACGCTTTGTGTCTAGGGCCGGGCTTCTACTAATAATAAGTGGTGATTATACCATCCATCGATTATGCGCAATGTCGCCTTCGACTACCAACAAAATATTCTAACAAAACTGCTATCACATGACGCTTAAGCAATTGTGACTGATTTCCCGAAAGCCGCAAACAAAAACCCCAGACGCCAGTAATTACAAAGAAGGGACTTGTCTGATGTGTGCATCACCGCCATTAGTAATACGTTTGACGTAGTCTAGTAGTCAGACGCACACTCTATGGCTTACAGTAACAAAGACGTGCGAGAAGACGACACAATGAGACGTACAGTCGGCGCTGCATATCTCAAATTCTAAACACCCACCCTCGGTAACTGTCTGCAGTTAACTTGTCGGGCAATAAAATCTGTGCTGAGTGGCGCAACAAAAGCAAACAATTTGGCATTCACGTTATCGTATACAATGCGAATGATAATCATATGATGATAACCATATGATGGTAATCATATGATGATAATCATGATAATCATGTAATGATAATCACGTCTTATTATTTGACATAGTGTACTACTGGAATTGACCAGTTCGGATATCGGTTCATTTCGGCTCTACGCAAAGTATCCTGGGTAAAATAGCGTTCATCTGCGTTGCGCGAAATTCTGTTTAAGTAAACAGTGACAAGAACAACAGTGGAGCCTGTGTGAGTTTGACAAAAGCATCAAATAAATAATTCGGCAGTCCAAACACAGTGCAAAACAAACAAATTGCTGTACAGGTTTCTATTTACATTTTGAACGCAAGCTTACCCACAATTCCTTGTTCGCACATGCGCACTCACGATAATGGGCGATCTCCGAACAGGTCAATAGCATGTTGTCATCAATCTCAAAATCTGCACAGCGACCTGTCACACACGTGACCCGCTACAGCGACCTGTCACACACATGACCCGCCACAGCGACCTGTCACACACGTGACCCGCTACAGCGACCTGTCACACACGTGACCCGTCACCGCGAACCGGGTGTTAAGTCGCACAGGCCTATTCTGCACGCGAGCCAAAAATAGATGCCTAGGTTGTGTTCAATCAATTTTAATTTTGTATGTTTGCAGAACAACGAGTGAGGCGGGACATCGTCGATACAGACACAAAGATCATCACGACATTGAGTAATCAACTCGTCCATCTGGTCCATGCACTAGAGGTTTGTGTGACGTTGTTCACTCGTTACGAGGCTGACTTCACTGGTTATGTTGGGGCAGTTTCATGTTTATGATTTATATTACTTGTTTTACGATGATACCAACAAAGTTAGACTTTGTGTTCAAAAACTTCAAGTGATACACACACCAAGCCATGTCAGAATACAACGTTGGTGACGTGGCGATATCCACACCAGGGCATGTTAGACCACAACGTTGGTGGCGTGGCGATATCCACACCAGGGCATGTTAGACCACAACGTTGGTGGCGTGGCGATATCCGCACCAGGGCATGTTAGACCACAACGTTGGTGGCGTGGCAATATCCACACCAGGGCATGTTAGACCACAACGTTGGTGGCGTGGCAATATCCGCACCAGGGAATGTTAGACCACAACGTTGGTGGCAGACAACAACATTAGGTGGCGTGGCGATACACACCCGAGACCACAACTTTGCATACATTTTAGTTGTGTTCCTCTTGATATATCTAAGTAATGTTCCTCTTGAGATATCTAAGTAATGTTCCTCTACAGACAACGTCATGAAAGGGTAATTTCAATAGTATAGGAGAACACAGATTATTGTCAATAAAATGGACGTTTACTGATAGCGGTAATTTCCCCAATATATGAGGAAACAATTGTTAATCATATGGACATTTACTGATATGACAGTGGCCGAAAGGAGAACTGCCAAATAACATAAGAAACACGTGTCCCTAACAAGCTAGATGGGACGACATTTGTGCACTTTCAGTAGTTACAAGTACAGTTTTAAATAAAATGGGCGTTTTTCATTATTGAACAGGGCAAACTATTTCACAACAAGGCAATTTGTTGAGGAAGGGCACAACATGTACTAATCAGAATCATACAATTTCTCATATGAGATAAGTTTATGTATTGCGTAGGTTAAACTTGAATAACAATAAATGAACATAACCGCAAGTCACCATTAATTTGTGCCATGTGACCTCACGATGTAAACAACAACCTCCTATTCTTGTGCAGACGAAAACAGAAATCGTGGGTCGAATCGAGACGCACATTGATCTTTTGATGAGCAAGCTGCGGCCACGATTGAAGTTCCACTATAAACGAGGCCTTCTAAAGCTGAAGTATACTGTCGACCACGATTTTGCCCGCAGCTTCGAAGTGATGAACGAGCGGACCTTCTCGCACATGACGGGCAACTTCTACCAACTGACGGCGCTCTTTCGCGACACGGTGTCAGCGTACAACACGTCACTGAACGGCACGGACAACCGGGGAATCGACCGACTCCGAGAGGCGTGGTATGTCGGCACCTTAAGAGACCTACAAAAGAGACGCCATCTTGCGTCGAAGGTTTTAGCTAACATAACGCAGGTGCACTCAGCCTTCTGCAACGGAACCGTCATCGTCGACTTCGAGGCGTCGCCAGGAAGACGCTACGACTCGACATACGTGTGGCTGGGATACTTGACGTCGCCGAAAGAGGCGAAGTACTACAGTAAGCTATTCAAATACACGTCCTGCTTTATCGTCAACGTTGACAAGTTGCTGCAGCTCAACGAAGACTTGTACCGACGCGGCATACTGCCCGATCCGGCCACGTGTGAAAAGGTTATACTTGCCTTCGAGCAGTGTTCGCGGTCCTATAACTACTACCGCTTCCTCTACGAGCACAAGGTCGTGTTCCGTGCACAGAAGAACGTACAGAAAGTCGTCGACCGCTTCAACAGACTCAATCAGACACTCTCGAGTAAAGTCACTGACATCATGTTGATGATTGAATCGCTCAGGTCGCAGGCGCGGGTGCTTAACGACACGTCACTGGACACAGTTCGTTCCGCCGTCACCATGGCAACGCTGTACCTTCGCGACACTAGCGTCATGAAACTGGACATCGCGGCTGTGGTGACTTCGCCTGCCTTTCGCGACGACCTTCAGAAGTTCGTGAACTTCTTCAAAGACCTGCGCGGCTACGGCCAGAGACTGTTGGTGGACTGGCGGCGATTCGCAACCAACTACGTCGCCGTGTGGACGAACATGCTGGAAGAGGACGCGCTCACCGACTTCTACGTCATGATACACAGCGACGTCGACCAACTGTTGCACAATGACACGGCGCGACACCTGGCGACTATATTCGCAAACATGACAGATGTCAGCGCTGACGTCATCGGCAACCTCAGCCTGACGGAGTTGAACGAGTTGTTGAACGCTGACTTCGCGGTGGTCGACCGACCGTCGCTGTACGAGCGACTACGACTGTCGCTGACGGACATCATTGAGAGGAACAACCTCGTCACGTTCCTTGGCGAGAAGGTCGACGTGTTCGCCAAAACCATGGACACCTTCGCCGTTGGTCTACAACGGTACCAGGCCAGTGTTGTCATCGATGCTGCTTTCTATAGGTAGGTCTTTATTGTTTGTTTCAGTTTTGATGACATTTACCTATTTTTTTAAACTATGAAGTTGGTCTACGTTTCAGCTGCCATCGATAACAGTTTTTAGGAATTGAAATGTAGGGTGTCTTCCTTTCCTATGCTACCCAGACTGTGTAGTGAGCAGGCTATCACGCACGCGGTTGAGTCGGTTTCCTTCGTTTCTAGTCGACCGAAGTTTAAATACAGAAGTAAACGCCAAAAGTAATGTTTGTGAAATAATAAAATGTTTACGTTTGATAGTTTATTTACACCTCTGTTGGGCGACCACTCTATGCAAGCTTACCAGAACAGTAGCATTTTTTTTTGGGTAGACCTGATATTAAATATTTTTTATTAACCTGAATTCTATTATGTAAACAGTAAGTACAAATTATCGGTTTGTCAATAACAACATAAGATGTTACGTTTACCGATGTATCTATCTCACGCCAAGTCGCTTGCCACATGGAAGGTATATTGATTGTAGTTGTGTTTGCCAGATTGTGTCGTGTCGTAAACGCTGCCTTTTCCAGTGTGAAAATGTCAACATGCCACTAAATCAGCTGGATGGTGAAGCTCAATTTTACATACAATTCATCTGAACAAATAACTGTCAACCAGCCAAATAAAAAAAAATCCGACCAACCCGACAGTACAACTAAATGTACGAGCTAAGCTTGTAGGGTTCACAGGTCAGGTAGAAGGTGGTAGCAGTAATCAGAAAGACCCACAACACGAGTCCGTCTAATGAACTCTGGTTTACCGGCTGTTACCGACGTGCCATTTGATGGACCGTGTCCACTATTATGAAAACACCCTCTCCTATGCACACATTACAGTCAGTCTCATTTATAAAAATTCGCAACAATAATATATGTATATACGTACACCAAATCTACTACATTTGATTCATTTCTGCCAAACTACGTATGCATGTGACAGCTGGCGACTGAATGGTTTTGTTTGTGAAGGGAAAACTTCGCACAGATGAACGTCTACATGCGAGAACTGACATACCAGGAGATCGAACAGCAAGAAGCCTACGACCTGACGGCCCTCTTTAGTACGTACAGTCCTGTGTTGTGTCTAGTCCTACGACTTAACGGCTCTCTTTAGTAAGTGCAATCGTATGTTGAGTCTAGTCCTACGGTTTGACAGCCCTTTTTGTGAGTTGTGTCTAGTCTTACTCTCTGACGGTCCTCTTTAGTACGGACAGTTGTATGATGTGTCTAGTCTTACTCTCTGACGGTCCTCTTTAGTACGTACAGTTGTATGCTGTATGTAGTCCTAGACATGACGGGTTTCTTTGGTCCGTATATAGTCGTGTGCTGTCTCTAATCTGACGACATGACAGTCCTCCTTCGTCTGTGCAATCGAGTGATGTGACTTGTTCCACGACTTGACGGCCCTCTTTAGTAGGCACTGTCGTGTGTTTTATCTTGTCCTACGATCTGACAGCCGTCTTTGGTACTACAGTCGTGTGTTGTGTCCAGTCCTACGATCTGACAGCCCTCTTTGGTAGTACAGTCGTGTGTTGTGTCTAGTCCTACGATCCTACAGCCGTCTTTGGTAGTACAGTCGTGTGTTGTGTCTAGTCCTACGATCCTACAGCCGTCTTTGGTAGTACAGTCGTGTGTTGTGTCTAGTCCTACGATCCTACAGCCCTCTTTGGTAGTACAGTCGTGTGTTGTGTCTAGTCCTACGATCCTACAGCCGTCTTTGGTAGTACAGTCGTGTGTTGTGTCTAGTCCTACGATCCTACAGCCGTCTTTGGTAGTACAGTCGTGTGTTGTGTCCAGTCCTACGATCTGACAGCCCTCTTTGGTAGTACAGTCGTGTGTTGTGTCCAGTCCTACGATCTGACAGCCGTCTTTGGTAGTACAGTCGTGTGTTGTGTCCAGTCTAAAGTTATCACTGCATTCTTCAGTACGCACAATTACACGTATGTTTATAGTGGTTTTGTTTTAGTTGATGATTGAACATATTTTTACTTCATTAATAACCTTTAGATAAAATATTAAGCGCCCTGTAATTGAACACTGATGTCTACTAGTGTCTATACGGATGTGTCTGCCACATGTTTAAATGTTGGCCCTTTAATTCGAATCCGATCATCTTCGTATATTATCTTGTAAACTGTTTCTTGGCTTCAGGCGACATCGGCGGATCAATGGGGCTCTTTGTCGGCGGAAGTATCATCACCGTCATTGAGTTATTCGACGTTGTTGTACACACTCTACTGATGCGTCGTCTAGCGGATTGATATGCCGAAGCTGGTTATCTAAGTTCAATATAAATAAACATTTCTGTTTTCCGATAAATACGCACTGGTTGGATAGAAGTTAGCAATCATGATGACTCGTGCAGGACCGACGTCACACTTGTCAAGAGGCGGACCTGAGATAGACGCCAAGTGAGCCGCTGATAGAACGTGTACGTCACGGTTCGATACACTTCGCTGCACTCCGCCACGAGCGACCTGTTGCGTGTGTTCTAAAGTCGGCCGAACGGGTCGCACCTACAATTTCAGCGTAGAGCCTGATACAGGGCGTTGCCAATCCCGAGCATGACAGGCAAAACTGAGTGAATTGTGTTGGTGAAAGGACATAGCCTAGTTTCTCGCCACGGGTCTCACCTTTCGGTGACCTCACGGCCAGCCGATGCCTGCGCCAGCATTTTGTCGTGAAACACTCGAGCTGTGATACGAACTTGGCCTTTTTAGATGCATGTACAGGTATATGCTTCTGCATTGTGCAGTTGGTTATGTGGAAGCCCCTTTTGGCTTTCTTTGTTTTCTGCGGATATGGTGACATATCAGTCTTCTGCACGCACACAACCACGCACGCACGCACGCACGCACGCACGCACGCACGCACGCACGTACAAGCACACACACTCACACAGGCACAGGCAGGCACTGCAACGTGCGTTGTTTTATACACACACACACACACACACACACACACACACACACACACACACACACACACACACACACACACACACACACACACACACACACACACACACACACACACACACACACACACACACACACACACACACACACACACACATATTGTTGTTGTTGCTATTTGCATACACATGTTTTAATTTTTTGTCCCGCTAATGCGGTCACCTTGTTATTCAGGTCACGTTTGTTCTGTCCCAGAGGTGACCTTAATAGCGAGGTTCAACTGAATATATATATATATATGTGTGTGTGTGTGTGTGTGTGTGTGTGTGTTGTTATTGTTGTTGTTATTTGCATACACTTATGTTTTTATTTATACAGATATGTGGTTTCTTTATAAACTTGATTGATGACAAGGGACTGTGTAGGAAACAATCCATGTGATATTTCCATCAACTGTGATAGTAGTCGTGGGTCGAATGGAGACGATACAGCTCTGGGCATGAACTCGCTCCCCGGTTAGCGGGTAGGAAACAATCCATGTGGTATTTCCATCAACTGTGATAGTAATCGTGTGTCGAATGGAGACGATACACCTCTGGGCATGAACTTGCTTCCAGGTTAGCGGGTAGGGAACAATACATGTGGTATTTCCATCAACTGTGATAGTAGTCGTGGGTCGAATGGAGACGATACAGCTCTGGGCATGAACTCGCTCCCCGGTTAGCGGGTAGGGAACAATACATGTGGTATTTCCATCAACTGTGATAGTAATCGTGGGTCGAATGGAGACGATACAGCTCTGGGCATGAACTCGCTCCCCGGTTAGCGGGTAGGGAACAATACATGTGGTATTTCCATCAACTGTGATAGTAGTCGTGGGTCGAATGGAGACGATACACCTCTGGGCATGAACTCGCTCCCCAGTTAGCGGGTAGGGAACAATACATGTGGTATTTCCATCAACTGTGATAGTAATCGTGGGTCGAATGGAGACGATACAGCTCTGGGCATGAACTCGCTCCCCGGTTAGCGGGTAGGGAACAATACATGTGGTATTTCCATCAACTGTGATAGTAGTCGTGGGTCGAATGGAGACGATACACCTCTGGGCATGAACTCGCTCCCCAGTTAGCGGGTAGGGAACAATACATGTGGTATTTCCATCAACTGTGATAGTAGTCGTGGGTCGAATGGAGACGATACAGCTCTGGGCATGAACTCGCTCCCCGGTTAGCGGGTAGGAAACAATCCATGTGGTATTTCCATCAACTGTGATAGTAGTCGTGGGTCGAATGGAGACGATACAGCTCTGGGCATGAACTCGCTCCCAGGTTAGCGGGTAGGAAACAATCCATGTGGTATTTCCATCAACTGTGATAGTAGTCGTGGGTCGAATGGAGACGATACAGCTCTGGGCATGAACTCGCTCCTCGGTTAGCGGGTAGGAAACAATCCATGTGGTATTTCCATCAACTGTGATAGTAATCGTGGGTCGAATGGAGACGATACACCTCTGGGCATGAACTCGCTCCCCGGTTAGCGGGTAGGGAACAATACATGTGGTATTTCCATCAATTGTGACAGTAATCGTGGGTCGAATGGAGGCGATACAGCTCTGGGCATGAACTCGCTCCCCGGTTAGCGGATAGGGAACAATCCATGTGGTATTTCCATCAACTGTGATAGTAGTCGTGGGTCGAATGGAGACGATACAGCTCTGGGCATGAACTCGCTCCCCGGTTAGCGGGTAGGAAACAATCCATGTGGTATTTCCATCAACTGTGATAGTAATCGTGGGTCGAATGGAGACGATACAGCTCTGGGCATGAACTCGCTCCTCGGTTAGCGGGTAGGGAACAATCCATGTGGTATTTCCATCAACTGTGATAGTAATCGTGGGTCGAATGGAGACGATACAGCTCTGGGCATGAACTCGCTCCCCGGTTAGCGGGTAGGAAACAATCCATGTGGTATTTCCATCAATTGTGATAGTAATCGTGGGTCGAATGGAGACGATACAGCTCTGGGCATGAACTCGCTCCCCAGTTAGCGGGTAGGAAACAATCCATGTGGTATTTCCATCAATTGTGACAGTAATCGTGGGTCGAATGGAGACGATACAGCTCTGGGCATGAACTCGCCCCTCTGTTAGTGACTTGTCTTTGCACTAGTCCGAGGCAGTTCCAACGGCAGCGTTACTGGAAGTGTCGGAGTTTATTTAATGACATGGGCGAGGAGCCTTTCCTCCGAGACGTAGTGCTGCAGGCTCACGACTCACACATACATGGCATCCATGCTGGTCACCACCTGAGTGTACTCCTCCTATCAAATTATAACCCAAACAACAAATCTCCTACCCAATTCCAATAGGACACACGCGAAAGGAGAAACACCACCATCTAATTATGTGGCTAGTGACGGATTGTGCCTCTTTGTGTTTGTGCTCTAGAAAGATGCTCCCTACGAGGAATGTAGACCTAGAATAAGGTTGGGTGAGCCAGCTAAGGAAGGTTGGGAGCACATCAGATGCAGGTCATGGCATGTGGAAACGCGCCAAGTTTCTATTTTAATATCTTATACAAGCAGTTCCTCCGTGATTGTATTGGTAAAGGTGATAGGTTCTTATATGGCGCAGTGTCCATCCCTCGACTGCACAAAGCACTTTACACTTTACTCCGTGGCAGGCCTGTTCAATCGAACACGATCGCGACTTCTCTGGGAAATATTCAGCCACGCTGTAATTACTGCGCGAAGATTATTCGTACACAAATATCAACCACTGACAACAGCCAGGTACCCATTCCCACAGCTGAGTGAACTTGATCAATGTAGAGTTAATGAACTTGCCCAAAGTTCGAAACTGCAGCACACAATTCGAACCCGGATTATCTCGATTGAGAGTGCGATGTTCTAAACACTGCTTCAACGCGCTCCACATTACATTATTAATTCCACATTAGCAAATAACACCGGGAAGATCCGTAAATCTATCGTCTACTTATAAAACAAATGTTGATTTGGGTGAGTAGTATGTGCGGGATAAAATGCTTAATAGCTCGTAGAAATATTCGATCTATGCAAACAGTGGTAATATTGGGCTGTTTGACGGTGTCACGATATGATCATACAACTGTTCACTCTCGAGTGCCACGGCTCTCTTATCAACTCTCTCGTCACAGTCGGGTGTGTGGTTACCACTCTCCGGCGGAACACAAACATAACAACCCCGTCGGGGGATGACAGAGCATAGCCGATGCATTGATACATGCAGATGTGCAAGTCGATACGGTTCACGTGGTACAACCTTATACTGTATGATTAATCAACTAGAACCAGTGAAGTCGGTAATAGAAAGTCATACCCACACGTGTGTTTTACTTACAATAGGCGAATTAACATTAGGAAATTAACTAAAACCTCAATTAACTTAAAGGAACATTGAGAAATTAAACAGCACAACGTATTCCGCATGGTTGCATTGTTGTCAATGTAGTAATTAAAACAGCAGTACAGAAGAGACGGAATAATATATCCAACCTGAAACAGCGGATACATAGTCACTATTTAATACAGATACCATATAATTGACATCGAACTAAGGACGTATTTGGACTATTGCCTTAATTTGTTATAATCTCTAACATTTTAATAAATAAGTGTAATTAAGTACCAGTTGTTTGAGTTCTTCAATAGACACCATCCATTACTTAACGCAATAAGCTGGAAACATACGCCAACCGCAAAGTTAATTGAGTTCTACGTCACAACTTTTGCGATCCAATCACAAGTTTACGCGGGATCTGCAATTCGACTTCGCGTATGAACGCCAAACATGGATATTTCGCGTAAGTTCAAACGCCGACTTATTTCGTACATAAATAGTTACGGTAATTCAAATGTAACTATACAGGGTAATAGCTACACCTTTTAGGAACACATGCGTATAAAGAATGTTGAGTTATAAATGACATGTATGCATGTTTGACGACTTTCAAAAAGACACACGACTTGCTAGTTTTCATCTGCAGCGATGCAGTGAGGCGCAATAACAGTGCAGTACACATTTGTTTATTGGACCCCACATGCTTAGCCTAGACTTATGCATGGCTAAGCGCACCTATATACCATATTGTAACACATGTCTATCTAATGTTTATTGGACTCCACGTGCTTAGCCTAGACTTATGCATGGCTAAGCGCACCTATATACCATATTGTAATACATGTCTATCTAATGTTTATTGGACTCCACATGCTTAGCCTAGGCTTATGCATGGCTAGGCGCACCTATATACCATATTGTAACACATGTCTATCTAATGTTTATTGGCCTCCACATGCTTAGTTTAGACTTATGTATGGCTAGGCGCACCTATATACCATATTGTAACACATGTCTATCTAATGTTTATTGGACTCCACATGCTTAGCCTAGACTTATGCATGGCTAAGCGCACCTATATACCATATTGTAACACATGTCTATCTAATGTTTATTGGACTCCACATGCTTAGCTTAGACTTATGCATGGCTAAGCGCACCTATATACCATATTGTAACACATGTCTATCTAATGTTTATTGGACTCCACGTGCTTAGCCTAGACTTATGCATGGCTAAGCGCACCTATATACCATATTGTAACACATGTCTATCTAATGTTTATTGGACTCCACGTGCTTAGCCTAGACTTATACATGGCTAAGCGCACCTATATACCATATTGTAACACATGTCTATCTAATGTTTATTGGACTCCACATGCTTAGCCTAGGCTTATGCATGGCTAGGCGCACCTATATACCATATTGTAACACATGTCTATCTAATGTTTATTGGCCTCCACATGCTTAGCTTAGACTTATGTATGGCTAGGCGCACCTATATACCATATTGTAACACATGTCTATCTAATGTTTATTGGACCCCACATGCTTAGCCTAGACTTATGCATGGCTAGGCGCACCTATATACCATATTGTAACACATGTCTATCTAATGTTTATTGGCCTCCACATGCTTAGCCTAGACTTATGCATGGCTAGGCGCACCTATATACCATATTGTAACACATGTCTATCTAATGTTTATTGGCCTCCACATGCTTAGCCTAGACTTATGCATGGCTAGGCGCACCTATATACCATATTGTAACACATGTCTATCTAATGTTTATTGGACTCCACATGCTTAGCCTAGACTTATGCATGACTAGGCGCACCTATATACCATATTTTAACACATGTCTATCTAATGTTTATTGGCCTCCACATGCTTAGCCTAGACTTATGCATGGCTAGGCGCACCTATATACCATATTTTAACACATGTCTATCTAATGTTTATTGGACTCCACATGCTTAGCCTAGACTTATGCATGGCTAGGCGCACCTATATACCATATTGTAACACATGTCTATCTAATGTTTATTGGACCCCAAATGCTTAGCCTAGACTTATGCATGGCTAGGCGCACCTATATACCATATTGTAACACATGTCTATCTAATGTTTATCAAGCCCACACAGATAGTTATATGGGCCTACTATGTATATTAACCTAAACTTATTTATTTATTTTGTAAACGTAGGTTGCATTATATCTACTTTGGCTATGTTGCAATGTTGGCATATCACGTTTTTGTGCAACTACGAAAATAAATATCTTTAAATAGAAACCTAACCATTGTATTTGGCGGTTGATATAAAATGTAGATTTATGGCCTATTTATGTTGCCGACTGGACTAGATGCAGACAGTTGACTGAAAAAACTGTTACTGAAAAAAAAAGGTATTGAGCAAAGTGCGCATATCAGGTATCAATTAATTTTAACATTTACCCAGACACCCCTCCCATCCCATGTAACGTTTTGTCACATACACCTGCCACGTCTAATCATGACATACTTTTATGTCCCCTAATACCTTAGACTAATTAAAGAAAATATTGCCCATTACGGTACCCCATGCTGTGATATATACACATCATTGTTAGGCTATGATATTGCATAACACGACTCGAAATATATTAGCCTTGTCGTTCGGGCTGGAATGATTGCATTGGGGTTCGCGTTTGCCGTTCGTGCGTCCTAAATTCTACCTTCTTGCCATTATCAATTGCGATAAAGGTTAAATAGTTCCGTTAACACATTTATACATATATCTATATGTTTCATACATGCATTTTACTGTTAGTAACACAGAGAAAATTATTACATACGAGAAAATATTACCTGCTGGAGCCGATCGTAAAACCGCTCACTGCGCGCTTAGGTAATGGTGTTTTACTAAACGTCGACGCGCGATCTGCGGTTTACTTCAAAGGTTGAGGTCGCGTTCAGATTTGGCGTACGTCGCGGCGCATAGTTGCGTTAGCTAATGGTCTCTATTGTTGTTCGCTCGAGTCGTTTTTTGTGTGATGATATCTCTACTACGTCGACGACGTAGTAGAGATATCATCACACAAAACTAATATTGCGAATTAAAATGTGACACAGACTTCACAAAAGGAGTATAGTAACTGCTAAGGAGCGCCCGACCAGGAAATTGCAGCTGTTGCACACAGGCGTTTGACAGCGAAGAGACAACTACGCAGCAATGGACCGACACGTGTGTTCTCTACTGGCGGGGGTGTTGTCGCGTGTTTCATACATCTAGCTCCAGTGAGGTCACAGTATACCACCAAACATTAGAGAGTGTCTGTAGGCATACCGATCTCGATTCCCTTCCCTATCCTTAACGCGCTGCGCGTACTACGTCTTCGCTTTTTGTGTTTATGCGATCGATTACGGATCAATCGGATAGGTAAATTCCTATCCGGCTAGGGTGATCGGTAAGCGCAATCCCTATCCACTTTTCGTTCAAATTATGGATAAATCTAAGTAAACCACATGACAGCATTGTACATACAACTGTTTTTGACTGATTATCCGCCTCATTTTAATTGCTGTTGTGTTTAGTGCATCAGAAAAAATATTTTGTTAAGTCCTGTCTCAGCATAGTCCTCGCCTTGGCTATTATACGCGTTAGGAGTATGAACCAGAATACAAGACATCGAAGCGAAGCCACATACACGAAGGAGCGAATAAATTAACGAATGGCCATAAATTAATGCTAATTTTCTTATAAACAATTTGTACATGTGTGTTATTCCAATAACCAAAATAACAAAGACTAAAACAGCAATAATAAATAAAATCAGAACACCCACATGAGAGAGGGGAAGATCCTAGCATGTGATTAGGTCCACATATCCAGCTGAAAAGGGCATAAATGTACTATATTACTCTAAATAAAACATAATTCTTTTGTATTGGTTTGGGTTTTTTCAATGTATTTACACATACTGCCTAAGTAGTAAATACATGAAATGTTGGAGCCTTACATACAAGTAATAATAAAATATATTTGAACAATTGTATTGAACACCACAACCCCGTAGTAAAAAGAACATGTTAACATGGGTAGAAGATTCAATAACAATAATTTACCATACACACACACACAAACACACACACACACACGTACACGCACACGCACACGCACTCGCACACGCACACGCACACACACACACACACACACACACACACACTCATCATTTATTATCTTAACAGGCTATCTTGCAACAAAATGGCCGCAGCAAATATAAACCCAGGGGATGTTCTGTTCAAGACCTAGACGACAGTGATCTTCTACTGTGCTTCGGCAATCTCTGTGACGACGATTTGCTCCTACTAACCCTTGCTATGGAAGAGGACGCGAGATCTAGAGATCAGAGAACAGCTTCCAGGTTAGATGACCTGAGTGACGAAGATGTGCTGTCGAACTATAAATTCTTCAAAGACGATAAATACAAATTATGCAGGCTCCTGTTGTTCCCTGACAAAGTTACAACCACATCTAGGGTAACAGCCACTGGGGTAGAGTGCATTATGCTGCGGCGCTTTGCTTACCCAAACCGGCATAATGATATGGCAGGTTTGTTTGGGGGCCCCAATAGGAGCGAGATTAGTGATTTGTGCACCTTTGCTGTGCAGCATGTGTAAAATAACTTCCACCAATTGATATCAAATTTAAATCAAAGGTGGATCATTGGTAATATTCCAGTGTTTGCAGGAGCTATTAGTAACGCGGGGTCGTCACTACCAAACTGCGCGCCCTATATCACAGCCAACTAGAAATCAACGAGAAATTTTTAATGGCCACAAACGTGTACATGTCCTGACATTCCAATCAGTGATGGCTCCCAATGGGCTAATCGTTGACCTTGCCGGCCTGTTGAAGGCAGACGCTATGACGCTAGTCTCCTTCGTGAGAGCTAGCTGCTGGATCGCATAGAGACAATCCCTCAAATTAGACCTTTCTGCCTCTGTGGTGATCCAGCATATCTTTTGCGGCCATCCCTGATAAACCCGTTTTCTGGTCCCCATCTAACTGCATCTCAAGTCCAATTCAATAAGTCCATGGCCAGCGTGCGTCAGTGTGTTTTGGGGGTTTGGTAAAGTCTTTCATTATTTCTGCTTCATTGATTTCAAGAACAACTTTAAAGTATATCTCCAACCAGTTGGAATGTTCTACGTTGTTGCTGTCCTCCTCACAAACTGCCACACCTGCCTCTACGGCAGTCAAACATCGAGCTATTTCAACATCAGCCCTCCAACACTAGAGGAGTATTTAGGCTGACATTCTCTTGATCGCAGTCGGGTGTGATTTGATCTAGTCGTTCAACCACGACACTAAATGATTTAACAAGATTTAACAAGATTGCCACCCAGAGAATTAACTCTAGGTGACAGGTGGACAAGGAAGCCCTATGGCTTATCGAGAGTCCAACCCTTTTATCTATGTGTATCCCGCCCTTCTGAGGTATGTGTCGATTTTATTTGTAAACATATTCACGTTACTAGCACCTACACAATCAGCAGATAATCTGTTCCATTTATTTACAGTCCTTTGTGAAAATTAGAACTTTCTTATAACCAATCTACACTGCTCCTTTGCTAATGTAACTTCATGTCCTCTAGTCCTGCTATCGTTCTTAACTGAGAAAAAAATATTTCGATCAATATTTTCATAACCATTTATTATTTTAAACACTTCTATCTGACCTCCACTCAATCTCCTGGTCTCTAGTGTTGTTAAACCACATTCTTTTAGGCGAATTTCATAACTAAGATCCTTCAGTTTTGGTATCATTTTAGTTGCTCTCCTCTGTACTCTTTCTAGCATATCTATGTCCTTCTTGCGATGTGGCTTTCAAGCTTGTATACAATATTCTAAATGAGGCCTCACTATTGTTTTATACAGCGGTATTATTAGTTCTTTTTCCTTATACGCTATATTTCACCTAATTAATCCAAAGATTTAATTTCGATTTGAAGCTGCAATTCCGCACTGCTCTGAAACCTTCATATCAGCACTAATAGTTAACCCTAAGTCCTTTTCTTTTACAGAAGTACTTAGTACAGTACCCCCCATTGTATATTCTACCTCTTCGTTCCCATGTCCTGTGTGGAGGCATTTACATTTCCCAAAATTGAACAGCAATTGCCACTTTTCAGAACATTTGATCAACCTGTCAAGATCATCTTGTAAATGTTGTCTATCTCCATCACTTTTAATCGTTCTAAAATTTGTTGTATCATCCGCAAATTTCAACACCTTGCTTGTTATTTCACCATCCAAATCGTTGATATATATTAAGAATAATATAGGTCCTAGTACTGATCCCTGTGGCACCCCACTCAATACCGATTTCCCGTTTGAAGCCTCCCCATCAACTACTACAGGTTTTCTTCTGTTAATCAGCCGTTTTTCTATCCAGTTTATTATGCAATTTCATATGCTATGGGCCCTTAGTTTAAGCAGTAATCTTTGATGTGGTACTTTGTCGAAAGCTTTTTGAAAATTTAAGTAGACGATAAATATATTGGTGATACCTCATCTACCCACTTAGTGATGTCTTCCAAAAAACATAACATATTTGTCAAGCATGACCTCGCTTTTAAAAGCCCATGTTGAGATGAGTTTATCAAGTTATGTTTAACCAGAAAATCCACCATGTGATCTTTAATTAGTCTTTCTAATAATTGCAAATCACTGATGTTAAACTCACTGGTCTATAGTTCTCTGACTTGTTTCTCGAACCTTTTTTAAATAACGGTATAATGTTTGCCTCTTTCCATTCTAAAGGAACCACTCCCTCTTCTAATGACACATTGAAAACTCTTGCAAGCGGTACGCTAATTTGTTCTACAATTTCCAAAAATAGTTTGGGCGGAATCCCATCCACTCCAGGTGATTTATTATCCTTCATAGCCCTTATTTTCTTAGCTACCATTTCCGGGGTTACAATTAACTGTCCTAAATAGTCTGAATCTGCCCCCTTGAACTTAGCCTCTGGTACTGGCAGTGAACTAATATCTTCCCTGGTAAACACTGAACTAAAATACTCATTCAGGTCTTCTGCCATTAAGAATCCCTCTGATATTATATTTCCAGCACTATCTGCTAGAGGACCGACCTTATCCTGAACTTTCTGTTTGCTTCGAACATACGCATAAAAACTCTTGCTGTCATGTTTTATATTACTAGCTAATTGTTGTTCATAGCTTCTCTTTGAATTTCTAATTTCAGCTGTAGCTTGGTTAAGTGCTTCTTTATAAATGTTGTAGTCTTCATCATTTCCAGTACATCTATATGACTTCCACATCATTTGTTTATACTTAATTTTTCTAATGGCTTCTTTCGATAAGTGTTTCTTTTTGGACCGTTTCCCTTGGTTTTTGAATAGTACAAATGGTTATTCCAGTCTATCTTTGCTAAATATTTCCTCATGTCCTTATACCTTCCTTTGTGGAAATTTCTGCTATACTGCCTTTTACTATTCCTTTTTGATTTTACTTTGATGGTAAAATGTATCTGGTTGTGATCACTACTCCCCAGTGGCTAATGTACATGCCCATAGCGTGGCTAATGTTTGGTGGGTGTGTTTTAATTCTGGGATTCTGGGATGGTGTCAGTTTCGTTATGTCACAGATTTTTCCAGTTATGAGAGGTTAGTGCTAAAGATTTTACCGGTCGTCGAGGCTTGTGTTGGACATTTTTCCTGATTGAGAAAGTGGAACTTTTGCATCAGCGAGGGTTGCATACGCACCCTTCCTACATACTTGTAATAAGTACTCTTTTTACATTATATGTTGTATTCATTATATAAGTTTTTCTTTCATCACGTTTCAGCTGCTTTTGTCAGATGTCGATAACCAACTTTAGATGGGGACACGATAGTCATTACATTGGTAATTAAGAATTATTGGAGACAATCGTCTGATGAACATCTTCATACATTTCCACTACATAGGTTTTAAACATATTTTGCCCATGTTATAGAAGAAATGTCATAAATATTTTGAGAAGTGGTACTTTGTATAGAGTTCTTATGTAGTGTTTATCAATTTAATTTAAACCGAGGCTGTCCATTACAGATTTTGTTCATTGTATGTGACTACTGTTCTTAATACTGAGATAAATATGATAACGGTATACTTTCCGTCAAATTGTGTTTGATATGCCCAAAATAGTTTTTCAATTTGAATTTCGCGTCTGTGAAATGTTCATGTTATGAATAAAACATTAAAACTGTTAACATCTGCTATTGGAACTTGAAGAGGGTGGGTGAACTTAATGTAGAGGCACACATCCCAACACGGAAGTTCTTTTTAAGTTGGTCAGATTCCCACACTTCTAGCCACAACGTGGGATCAAATCAAGCACACCTGTTTCAGTAAACAGACAACCTCGCTTTAATGTAAGGTATAACAGGAATGTGTAAACCATGAACAAAGTGTAAATGTATATTTTAATACAAACAAAGACTCTTGATACAATTAAACTAGTTCTTTAGCAGCAACGCCATCATCGGGCGCTTTTCTTCTCGCTCTAGCTCGAAACGAGCCTCATGAAGTGCCAACTCACGTTCCCGGAGTTCCATCTCTTTAGTGCGCAGCTCAAAGTCTTTGTTAGCTTTTTCTCGAAGAAAATATACTGTCACCTCTGTATTTGACTTCTTTTTCTTCTTTTCGGAGTGGGTGCTCTGGGAACTGGATGGATATCTTCCTGCAGATCCACCTCTGCAGGTGTTTCTGCTGTTGCCATGTTTTGCTTTTCCACTATGGCAGCCTCTCGGATTTGTTGTCCTTTCTTTCGTTCCTGAAACACATTTACAGCAGCCACTATTTCATTAATTGTTTTAATAAACTAGCAATTAAATATATTTAGCTAATTCATATGTGTATTTTGTTAATTAGGCTCCACACAGGCCTGTACAATTTAAAGCCTGGCCGAGCAGGCCCAGCCCGAAACATTTAGTAGAGGCTCGGCCTGGCCCGCGGGCTTCAGTCCGAGCCTGGGCTTAAAACCCAGCAAATGCAGGGCACTAGATTGTATATATATATATATATATATATATATATTTAACAAAGATGTGCATGTGCGCAAACAGTTCCATGCGACGTAATTAGATTTAGAGGAATAGGTGAGGACACAGCAGTGACTTCTAATGTTTTCATTATAATTAGTATTGGCAGTTATTGTGGCGCCACCAGGCGGAGTTTTGATAATGCTCACAGGATACTTCTGAATTTTTGATAATGTAGTAATTGCATATGTATGGAAGATACATGAGGTGCAGTCACATGGCTACGTGTTGTCGTTTTCATGGTTACGGTATAAAATAAAAGAACACCACAACGTTTGTTTACTTCAATTAGATTCAAAGGTAAGGTAAAACCTTCCCAAAACTTACCGCCTCTAGATTGGTTTTTATCTTAACTATTCTCTTCTTCACCTCCTCCTAATGATCCGTTTCCAGACTGTCGATTACCTCAAGAAGGACTTTCTTCTCGTCGTAATCCTCGTCTGAGGCAAAACTGTAAACAAACAAATCATTAACGTTTTAAACATTTCAAATAAAATTGCTTAATAAGTACAATACATGTATTACCTACACACTAGTTACCTTAACAGGGCGTCAGTTATCACAATTACAGTATATTGATCTTAAACTTATTCATAGTGGCTTCATCTACAGTGTGGATCAAACTCATTGCCTTCACATTTCTCTGATAGTTACAAAAGGATATATCACAAAGACGCTAATTAATAACTGCAACTACTTCAGTGTTTTTAATACATTGTCAATTCGTAGATCAGAGACCAATAATCCAAAAAAGCAAATAAATTTAAAAAGGAGGCAAATGGACCTCGGCATCTGCATCTGGGAGGATATACAGGCATAATGCCCCAAGTATAGGTAGGGTATTTATATATATATATATATATATAAATATATATATATATATACATAAATATATATATATATATATATGTATATATATATATATATATATACATATAAACATACATAACGCCCGGATAAATGAAAACGCGACAGTCGTAGCTGGTACTAAATACATTCCCCTAGATACGCGCACGCGCAGAAACGTCACCCGGATATTATTTAACGCCCGGATAAATGTAAGCGCGACACCGGCACTACCATCTCACGAGAAAACGAAATTATTCGCATCGTCTCACATGAATAGAATCGAGGGCGATCTTTTACTTTCTAACCTAACCATGAATATGACCACCTACAACCGCCAAACGTCTCCTCCCATATCTTACATACATATTACACACACACTGCGTTACAAAAACAATTCTCTTACATTCCTATAACGCTCAAAATTCACGAAGCAAACTCAAGTAAAACCCAACTTCTAAGGCGGCGACTATCCGTAGCTACGCGGTTACCGTAAAATCGATATTGTTGCTACATAAATGAGCTTCACAGAAATTCCGCACAGTGGCGCTATCATTACTGTACGCGGGTTCGCGCGATCGTGCGTGTGTGCGTGTGTGCGCGTATGCGCGTGTGCGCGTGTGCGCGTGTGCGCGAGTGCGCGTGTGTGCGTGTGTGTTAGTTATGCTATTGGCATTGTTTCTGTTAAAAAAGTAGCTCGATTAATTAAGGCATAATTATTATCATCAGTATGGTTTGCAGGCAATGAAAGGTTAGAATTTCTACTTAATGTAAAAACAAAATAATCTTACGAATAGCCAATAATTGTGTTCCCGTGGGTCAATTCTTTTTTAGTTGATGACCAACGCACGTATTCTACTTGATGACAAATGGTTGCTTTTAGAATACCTAGCAAAATTACAATGCAGTGACCAGGTCATGCACTTCGATATTGTTGTATGTTGTTGAGTTTTTTTTTCACATTAAAATAATATCCGGAACACATCGTTCATATTATCCGTAATAGTAAGTGCTTGAATGGGTACTTCGATTGTAGGTTATAAACGAGTGGGTTGGTGAGGGGGTGAATGAGTAGCATGTGACGGGTGGTTGCCATGAAATAGTGTAGTTGCCTGTATAATAATGACATATAGGCTCTATAGATATGGCTTCGTGTTGTAATAATATGTTGTAATTATGTTGGTGGTACGTATTAGGCCTACGCAAATTAAATAATTAGGTTTCTCTATATCGCAGCATTGTGGAGATAATTTACTAACCCTTGCCGATAATTCTACGCGATTAAATTGGTCGAACAAATAACAAACAGCTTGTAGAATATGGAAATAATGTGGAAATAAGTGTGATGTCCTTTGTCCCGGCGCCGTCGTGTGTTGCCGCCGTTTTGTCTATCTAAGCCGCTACCTGGCCCCAACTAAAACCGGTTGCGTGTGTTCTATTGACTATGTACGATGCTTCTCTCAGTCTGAAATGTTGTCGCTGAAAAGGTCTGAATAGGGTCTAAGTCCTTTTCAGGGCAACAAGGCAAACTCTATTTATTTGCCAGCGGGAGTATTATGCCTCATCGCGGTTGCTGTAAACAAGCACAGCGTATGGATACGGCTCATTTACCCCAAGGATTTCGAGTGGCAAAATGCCAGAAAGGCCCGCCACTGTAAATTATTTTCCCAACCAAACTATCGCTGACCTATATAGCTAAGTTACCCTGATCAGTTTTGGACATGCATGACTGACGTCAAGCAACTGCGTTGCGTGCCGAGACACCGAAATAAGTGCCAGTAGGCGAACACGTTACGCCAATCACAGATCGGTTCGCTTCGTACGCATTAAATCGGTCAGGGATCGTCCTAAGTTTCCTAGACCTAGTTAATTCATATGTTTTAAAGCAAAATGAACGTAAACGAGAAGACCTTCATTTTCACGAGGTCATCGATCGATGGTAAAACGGTGCTTGTTGGTGGACGTTGGCATAGTTGCGTATAATATGTGTTGTGTTTCACGTGTCAGTACAATACCAAACAACTTAATCAGATGGTTAAAGATACTTGTATTGTAGAGTTCAGTTATAAACGTCCAAACGGGATAGTGTGCATATATGAACTGCCCGGATGTTGTCCACATGCCAGCATATAATTAGCATATTCATGATGGTTAACCAATCTCACAACATCTCCCCGCTTTAGAAAAAGTTTAAATGTCCTTGTAATATTAACCTTAGAATATCCTTTAAAAGAGAAAGGAAAGTACACATCTTATAACGTGAGACGTGTGTGTACTCAAAGGAAGTATCAATTAACGCAAGTCCAATGTTTTTTTATACTACACACACAACTGACTATAGAACTAAACCAAGCAGCTTGTCGCTTACAATGTCCAGATGACTACAAGTCCCAGTGTGTCTTACATCTGCGTCTTGCTTGTCGTTGTTGTCACGCATGGAATTGAAGCGCTCACCAGTAGTTCTGTTGTGCTTACGTTTACGTGTGTACGTTGCGCCGCTGGTGTGTTCCACAATATATAATCATGGATCGGCTTCCTTGGAGGTGACAATTGCAGGAGTCCACCTCTTGGTGATAGGGTCTTGAATTCGCACACTTTGGCTGGGGATCAACTACGCATGTCATGTGCGGGCTGATACTTACCTCGGAAGTGGCGTAAGTTCCTCTGAATGTCTCGTCGAGCTCGGCAGTGTTGATGGCGGGAAGGTTTAATTGTACCTTGCGTCCGAACATGAGCTCTGCTGGCGATCGCAGTTTTAGACCTACTAGTCTGTCTGCACGACCACAGGTTTACCTTCGTCGAACTAGGCTAGTACTTCAGGCGAGGTGATGATCTGTTTAAGCAAGTCGAAAGCCTTCTATTGTTCAGAGTGCCGCGTGTACTCAACGTCCTTCTTCGTCACATCCCGCAGTGATGCTGTTACATTTGCGAGATTCCTCGTGAATCTAGCCAAGTAGTTTGCCATACCTAGCACTGACTGCATTTCTGAGACTGATTTCGGTGACGGCATGTCGGTTATCGCCTTGATGCCAGGGTCTGGTTCAAAGCCTTTGTCTGAAAGATAATGTCCGTAGATATTAACCCGCGGCTGCTTGAAGAAGCACTTGTTTTCGTTATACTTGATGCCTATCTCCTCCGAGTGCTGAAATATGCCATAGAAATTTGCGTCACGGTCGGCGTCGTCATTGCCGAACACCACGATGTCGTATGCGACTGCAATCACACCTGGCAGGCCTTCGTGACGCAAACAACATTGCTGACCCGTTCGGCTCGTCAACCTTGCGGACTATATCGTTGCGGACTATTCGTTTCAATTCATTCTTGAATGGTGCACGCAATGCCTCTGAGATTCGCTTGGGCGGATGCATCTTCGGCTCTGCATCTGCCATCACTGTCACATGGTGCAGACCGGGAAAAGCGCCAATCCCTCCAAAACACGCTGACTCCCTTTTCAGTACGTCACGTTTGGCGTAACCTGTCTGTGCGCCATAGGGAATCAGTGGATGCGAGGTGTCTGTCCGTTGAGAATCTCACTGTCTCTCAGAGATGGCATCAATGTCGCTGTCGCCATGACAACGGTCACGTGACTGTTGACAGTTCAATGTCACCAGTTCTAGTTTGACACAAGAGCTCAGTCCTAGCATTGTGTGTCCTGGGGCGTCAGTGATGAACAAGGGCAGTGTTGCAGTGGTGTCCCCGTGTGAACATTGTATTTCACATATCCGTATTGTTTGATGGGTGTCTCCCATATGCTGACAAGATGAAATTGTTTTTTTTTTGTAGCGTTGCAGGAACATCGTCCTCCATCTTGTTAGGGAACAACTGCTCGTACACGCGCATTGGCATAACATTTGACTGCGACCCGGTGTCAGTTTACATTTGAGGCTAACAAATTCCTTGTGCGGCTTAACGTAGATGTTGGCAAATGCTTGATCTCGTTGCACAACACCATCTTTACCGACTCGATGGTAATGCATCTTGTGTGTTCACAGTGGGAGGGAGCATCACCAGTGTCGACGTTGACCATATCAAACCCAAGCCCACTGTTTTCGTTGTTCGTCCCTTGGGACGTGTCCCCGTCCCCGTCCCCGTCCCCGTCCCCGTCTCCGTCCCCGTCCTGTAAAGTGTGTATTTTCTGCCGTCCTTTCCACGACACCTTTGTTTTAGCACCTTGCTGTCCTGACCGTATTGTCTTATGTGTCGTCTCCTTGTTGGTCGACAAACACATCCTCTAAAATGTCCAACCTTGCCACAGCATTGGTAAGTGACGTCAGCTGCTGGGCAGTTGTCATTTCGGCCATGTCGGTTGCGGCAATTCCAGCAGACACCGGACTTGGACGGTGACTGTCCCGGTTTACCCTTGGGCTTACTGCCGTGGCCGCTGCTGGCTCTTTTTATACTATACACCTTTCGGATGTTTTCGATGTCATTCACCTGGCTTTGTGTACTTTCGTACGACCTGACGATGTCGAGGGCCCTGTCTAAAGCAAGGGTGCCGTCTTTACTCACGAGTTTTCGTGTATCGCTTTGTTATTTACGCCAGCTATCAGCGTGTCCAGCAACATTTCATCTGGGGCAGAATATTGAGACTGTGCTAGTACGACCTTGTTTCTTGTTATGAACGAGTCAATCGTCTCACCGGCAGCTTGTTTCAGAGCGCGTAGCTGAAATAGCGCCACTCAGAAATTTGATTTCGGGCGCATAGAGGCCTAACATTTTCCCCAGTGAATGGCCAGTTTCGGCCGCAGCGCCGCAGTCAGCTGCCATCCATCACGGATGTCACCGCCATCAGGTCCGACCTACATCAGAAGATATTGCACTTGAGTGGCACTTTGAAAATGAACTCGCATGGAATCGGTATGCCTGTCAGCTTTGGCAGCCACAATGACAGTTTACACTGCACGATACCGTCACAACACTCAACTTACTTCATTGATGGTAGCAATAGTGCCGCAAACTATGCTCCCACGGTGTCTGGCATGGGAAGGGCACTTAAAGCTGCAATATCAGTTCGTTTGCCCATCGCCAATCCTGTTCTTTTATGTCCAGATGTGTAACGTGTGAATTGTTTAATTAGTGCGCACAATCTGTTTAATAAAAAAAAAGCGTACTTGTTTTTTAATCGACAAAAAAGATTTGTCGTTACATCGGGTAGCTGGAGCGAAAGCCAATTGCGCTGTCGATCTCCTGAAATTAGGCAGTCACGTGCTTTACGCGATGTTAGTTATGTAATGTAATAAACATGTTATGCGATAACCAAGAATATGCCTATGTAATGTATTAATTGGTTTCCTGGGATAACTTTCAAATGACAAAGTTAAGGTGTTAGTGTGCAATAATGCAATTTTGTGCATTATCTTCACAAGTGAGGAAGTATTTCTGTAATGTGCAGTACTAAAAGGATGTTTATTGTACATGTGATTAAGTTCATACATGAGTTTTGATGTTGATAGATGCCACCCGCAACCAGGGTGTAAGGACGAGAGGAGGGAGAGGAGGGAGAGGAGGGAAAGGAGGAAGAGGATGTCAGCTAAGTCAGGCAGATATCGAGAGAATACGCAGCCTGCGGGAGGCCCGTATTCATTCAACTCAGGTAATATCATATACAACAATTAACCACACATAGGTTATCAACTAAGTTTTCATTTGCACATTTAAATATATCTTCGTTTGCATAGATATACATATAGAAACTATGTTTACTTACTTTATGAAAAAACCTCCACATAAATATTAAATTTTCACACCAAATCCACATGTAGTCATGAAAAAAACCTGTTGTCATTATTCAGTAAAGTCCCTTGTGTGTGCATCATGCATTTGTACATTAAACCCAAAGTGATTCATCCACATAACACCTACAAAATATAACTTTTTGCATTCGATTACACAGGAAACAGTAGACCGGTTAGACGGAACATCGATGCGCAGTTTGTTACATTCAATTATAAACGAGCATCCAGGCATCGTGTTCGATGCGCTGGAAGTGCTACACGACCAGACGCCTACCCCCCACCCGAACCAGTCATCGGAAACCACCCTCCCGTGGTACGTCTGCGGCAGATGAAGAGATATGCCGACAGACCTGGAGAGGTTATGCTGTGGCCTACACAACTGCATATCTCAAAGACCAGTGAGTATTTGACATTGAAATGCAACATAGAAGCACTACTTAAGCATACTACAATTGTGTAATAAGAATGCAAGTTTTTGTTTTAAATGAACGATAATACCCTGAGGTAATGCAGGAATGAACCCTGGAGTGAACTTATTTATTCTTTCATAATATGCCTCAGGTGACAAACCCTTCGAATACATGATAAGAAAGACATACTGTTGGCATAACACCGATCTAAACATGTTGGCATTACAACATTTCCCATGACGATGTCACTTTGAGGTTCAGGCAGCATCTTGAAATGTCAAACAAGAGTAGCTGAAATAGTTACATATGACAGAAACTGAGATGTATTGTCAGTAAAAAACATTTCATAATCCTAGCCAGTTAGCAGCTATCACATCAATCTATAAAGTTTACTCTGGCCAGGATGGTCATTTTAATGAAATTATTAATAATAATATTAAAAAAAAATGTAATGACAACTACCTTATACAATTAAAATACATCATCACTTTTTTCGTCACACTAAGTTATCCTTGCTGTATCACCCCCTACCCTCCACTGAAACCATCCCTTGTGGAATACTCAATGCTCGCAAGATATATGCCAATATGTATAAGTTATATCAGGTCATTCATAAAAAAATTATACGGATTACCACAATGAATACTCTAAATTTACTCACAACACTGCAATGATGCCCAACTTTTTTTGCTATAACAATTTGATCTTTACAAGAGATTGAACTAGTGTGTCTAGAGCCGTTAGTTCTACAAATCAACATGGCCTACTGGGCAGAAATTTGTGCGCAGGACCCCGGACACGACTCGGCAGCCCTGCGACATGCTACTTACAGGCAGTTTGTCCTGTAGCGACATGGCCGACTTGGGACAAACATCCGTCGCGTCATCCCCAGTTGTGTGGTCAGCCGCATTAAGGATCGATTCCCCAATGCAAATGGGGTTTACACTGGCTTCCAGGTCAGTCGGTTAGCTTGATTGACCAGACGTCATTGTAGACCGGAGGTTTCTGGACATCCAGGAGCGGTGACGCCTCACTAGCTCGGCAGTTGGTGGTGGAGCGGTGGGTGCCATGGTCCGACTGATTCGGCGGGGATCTTCTGCCATCAATTCGCGACGTCTTGACACCGATTCTGTGTCAGCCATTCTGCGACGAACTGCATCCATTTGCATGTCGAATATGTAGCTGTAGGTTTTTGGTGTCTTCATGGGAACAGCATACCAGTTTCCCGATTTTTTCCTATACATCCTCTTGTACCTTTAAATCAGGCAAAATAACTATTTCCATGACTGTGGCATGAATTATTTTTACATAAATGTGACACCATATTCTTCAAAAGTAATTCATACATGGTCTTCTTCTAGCTGCTCTTTTTCTTGCTGCTACAAGTTATGCAGGCATTAACAAACATGGCGCTCCAATGTCTTCAGTTTGTATTTAGTAGCAGTTCTGTGGCGCTCTTTCTAAACCATGTTTACAGACTATCTATTATTTGTACTCAATTTTTACACATTAACAGTACACATTTCTCATTAAGCAGCCTAAAAATAATGCTCTTGTTCTAATTGTGCCTGTAATATTTCCTTTTGAATAGACTCTTCAAAGAATGTATCTTTATTTCATGGTACTCTCAGATTTCTTAACCCAAAGCCACATTTTAATGTTTTCTATTTTTTTTTAATGTGTATTTTTTTCCAAATTAATAAGTAATGTTGCTACATCAATAATTTCTATCAATGTCAACGGAAATACTCACATCATTTCTCCTGCAGAGTTAAGGCGGTAGGATCTGTCTTTGTGTTGTTGATAGTCGATGGCAGGCAGCTGAGTTCTTGCAACATACACTGGGTAGCTGTGAGATATAAAACATGTTTGTGAAATTTGTCACAATAATTATACCTATGCTGGGGCACAGATCTACTAAAGCCTGCAACTGTTTCAATGTTAATGTTACTTCACATGACATTTGATGTCAGTCATCATCCGCTGGGTCACACAACATAAGATACTCATGTTCAGTTACTGATTTGTATCTTTGAATGTATATTTGTGTGTGTGTGTGTGTGTGTGTGTGTGTGTGTGTGTGTGTGTGTGTGTGTGTGTGTGTGTGTGTGTGTGTGTGTGTGTGTGTGTGTGTGTGTGTCCAGTGACGTAACACACACAATGTACCGTAGATCCCGTTTTGCGCTATGATGTCCGTATATGTCGTATGTTGTGTTTCACGTGACAATACAATAACAAACAACTTAATCAGATGGTTAAAGACACTTGTATTGTAGAATACAGTTATAAACGTCCAAATGGGATACTGTGCATATATGAACTGCCCGGATGTTGTCCACAAGCCAGCATATAGTTAGCATATTCATGATGGTTGACCAATCCCATAACCAGATGTGCGTAATTACAATAGAAATGTAAACGGAATTCAATTTTCTATTGGATTTTTTAAATATTTGTGTGTAGCAGTGTATAGCCTGATTGTGTATCATGTACGCGTCATTTACATATGGTGTCTGTGTGTGCGTGCGTGCGTGCGTGTGTGTGTGTGTGCGTGTGTGTGCATGCATATGTGCGTGCATTCTATATTTGCTCATACGTAGCACAGATTATGTAATGTACACAGTTCGCGACAAAAATCACAAACCAGGCCTATAGTTCAAACATTGTGAATAGCTGTGGATTCTGGGCCAACTGTTAAAACAGGTTTTCTTCGTCAAATAAACAACTAAATTAACTATTTGTAAGACCTACTTACAGTAACAGCATAAATTTTAATGTTGTTGAAAGCAGAATATAATATCATTATGTATAGCAAGATTTAAAGTGCCTCTACGTTCTTTGGGGTGATTTCATAACTGTATATGAGGGGGGGAGTGGTACAAATATTTCGTTACAATACTTAAGTAGTTTTTTTTAAGTAATTGGCATGTAACGAAGTACAATTTTAATCAAGTACTTGCACTTGTAACGAAGTAGTTTTATCTAAAGTAGCACTACTTTTTACTTCGTTACTTTCTTTTACTTCGCGAAATATTTTCGTTATAATATTTCCGTGCCTAGTCGCCAGGGAGATCCTATCGCCGATTCACCGGCCAGGTCGCAATCGTATTTGCATAAAAACCTCGTTTTGGGATAGCGCGTCAATGCTAACCTCTATAAACAAGAGATCACCGAGCGGGAAGTCGTTTGGAATGATTTTTGTTTCGCTGTTTATTCGGGCCCACCTAGATTTTGTCGTTATAACTTCATTTTTGCCTAAATTTGATACCTCGTTACTAACTTTACTAACATCATTCATAATCAACTCAGGCATGTTTATGCTACGAAAATATTGCGTCTTAGTGCACTTTTAAAGTCCAAAGAGCGACCTGGTTTGCATCAACATGCGCTGCTATACCGTATATCGCTCACCGCGGCAATGCACGGCCGCAGCAGCGCAGACTGACGCAAACCGGGTCGCTTTCTTGGCCTCAAAAGTTCGCTAAGACGGAATATGTTCGTAACACGAATATGCTAGGGATGATGTTGAATTGTGGATCTAATGCACTGAGCTTTCAAATTTAGGCAAAAGTGTAGTTCTATAAACAAAATTGAGGTGGGCCCGGATACTAAACAAGTGCCCATGTTCATAACTATACTGCTATTATCTGTATTTACTGGGCATGACAACTATGGTCCCTTATTAGCCATTGATGTAAACAATGCCTTTTTCATAAAAAAATCTGAAGAATTTTTTTGAAATAGATCACTGTTGTAACTTCCTATTTATTTCATGCTATGCAACCGAATTGTTGGACAAATTGGTTTTAGTGAAATAGTTGCAATTTTCGTAAGAGTAAACATGGCGGCGAGTAAACACTGCTATCGACGACTATCGTTCGGCGGTTATTATCGAGTGAAATAGATGCTACTATTGTAAGTGTGGTTAGTGACTGTTATTGGGTTAAAGTTCATGTAGATTAAAGTAGTTATTTTATTTTAGTGACTCTTATTGGGTTAAGGTTCGTGTAGAGTAAAGTAGTTTTCTTTAGTCTCGCATCTCCCTGGATAACACGGAAAATATAAGAATGCAAAATGCAACAAAAGCCAAAGAAGCAAAACAAACTGGACTTAATAGCGACTGGAAGAAGTTTAAGAACTCAGAAGGCAAGCCAAACCTTACAAAGATTATGTAAACAATAACATTGGAGCCAGCTTAAAAATAAACCCTAAACAATTATGTTCATTCATCAAAGCAAACAAACGAGAAACATTGGCATTACAACACTGCAAGTAAACGTACAACCAATCATCAATAATCATGACAAAAAGCAAATGCAATCAACAACCAATTTAATACCGTGTTCACCCAAGAAATCTACCCTATCCCCCAACAAGCACCTTCCTCTTACCCTAATATGCCCACTCTTGAATATAGCTGGAGTAATCAAGCAACAACGCTCAGTCCTAAGACCTGTCCTCTTCCTACTCTATATAAGTGACATAAACGAAAATATCCAATCTCCCATACGCCTCTTTGCAGACGACAACATTATATGTAATAACATTTCTAAATATGTCTTCCTCCCAATAACAAACACAACTAAACCCAGAGTACACTCATATTTAATCTTCGGCATGCCACTCGCTATAGTATCCAGCCATCCGTATCTCGGAGTAAAATTATATTAAAAATTAACCTGGGCAAGTCACATCACCGACATGGTTTCCAAATGCTCAAAAGTCCTAGGCATAATTAAAAGAACCATTGGCCCATGCAAACTCGAAGTCAAAGAAATAACATATAACATGCTGATCCGGTCAAAACTCGCGTCTGCATCTCCCATATGGAACCCACACACTGCCAAAAAATATGTCAAAAAATACAAAACTATGCTGCCAGATTTATTAAAAATGATCATAGACGTCAAACCAACTCAGTTACCACACTTGGATGGCTAACTCTTGAACAACAACGCATTATCAAACAAGCCATGACATTAATTTAAAAAAACAAAAACATTATCAAGATCAACATCCCGCCAGGCCTTCTAACACAGTCAATAACCCGTGGCCACTATTTAGCCGCAAGGTGCCGCATTAATGCCGCTGCTTCCTCCATCTATCACAGAGTAATCCGTGTATGGAACATGATCCCAACACAAAACGCTGAAATGTATTCAGCAACACGCTAAATTACACTATTACAGCACAGCGCGTGATAGTAGGTTACAACCAGGCTACATACCAGTGTGAACCAGATCGCATCCACTCAGTCGTTAGAATCAGGCCATAGTACATACAAAAGTCACTGTGTTGCAATCTGCAACAATTCAATCAATGGGCATCAACCAGCTGTGGAGCGTCTAGCGGCCATCACGAGAGAACGAACATGAACGAACTACACCGACGATCTACTAGAGCTCCACTCTTTACTACAGCCGTCCTTATTACTAATGTCATTATAGTCCTTACAACTGCCGTCATTACAGCTGCAGTCCTTACAGCTGCCGTCCTTACGGCTGCCGTCCTTACAGCTGCCCTCCTTACAGCTGCTGTCATCTCGCCTCTTTCAGTGCACCACGTGGGCGTGCGAAGGTATTCTTTGCCACCTGTCTGTCATACACGCATCACCGCTTTCATTCGCATATAGGTGTGCACTGCTTAGATATGCCGCCTATTCTGCTGGTACCTCGGTTTCGACACTAGACTGTTAAGAAGTGCAAACTTTGCATCGCAGTTGTATTCAATTACCGTCGTATTGACACAGGTGAGTTTCTTCGTCAAATGGCTTCCTTAAAAATATTGTAGTAACGGTAATTATGCGACTGCCACAAAAGTAAACACAGCTACAGGGCAGAGGAGTAGTTAGTTTACTTTCTTTTTTTCCAACGATTCCTAAACATGCACCGTCAACAGCTGTCAAACGCTGTTTCCTTCGGATCAGCATTGCAAGCGGACAAACGCAAACGACACATAGGCAGAACAAAACGCCATTTAATCAAAGTTGTTCTTTCGCCAATTTATTTATAGACAGCAATACGTTAACTTCGCTGACAAAGCGGCAGTATCTACTGCCGGGAGCTGATGTTCGCTTGTATCTTTCTGTGTTAATTCGCATCCGGCGATTATTCATCGCTGATCAACCAATAGGAGATGCATTTAGTAAACGATAGTGAAATAGTGTTATTTACGTACTTGTTTGTATCCATTGACTGTTGAACCTCTCTCATCCAACTACTGTGGCGTTTGTAGAAATGTCTTTGTTAGCGGGAACGAGTCTTAGAAAAACAATAATACTGATGGTGCAAACTGCTGCGCTTGCTTTGTTTATCGATGATCGGATATACATTAAATGTTGTATATAGATATTGCATCCCATATAGCGACTGGTCTGTTTTTTGACTTTCCAGACGTAAGAAACGACTTCTAGAAGCTGCCTTACATTAACAGCTTTGATGATATTGTTGTTGCACCAATGACAAACACTGTACGCTTTGGGTGGGACATGCGGACTTAATCATAGTACTACTAAAACGGCCTAACTCTAGCACATTTTGATCAAAATGTTGTTGTTGAATCAAAACGAAACACTTTACGTTGTGAGGTCTAATCAGACTACTCCCTTCAGCGGTCCAACTAAAGCTGTCTAACCTCAAAACTGTAACATAAAAAAGTAGATATTGTCATTACGCAGCAGCAACGGGTCTTTGAGTGCCATTGCCTGCGGCCAAAAGAGCTATCAGCCGTTCAACGCCCGTCAAATGCCGGTTCAATGCTGGGACGTGACTGACAACGCAATGCTTTACGTGTTACGGTGTGCATCGCTCCGTGTGTCACTTGAGGCGTTGGCCTAGCGTATCTAAAGTATTTGGGAGTACTGAACTAAAGTTGATTCGCCACAAAGGACGATCTAATCGGACAAATCTGTCAATCTTATATGTCGAAAATGAACACAGGCAGGGAACATTTGCTGCCATCTAGCAACACTATTGTCACCATCTTGGCATTAGAGTAGTTTAGTCGACTGTGTTTGAAAATAACCCAGTGGGCACATGGTTTGTGTTTGCTTCATCACTTGAACGACACAAAATTATTAAATCTTATACTACGGTGAAAGCAATGAAACTGGCAGGCGAATTTCAAGATGGGTGCCAATGCCGCGTATTATATATATTGTTTTAATTCTTTTGTGTCCCAAGGCACTGTCAACGAACACATTCACTGCGTCACAGGCCGTTTGTTTGACCCTGCTCTAATCGACCATTCTGCCGGGCAAGATGATGCAAATGATGACACCGAACGTAGTCGTTGTCCAACGACCGGACGACGGGACGACGTATCCTAACTACTCGAAGAACGCTTCCATATGTCTTGGTATATTTCACTTGATTGTCATCTTCGTGATGTTCGTCGTCTGCGTCGTAGGAGTTGCATTGGCGGAAGGCAAAACCGGCGCCATGATATCTACTCTTTCCTGCTGCGCTCTCGTAAGTATACGTTTGTTACTCGTGTGTTGATTGTGAGTCCGGAATACAACATACACGGTTGAGTGAAGAGATTCATTGGACTGGATGGCTCAAATTAGTGATATTGTTACTTATTTCACAGTCAATTTATATTTTCCTTGATTTTTTATTGACTTCAGCAACCTTCCTCAGATGGTTACCGATAGATGTTAATACGGTAGTCCTTCTGCTCAGACGTGTGGTTATCCCGGCTGCTCAGACGTATGGTCATCCCGGTGTGTGCCCCCGGCCATGCCTTGTGGGACTTCAGCAGATCGACATATATGTGAAGAGTCGGTACCATGATTGATCTCGATTCATGCTGTCCTTGCACAAATCGGCCATCACAGATCATCACAGATCAACAAACTCACAAAGTCGACTGGGAAGGAGGCACATTTGTAGACCGGGCGTCGTACTGGATATAAGGAGGTTTCGAATAAGCGATCTAGATTAGATAAACAAAGGACACAATGAATCGAGATGAATGCAGGTACCAATTCTCACATATGGGTCACTCTTTGAAGCTGGGTGCCACACAGTGGCATTCACTTCAAATCAATTTATTGCTTACCAATTCACTTATTCAGTCCGTTTGTTGTTGATCATTGTGTTGAATTTTGATGTATTAATAAATGGGAATAAACCAAGGTATGAAAAAATATGACTTCGTATGTGCTTTGAAGCAAACTATCGACAAATAGAGACGAAAATGGCGGACCAATATGTGACAAGTTTCGCCACTCGGTGTATTTGGGTAGGCGTGTGCAAGTAAAGTGAATAAAAACAGAAAAAAACATACGAATTCGTGCTGTTTATGTGTCTTTTAAGTGTTTACTTTATTTCCTCCATCGACGAATCTAAGTAAAGTGTATTTTCGACGAAATGAAAATCGAATGTCCAACGTAACACATGGTTTCCGCAGTTGACACCTTTACATTTGAACTGAGCGAAGTACGATCCCGCGCATAAATCCAGAACTATTTGCACTGACCCAGTGTCGACGTATATTTGAAATCTGCAATACCAATGTTTGTGTGAACAAATAAAACAATTAGTCTTTTACCAGCGATTTTACTTTAGCTTTCTGGGTCAATTCCGGTTTTCTCGGTTACGTCGGACTGAACAAATCATTCAATTTCTCTTTGTAATCGAAAACTTGTGTAATTATTTGATGACCCATTAACTATAACTCTCCGCGGAGGAATATCTGCACATTGAATGCGTGCGTAGCGTTCCCTCGGGTACACAAACGAAGGTTTCAAATGTTTGCTTCCGGCCGGTGGGAGATTGTTACGCAGGACATCGTATGCTACTGACCTTGCCTCAAGGTAAGATTCTGCAAAACTGTGATTGTTCAGTGAATGGTTTTTGAATTAACAATACGACAGGAAGTTTGAAATTCAAACACGAAAGTGCGTACCCACTTTTGATCGAACAAAATTGTCGATCACAAATTTAGCTGTCTTCTGAAAATTAACGCGATTTTACACATATTGTCATTAAGTGTTTGTTATTTATTCCTGGCTGCCCTTTGTGTACATGCAAACAGATCGACATATGCGTTTTGAGTACGAAACATGCATTAAATGGAAACTTGATGTCCAACGTATCCGGAAGCCTAAATTGATGACTTTCACGGACTCTTGTTACGTTGCACATGAGGATTTGCAGTACATGACCATATAATCCATTGTTCTTGTGTTGCCTGCTTAATTTTTCTCATTTATTCCCTCTTAGGTTTTGATTTACTTGGGTCAGAAACAGACCATGTGGTTAAAAATCTTTGCAAGGGTCCTTCTGATGGCGAGAGTGCAGTCGTGAAGAGTGGAGCAACAAGAGCCGTCAGATCTGGTGATGCTCTCATTGCAAATGCGAGGGACTTGTTCGACTTCTGCAACAACAGCAACCTCAACAAGCAACCTGTAGGCGATGGCTGCAAACACAGTCTACGGATTTCTAATGTAGTCTCCGTTGTAGGCGACGTTATCGATCATCTTCAGGAAGAGGCGTTTCGGAATCGCACCCATGTACAGGTTCTCGTGCGTGTGCGATAGCGTACCCGCCGTTATCGAGAACGATTTGCAGTCGACGCGGCGCAGCGGAAACTTAGCCGTTCCCAACGTCCACGATTTGATATGTCCCATCTGGACGGCCGGGTTCAACTTCACTTTTCGCACGTGCAGTCGAATCGCCTGCAGCACAATGCGCAACCCCGGTACGGCTTTCGCGCCCATGAGCGCGAAGGTGTCCTTCGAGCGCACCATGCGTACTTTCGTGTCGACGCTGTTCGGTATGTGTCTGTTTAGCATAAACGCGTCGACGTGCACGCGTCCCATCATCTCCACCTCGTTGCTATCGGCCGTCATGACGCGCCGTGCCTCGAACCCGACGTTGTTGTTCCCGAGCGTGTCCATCCGTTCGGCGGTGTCTTTGTACCACAACGAACCCGTGAGATGCGAACGTTTCGCGTCGCTACCATAACTCAGCAGCGTCTCGTGGTAGGCCCGGTACGCGTACGTATTGGTCGACGGCGTCACGAGGGTGTTGTTCAGCGACACGTCGAGTTGACTGAACATCGAATGCAGGAAATTGTTGACCGGCGCCACGTTGACGCCGGCCGCCAGATCGGTACCGTCTCCCTGTGTCACTTTGAAGCGCACGTACACTTGAAGGCTCGCCAGGTCCGTATAGTCTTCGCCCGAACCCGGGATGAGGAACTCGATAGGGCCGCCGGCGTCGAAAGTCGTCAGCGGCTGGTAGACGGTCCACTGATTTCTCTCGACGCTCGTCTGCGTCACCGGTCCGCTGAACAGTTCCAGTTCGGCCTTCACGCCCTCGCACGTTGCGCCGTTCAAGAACGCCATCGTTACTCGTCGAATATGTCGTGATCCGTTCGTCGCGGTCTCTTCCGCCTACTGACGGCCGTCGCCGCTAGGCGCGATCTCTTTATGCCGACGCCGCCGCCGCGGGGGCGGCGCTGCTGCTGCTGCTGCGTTTGTTTCTTCCTCTTCTTCTTCTTCGGGGACGGTGCCTGCGATTTCAATAGGCCTTCGAGAAGATCGGCGCCGGCCTACTTCGCGCGTCGTTTTATCGACTGTTTCAGATTGCCGCCGGCGACGACGTCGCGCGCCACGTGCATGCCGGTGTTGAGCGGACGTTTTCCCAACGCCAACGCGCCTCTCTTGATAAGCGGCATGGCGCTTCGAAACAGGCTCCCGAAGAGATTACCCAGACCGTGACCTCGTTGACCCCGACCACCGACGAAGACCGGCAGCTGACCGCCGACCTGACGAACGTAGTAGTCCACGTACGGGTTCTTCGACGACGGCGACATGTTAAAACAATTTCGATTTACAGTGTCTGAAGTGAAGCGTCGTCACCACCTTTCCCTGCTCGAATGGTATCGGTTGGCCGTGATCGTCTCTTATATCGACTTCGACCTCGTCGAATTGATTCCGCAGCAGCTTCACGTATTGCACGCGGTCGAACGTTTCCGAAATAACGTCACCGTTCTCACCGCGGACGGCGATGTTTCGAAGGAGTGGCGCGTACACGTCACCGACGACGCTCGGTTCCACGAGATCCGTGTACACGTACAGGCTCTCGATGCCCGCCGACATATTCACCGTATCGCGACCTTCGTACTCGTACGTGTACGCGACGGGCGCGGTGTTGATGACGACCGCCGCCGGCGCGGGACCGTACAAGGCCGGACTCAGGATCGTGTTGCTATGGAAACCTAGCACGTACTTCAGACGGCTCGTATGAGGTATGATAAATTCGACACCCGACGACATACGTAGCGTAAATCGGTTAGAGACGGCGCAGTATTCTAGCACGGCCTTGACCTTCCTGGTGCATAATTTATCTAGCGCCTCGTTGATCCTGTTCAACAACGTATAAACGTTGTTGTAGAAACCGTGAGGAATCGTGGTCTGACGATATATCAGCACGGTCGAGCCGTGTTCGTCTATCTGCGTGTAAACACCCGGATCGCCCGTCGCGCAAGTCAGGTAGAAGTAGGCGTCCTTCTTTCTCACGTTGTACCACGTGTGCGGATACTGTACCGACACCGCTCCGCATTACCACTCCCCCGCCAGGTCGAAACGTCGCGGCAACGTCGTGACGAAGTGCGTCAACGTATTTTCGGGGTGACGTTTCATAGACGCGTTGCTCGGCAGCGTCAGGTAAAAGTCAGACGAGACCGCCATCGTGTTGTTGTCGACGTTCGCCGCCGCCGCCGCCAACACTCATAGACGGACTCGGGAGCAGGTAACCGAGACAGCTGCTCAACAGCGCCGTCCACAGGTTGGAGTCACCTTGACCTTTCGTCAGATTGTATATACTTACGGCGATGACGAAGTACAGGACGACGACCTGACAGAGGAATACGATTTCGGCCTTAGGACATTCGTTGCCGCAGATTCGCCATGGAACGGGTTCGGCGGTGGTTGTGGTGGTAGCGTCGATGGAGTCCGCTTGCTCGTCGACGGAGTGCGCGTGCTCGGCGCCGGCGTTCGTTCGACGATCGCCACTCGAGGTACTTTCGTCGTCGTCGCTCATCGTCGCGCCACTGCGCTCTGTCGATACAGCAGGGACCTTTATACGGTAAGAACGAAGATCCGTTGCATATTCCCGCCTCGTGCAGTCGCTAGCAGCCCGTGTGACGCATCCAACGATTCATTCTCGTCGTCGCCTCCTCGCTAGTAGTAGTAGTTTTTTTATAGGTCCACGAGCGACTCGGCGTCGATCCAGCTGTTGAATGAGGCCGGATATCCGCTCCATTTTACGAGCGCCTCCGAACCACCGCCACCGCGACGCCGACGACGCTGTAGAACCGCCTCCACGCGATACAGTTTGTCCTTCGGAACGACTACGCGTTGTAGTCCCGGTTCGTAGAAGGCGCCCTCTACCGGCGTCCAGGCGTCGTCCTTCAGGCGATAAAAGGGCGGTTCGGACGGGTGCACCTCAACGACGGTGAACAGCTCCTCGCTCCAGTTAGCCATGTATCCTTTTTTGAATTGACCCCTCGTCTTGCTGATACGTACGCGATCTCCCACGCGTAGTTTCGGTTTTCGCCGTTGACCGACGTCGCCACCCCCGTACAGTCGTTGCCATACGGCCTCCTGATTCGTCGCGTCGACACTCGCCGGCGTCCTACCGATGCTTCGGTGGTAGGCGTTGTTGTACGATCGCACGAAATCCGGTAACGCCTCTACGTAGCGCAGCGTTTCGTGTTTCGTAAAATAGCGCCACATACGCGTTTTCAATGTTCGATTAAACCGTTCCACGACGCTCGCTTTAGTCTCCTCGTTATGCGTCACGAAATGATGAACGCCGCGACTCTTTAGCAACGTTTGCAGGGGTCGGTTCAAAAACTCGCTCCCTTTATCGGTCTGCAGCGAGTTCGGCGTCTCGTCGTCGCCGCCGCTCAGCAGGCGCTCGAAGGCCTCGACGAGCGCCGGACCGGACTTACTCTTCAACGGAACGCACCACGCCCACTTCGAAAACACATCGATCACCGTCAATAGGTATGTTATACCGTCGTTGTGCGTTTTCAGTCTAGTCAAGTCGACCAGATCGGCTTGCCACTGCTGGTTTCGACCGCTCACGATGACGCGACGTCATTTAAAATGTCGTTTAACCGGTTTGTGTAGGGTATAGGCGTCCTGCGACGCAAGCCATCTCTCGACGGCCGGACGTCGGAGCTTCGACGCCTGGTGCAACGCGTCGACGCCTCCGTAACTTCCCACCCGTTTCGGAACGATGTAGACGTTATTCAGGTTGTCGTCGTCGACGTCGTTTCGTTGCTGTCGAGGCTTTCGTTTTGGACGACGACGACGACTCCACCCGGACACCATGACGACGACGACGATGATAAATGTACGATGATTATTATACACGTATAGAGAGCGATAAGCGCGATGGTGAAGCCGATGACCGTTATCGCGCGTCGTGACGGCATCACAACGTGTCCCACGCCGCGACGCCCAACGAAGGGGATCGTTGTCTGCGTTTAGTTTCGCCTCGCATCCGACGACGTCTCCACTCCGGCGTCGCTGATGAACTAGTCGTCGTCGGCGTCATCGACGCCTCTTCTAGTATGCGCTTCTGTCGTCGCTCCATGTACGACCGATAGCGCGGGTTGCCCACGAATTCCATAGGGATATTCATATCCTTCATGCGCAATCCGAACTCTCGCCATCCTATGGGCGCCGTCTTCTTCGTTCTCGTTCGCATGAGATCGACCATGTTACTTCCGGCGATCGTTTTACCTTCGTACACGAATTCACCGCGATCGTTCCATCGACAAGACGGATCGGCTTTCATTTTTTCGGTAAGCAGTCCCGTCTTCCCTTTCAACGTTTTCGGCATACTGGCTATGATTTCGCGTTCTACCACCTCCGACGATGGTGCCGCCACTGTCGCTGCCGTCGCCCCCACCGCAGGCGTCTCGCCGCTGCTGTTGACCACCGACACGCGTACCGGTTGCGCCGCTCGAGCCGCCTCTATCGTATTGTACCGACTCAGCAGTTGATTGTACGGCGCTACCTTTTCGCGTTCCGATAAATCCGAACGTTCTAGAATGTCCTTCATGTCGCTGTCAAGGCTATTCAGCACACGTGATCGGGGCATGCTCGACGACTGATCGACACGTGGCAGGAGGCTTTCCACCAATCGTGGGTCGACCAACGCCATCTTCTTCGCGTACTGCATCAAACACCCGCTGCCGATCACCTATCTGAGCAGCGGCAGGAGAACGGTGCTCGCTAACGGCGCTAGCAGGGCCGTCAAAAAACCACCCGCACCCTTTTGCAAGATGACACGCTTCTGCTTAAGCGCAACGTGTTTGTCGACGAGTTTACGCAGGTGATTCCTGTATTTCGACAACACGCGTTTCTGTTTCGGCGACAACTTCACGTTCCCTTTCAGAATGTTGTACGCGCAATCGCACAGACTACAAATGAGACCGGCGTCCGCGTGGGCGAGCACGGCTTTTCGCAGATCGATGTTCCGCCTATGTCTCTCCAACAGCTGCAGGGCGACAATGTGTCTCTTCACTCGATTCGTCGGTGCCGCCACCTTCGGTCGTCGCTTCGCTGGCACCGCGCGTCCCGTCATAGCGACTAATAAACGTACGCCCCGTCGTCCCTCTCTTCTTGTAGTCCGCCGACGCCACCACCACCACCGCCACCACCCTTCCGTACGTACGCGTACTGAAGCCGATCGTCCGGAAATATGCACGCACGCAGGCGCATGTCCTCTTCCGTTTCCTGTTTCCGAATAGATAACCGTACGCCGACGACGTCGCGTATTTGAAAGCCTCTATCATGTAGTTGACCTTTCCCGGGTACATCTGTTTCGCTAGGTGACCTACTTGGCGGGCATCTCGGGGACTCTTGAATAACACTATGTATTGAGCGTTCAGGCTGATTGTACGGTTTTCTTTCCCTTTCGGAAACGTGTTCTGTCGCAATTATACGACCGACGTATTACAATTATGACTTTTTTTAGTAAATAGTACCGTCACCCGGCTATTGGTCTCCTCCATGAGGTCGTCGAGTACCAGAAGCGTTCTCGATTTACCGTCTAAACGTTTCGGATCCGGCAGACCGTCTACGAACTCTATTTTCGAAGACATAGACGCGTAGCCGCTCTGCCACTGTCCGTAGCACCACAGGATTTTCTCCGGCGGCGGATAGATCATAGCGTCGTGACGTATCAGACGCTCGACGAACGTCGTCTTACCGCACCCCGTAGGACCGGCTACTATACACGTAAAAGGATGCTTCAACGACGGTCCGTTCATTTTTCACGACTGAACGACGAACACTTTTTTACGCGTCTTTATAAGCATCACGCAACTTCGTCTACAGTTTACCGAGCATGTTCTCCCCCGCATCGCCCGCGATTCCGCTACCCCAAAAACCATCCCTACTCGCTACCCATTCCACCAATTCGGCGTCCCCGGTCGCCAACAGTGCAGCCTTCAAATCGCTCGATCCGTCAAACTTCCTCCTCAACAACATCTTCATACATCTGACCCTAACGTCGGTCCATTTGGTTCCCGTTCTCTTTTTTTGAATGTAGAAACCGCGTCGTTTCGCTGCATAAGAGCTTCGCGAACTTTTGATTTCTTCGGCACATTCCACGTCGTCGTAGAATATTGCTTTCCTATACTGATAGGCGTGCTCGACGGATCGAAAGCCCCGACCGAACGCCGACACTCGACACATATACATATTCGACAAGAACGACCGCGATCCACCAAACCTTATAGGTGACGACATCACACCGACTACCGATCACCCGCTACCGCCACCGCTTATATACTGTCACCACCACCGTTAGATAGACGAACTAAAAATTTGCGACTAGGGTTCAAACCCGGAATCTTTCGATCCCTAGGCGAACGCTCTCCTAAGAGAGCTATACCGTCGCCAACGATTATGCAGTGGTTTTACCCCGGTTATATTTTACCATATCTGTACTCACCGCTAGGTGGCATCTCACATACAACGAATCTAAAAAGGGTCGACGAACGGATTCGGACCGGGAATCTTTCGATCCCTAGTCGAACAATCTCCCAGGAGAGCTAATCCGTCGTCGACGTTTATACAGCGGTTTTATCCTGGTTATATATTCGCGCGATAAACGCATTATTGCTTACGTCAGCACGCTCTAGGTACGACGTTGATCGCTAGGGGGCGAACTAAAAGGCTCTCTGCACTCACCGCTAGGTGGCATCTCTAGTGTAGGGGTAATCATTCATCCAATTAGTATCAAATTACAACGGTCATCAATCACGTTTTTTATAAGTAGGTTCCCGAAACTAATTAGTGTCAAAAAAGCCTTTGATCTTTTTTGATAAGTAGATTGCCGAAAACGTTTAGTGGTCATTAAATTCTTTTTTATAAGTAGGATTTTGAGCCCGTAAAACCCCTCTATACTACTTACGTGCATATACAATCAGTTACAATCAATCATTCCCAAGTCTTAGTTCGATAAATTATTTTGCCTAACAACCACGCTAAATTTTCTAAATAATATGGCGGACATGTAAACAATAGTTAAAGCTCGTGGACCAAAATCACCCCAAATCAACTCAGTCAAGTAGCACATAAACACTAAAAGTACACAACTTGCAACCATTAAATACATAGCAGCTATATAAGGAATACTATCCCTACCTCCTGTGTTACTAACACGCCCTTCTTCTAATTCCTGAGCTGGCTCAGGACTACAACTATCACATAACACATCATCTGTTCTGTTTGCACCATCCACTGCACTATGAAAAATTAGTTTATATAAATACACATATTTGTTATAAAATTGCGTGTCTTTACAAAAATGGCAACTGGTGGCACGTCAGTAGCAGTAGCAGAAACCACAAGATCACTTCAAGGTAGCTCGTCGGGAACCAAGACAACGTCAACTAAAACACTTAAAAACAAAAAGGCAGATAGAAAACAAGAGAAATGTGTCTGCCCTGACTGCATCTTAGAAGTAAAGGACAATGCAGAAGCTATCGAATGTGACATCAGCAAGGGGTGGTATCATAAGAATTGCCAACATGTTTCCGATGCGTTGTACCAAGTAATAATCAGCGATGAACATCAGCAAATTAGTTGGTACTGTGTTTCATGCCAAAGAGGGGCAAAGGCTATCATGTCACAAATACTAATCATGCATGAACGACAAGAATATTTTGAGAAAAAAATTTCTGCGATGGAAAATAAACATGAAGCCTTAAACAACAGGGACAGTGAACTCGACACATGAATCACTAGATGCAAACCATGTACCACAAGTCATAAATAAAGAAGATGTGGTCGCCGCTGTGTGCTCCCAAGTAAACGATAGGATGAACAGAATGAAGGACATTGTTTTCTACGACGTGCCAGAGGAGACCAGCACTCTGAAAGCAGACAATGCAATCAATGACAGGAAGCTAACGAAGGAACTATCGGGACACACTACATATGGGAAATATCAGCCAGATAACCTACAAGTAAGGTGACTAGGAAGTACGCCTGTAAAGGAGACAGAGACAGAGGAAACAAAAAGCCGTCCCCTATTTGTAACCTTTCCAGATGAGGACAAAAAAGCTTCAGTAATGTAAAACCTACATGCTACAGTCATAAGGTAAATAACAGCAACTTACTAACAACATATAGACTGGTGTGTTGTTTGCAGGAATGTTATTAGAATACCGCACGCACTATTCTTCATTGTAGGAATGAAAGAAAGGTTGGTGTCTGCTCTGACTTGGAACTACTGACCGCAACCCAGCTCAGACAACTCTGTTGTGACTGATGTCGTGTGGTCTAAAAACGCAAGCAATGGGTGCTGCGTTACAGCGTAACAGACCACAGCAGGTGCCTACTTACCAATGCTGATGGAACGAGTGACAGGTATGTTCATGAGAAATGTCACACTGCTGCCACCGATCACTGTCCCAGCGGGGGTCATAGTCACTGCGGCAGATGTGCCAAAACCAGAGAAGGAGGATATGTTTGCAGCAAAAGTCAGTCGATTTGTAAATAAACAGTAAATACTGCCATCACCCACCTACGCCTTCCTAGATCACACGTGTATTGTCTAGTTTGGTCTTCATGCCCCATCGAGGGCAGGGATCCTTGATCTTATTTTATGGCTGGCACATGCTGGTAGAATTCTCGGTACTCTTCGGCCCAGCTTGCCATGGATACACCAGGTAAACGGTCTATATGCAGCCCACCTGAGAGACCTGACATAAATTAGGTTCAAATAAATATACACATCTTACATTATAAATAAGTGACATGAACATTCGTTCTCGAATGACACTGTTCCTTTATTGTTTACCATTATACATGTGTTCATCTGGAATGAGGCAAATATTGATAGATTTTTAGCTACAGAACAAATTATAATGGTTCCACAAGCACTGTATCTACAAGTTATGATAACTTACACACACACACACACACACACACACACACACACACACACACACACACACACACACACACACACACACACACACACACACACACACACACACATATATATATCTTTGTATTACTAGTGCTACTTTGCTGTCGTGTTATGTTCATTGTTAATACATTTAAATAAATATTTAAGAACACATTTTACTGGTCTCGTAACAACACATGCACATATATACAAACTTGTTTGTTGGAAGGTCTAGTTGCTAGTTTTCTAACGGTATATGGTTCATAACAGCAAGTACTTTCTGCAGCATCAGCTGCTCCAAACTCAGAATTCCAAATTCCTGGCTGCTTGTAACGCACAGCGAGCCACCTGTAACAAAGAATTAAGCATTTAAATAAACGTTTTATACGAATGATAAGCAAACATGGATTCTTATTCTGAACGAATTTAACAAAGAATGCATTATGATCCTCTTCCTGTATTCATCCCACTATTATACCTGAGTCCTTAGAAATATCAAGATTTCAAGCAGATTAAGGAAGTCCGTTTTGAAATGTGCTAATATGTGCACAAAATGGTGGCTATTTTGTTTAGTTACCAAAACAAAAAGTGGCTCTGGGTAAACAAATAAATTAAATATATATTTTACTCAATCAGACCCATTCTAAACTTCGGGCAGACAAATTGCAGTATTTCCATACAGTTTAAAATAATTCTATCTACCTGCCATGTGTCTAAAAGTTTTAAAAAGTAATACTGCCACATGTTTTGCTCATATACAATGTACATGCGTAATCATTACTGCGAATGTGATGAGTTTCGACGGGGATACAACTAAAGGGGAGTTAATTCCTGTTTATTTTCTATCATAGCTCTGCCTCTGGGCAATTTTGGAACATGGTTCATGGAAGCATTCAACTACATTTCTTTTAAAAAGTGAGGGTATAGCCTTGGGCGGTGTTCAGATTCAGATTCAGACTGTTTATTACCAAGTAGCATTTAAAATGTACGAGGAATTCTTGGCGTTGTGGCTTCAACATACATGCACGCTTGTCTCCCCTGCCCCCCATCATGCACACGCAAATTATACAATCAGAAACATTATGAAACTATGCTAAAACTAGTATAAATGTAAACCAAGGCCAACTGCCAACATATTTTAAGACAGTCGTACATCTATCGACCCAAAGTGAACTTGATAACATAATATTAATACCGTCTGAACACTGCCTAACAAGTTAAAAAGTATACATGTAGTTAAATAAATAATAAATAAATGTATAAATAAATTAGCTGACGATATAAAAACTAAGCTGACAGTTAAAAAGTATGTACATACATGTAGTCAAGTTAATAAATAATAAAAGTAAATAACTAAAAAAATAATAAATAAGTAATTTAGCATGGCGACATAAAATATAAACCGACTGAAAACAGTATTATGGCATCTCGCGGTTCAAGTGACTCAGCGCTTGCCAGATGGAAGAAGTTCAAAGAGATGGTTGGCTGGGTGGGTAGTATCCCGTACAATGCTCTTGGATTTTCGCGCACATCGAGCATGGTAAATAGATTCAATGGTTGGCAACTCGCGCCTAATGATTCTAGATGCGCCCTTCACAATAACTTCTAGCCGTTGTTTCTCCTCCTGACTGGCGCGGCCAAACCACACTACAGTCGACAAAGTGGGGATACTTTCAATGATTGCGCGGTAGAATCGTATCATAATCTCCTGAGCATTGCCGAATCTCCTGAGATGCCTCAGGAAGAACAGGCGTTGTTGTGCCTTTTTGTAATGCACAGTGTGTTTGTGCACCAGCTGAGATCGTTTGAAATTGTTGTTCCAAGGAATCTAAAAGATTCAACCTGCTCGACCTCCATGCCATTTAAGAAAGAGGGTGGATGGGAGTCTTCTTTTTACGAAAATCAACATTTCTTTAGTCTTTGAAACGTTCAATTCGAGATTGTTATCCGCACATCAGCCAACCATTATCTGAACTTCCTCCTTGTATGGCGTCTCATCCGCATTCTCAATTCAGCCCTCCACATAGTGTCATCGGAAAACTTGATCACAAAGACCGATTGGTCCACGGAGACACAGTCATTTGTGAAGATAGTAAACAGGAAGGGGGATAGCACACAACCTCGTGGGGCACCTGTATTTAGGATAAGAGATCTGTAGATAGAGTTGTTGACTCTGACAGATTGAGGCCTGTGAAGAAGAAAGTTAAGGACCCAGTGACATATGGCAGGATGTACATTCAACAATGAAAGTTTATCGAACAGCTTGAATGGGATGATAGTGTTAAATGCTGAGCTGAAGTCAATGAACAGGATCCTGGCATAGGTTCCTGGCCTCTCTAGGTGCTTCAAAATGTGATGCAGACGTAAAGCTACCGCATCGTCTACTGATCTGATTGCTTGATATGCAAACTGGTGAGAGTCCAGGAGGCCGTCGGTGACCGACTTCAGGTACTTAAGAACTATGCGCTCGAACACTTTCATGGCGACTGAGGTCAGTGCCACTGGACGGTAGTCGTTCAACCCGGTGATGTTGGACTTCTTGGGAATGGGTATGATAGTGGAAGTTTTGAAGCAGACTGGAACTCTGCACTGCTGGAAAGAGGAGTTATAGATGTCCGTAAACACCGCAGAGAGTTGGTCGGCGCAGTTCTTCAGGGTAGATGTGGAGATGTTGTCTGGACCCAAAGCCTTCCGCGTGCTCTGTCTCCTGAACAGTTTCCTCACCTCAGCTTCCTGGACTATGAAGGGAGAAGACAGAGAGATACTTGCTGGAAGTGGGCGCTGCTCTGGTAAATATATAAGCTTGTCAAATCTGCTGTAAAAGTCGTTCAACTGACCAGGGAATGAGGTGTCACTGCTGTTGGTGGCCGCTGCGTGTTCCTTGTACTGTGTAATCTGCCGCAGGCCATTCCAGACAGATCTGGTGTTGTTGGAAGCGAACTGGTCCTCAAGTTTGTGTTTGTACACGAATTTGGCCTTCTTGACCGCCTTCTGCGCCTCGCACTTAGCTCTCCTGAATTTTTCCCTGCTGCCGCTAATGAACGCCGCGTTATTCGCCGCCAGTTTCTGCTTGATGTCCCCGGTGAACCAAGGTTTATCGTTGACATACAGGATGACAGTCTTTGTCTCCGTACACAGCTCCTCATACCAGTTGATGTAGGATGTCACGGTGTCAGCGTACACGTCTAGGTCAGGACATGCCTCTTTAAACATGTCCCAATCTGTCCACTCCAGGCATCCACGAAGAGCTGTAGTCGACTCGTCCGTCCGCTTCTTGACAGTCTTCTTCGATGGCTTCAAAGTTTTCAGTTTCTGTCGGTACGTGGGGATGAGGACGACCGTTGCGTGATCGGACTCTCCGAGGGGAGCCCTGGTGGTGCCACGGTACGCATCCTTAAAGACTGTGTAGCAGTGATCCAGGACATTGCTATTGCGTGTGGCACAGTCTACGTGCTGCTTGTACCTGGGCAGTACCTTCTTCAAATTTGTGTGATTAAAGTCACCCAGAATGATGACTACGCTGTCAGGGTAGGTCGATTCTGCTGCCACCACCTGAGCAGCCAACTGGCTGACTGCCTTGGTAGCACTGGCATCAGGGGGGGATGTAAACACCCAACAGCACGACCGAAGAGAACCCTCTCGGGGAATAGAACGGCTTGCAATTGATAGTTAGAGTTTCCAGTTCACGAGAAAACGAAGAAGAGACAAGCTGAGTGTCATTACACCACCGCTGAATCACAAGAAAGCACACGCCACCACCTCGCTGCTTGTCCGTCAGTTAGCCGATAGGTCCGCTCTAAACAGAGCATGACATATTCGCATAAAAGGTGAAAATGGGCACGTCAAACACTTGAGTCCAATGGCACTGTGAGTGAGATCTGACTAAGTCTAAAGTCAACTAAATGTAAGAGGTCGCCAGTGATCTCGGCCCGAGTGAACTCGGCCTGTTTCAGTGAACTCGGCCAGTGACCTCGGCCTGTGCGGCAGTGATCTCGGCCTTCTTAAGGGAGTGATTCTGACAAAAAATAATGAGATGTAGACATGATAATATAGTGTTTGTAACACAAAAACAATACGTCGTATCCATCTACGTTACATTAAACAATATGCAATGCAGTACAGATGTTTTGACGATCAGTCGTGATCTTATTCTTAGTTCTTACCTTACCGCAAGTTCTTACCTCATGAACGATCAATAGTTGCCCAAGTTTGTGGATTGAGGCTGTTTTAAGGTTTACTTTCCTGTAGTTATCTTCCAAATTTATATTGATTTTTGTGCTATTGTTGTTATTGCTAATGTCACAATTACGTAACCAATTATTATTGTGTTCCCGTGGGTCAACGCTTCGATATTGTTGTATGTTGTTGAATTTTTTTCACATTAAAATAATATCCGGAATAGATCGTTCATATTATCCGAATTGGTAAGTGCTTGAGTGGGTACTTCGATTGGAGGTTATAAACGAGTGGGTTGGTGAGTGAGTGAATGAATAGCATGTGGCAGGTGGTTGCCATGAAATAATATAGTTGCCTGTATAATACTGGCATATAGGCTCTACAGATATGGCTTCGTGTTGTAATAATGTTATAATTATGTTGGTGGTACGTATTAGGCCTATGCAAATTAAATAATTAGGTTTCTCTATATCGCAGCCTTGTGGAGAGAATTTACTAAACCTTGCCGATAATTCTACGCGATTAAATTGGTCGAACAAATAACAAACAGCTTGTAGAATATGGAAATAATGTGAAAATAAGTGAGATGACCTTTATCCAGGCGCCGTCGTGTGTTGCCGCCGTTTTGTCTATCTAAGCCGCTATCTGGCGCCAACTAAAACCGGTTGCGTGTGTTCTATTGACTGTGTACGATGCTTATCTCAGTCTGAAATGTTTTCGCTGAAAAGGTCTGAATAGGGTCTAAGTTCTTTTCAGCGGCAACAAGGCAAACTCTACGTCTATGCCAGCGGGAGTATTATGCCTCATCGCGGTTGCACAGCGTATGAATACGGCTAATTTACCCCAAAGATTTCGAGTGGCAAAATGCCAGAAAGGACCGCCACTGTAAATTATTTCCCCAACCAAACTATCGCTGACCTATATTGCTAAGTTACCCTTATCAGTTTTGGACATGCATGACTGACGTCAAGCAACTGCTTTGCGTGCCGAGACACTGAGACAAGTGCCAGTAGGCGAACACGTTACGCCAATCACAGATCGGTTCGTTTCGTACGTATTGAATCGGTCAGGGATCGTCCTAAATTTCCTACACCTAGTTAGCTCATATGTTTTAAAGCAACATGAAAGTAAACGAGAAGACCTTCATGAGGTCATCGATCGATGGTAAAACGGTGCTTGTTGGTGGACGTTGGCATAGTTGCGTATAATATGTGTTGTGTTTCACGTGTCAATACAATGCCAAACAACTTAATCAGATGGTTAAAGATACTTGTATTGTAGAGTTCAGTTATAAACGTCCAAACAGGATAGTGTGCATATATGAACTGCTCGGATGTTTTCCACGTGCCAGCATATACTTAACATATTCATGATGGTTAACCAATCTCACAACATCTCTCCGCTTTAGACAAAGTTTAAACGTCCTTGTAATATTAACCTTAGAATATCCGTTAAAAGAGAAAGGAAAGTACACATCATATAACGTGAGATATATGTACTCAAAGAAAGTATCAATTAACGCAAGTCCAATGTTTTGTTATATTACACACACAACTGACTATAGAACCAAACTAAGCAGCTTATCGCTGACAATGTCCAGAAAGCTACAAGTCCCAGTGTGTCTTACATCTGCGTCTTGCTTGTCGTTGTTGTCACGCATGGAATTGAAGCGCTCACCAGTAGTTCTGTTGTGCTTGTGTTTACGTGTGTACGTTGTGCCACTGGTGTGTTCCACGATATATGATCATGGTTCGGCTTCCTTGGAGGTGACAATTGCAGGAGTCCACCTCTTGGTGATAGGGTCTTGAAATCGACACTTTGGCTGGGGATCAACTACGCATGTCATGTGCGGGCTGATACTTACATCGGAAGTGGCGTAAGTTCCTCTGAATGTCCTCGTCGAGTTCGGCAGTGTTGATGGCGGGAAGGTTTCATTGTACCTTGCGTCCGAACATGAGCTCTGCTGGCGATCGCAGTTTTAGACCTATTAGTCGGTCTGCACGACCACAGGTTTACCTTCGTCGAACTAGGCTAGTACTTCAGGCGAGGTGATGATCTGTTTAAGCAAGTCGAAAGCCTTCTGTTGTTCAGAGTGCCTCGTGTACTCAACGTCCTTCTTCGTCACGTCCCGCAGTGGTGCTGTTACATTTGCGAGATTCCTCGTGAATCTAGCCAAGTAGTTTGCCATACCTAGCACTGACTGCATTTCTGAGACTGATTTCGGTGACGGCATGTCGGTTATCGCCTTGATGCCAGGGTCTGGTTCAAAGCCTTTGTCTGAAAGATAATGTCCGTAGATATTAACCCGCGGCTGCTTGAAGAAGCACTTGTTTTCGTTATACTTGATGCCTATCTCCTCCGAGTGCTGAAATATGCCATAGAAATTTGCGTCACGGACGGCGCCGTCATTGCCGTACACCACGATGTCGTATGTGACTGCAATCACACCTGGCAGGCCTTCAAACGACATGTCAACCTTCTTCTGGAATACATCCTGGGCGGACGTCGTTTGAAGCAGTAACGTACAAACAGCGTGTTGAATGTCGTCAGGAGCTGCGACTCGTTGTCCAACTTCACGTTACAGTATCCACTACGAACATCCAAAATACTGACCACTTTTGCGTTTGACAAACGTGGTAGCACGTCGTTCAGCGTCGGTGTATAGTGGTGATCATGCATTTAACACAACGGTTGAGATCTCGCGGGTCGAGGCAGATCCTCAAATCGCAGTTTGCCTTCGTGACGCAAACAACATTGCTGACCCGTTCGGCTCGTAAACCTTGCGGACTATATCGTTGCGGACTATTCGTTTCAATTCATTCTTGAATGGTGCACGCAATGCCTCTGAGATTCGCTTGGGCGGATGCATCCTCGGCTCTGCATCTGCCATCACTGTCACATGGTGCAGACCGGGAAAAGCGCCAATCCCTCCAAAACACGCCGACTCCCTTTTCAGTACGTCACGTTTGGCGTAACCTGTCTGTGCGCCATAGGGAATCAGTGGATGCGAGGTGTCTGTCCGTTGAGAATCTCACTGTCTCTCAGAGATGGCATCACTGTCGCTGTCGCCATGACAACGGTCACGTGACTGTTGACAGTTCAATGTCACTAGTTCTAGTTTGACACACGAGCTCAGTCTTAGCATTGTGTGTCCTGGGGCGTCAGTGATGAACAAGGGCAGTGTTGCAGTGGTGTCCCCGTGTGAACATTGTATTTCACATATCCGTATTGTTTGATGGGTGTCTCCCATATGCTGACAAGATGAATTTTTTTTTTTTTGTAGCGTTGCAGGAACATCGTCCTCCATCTTGTTAGGGAACAACTGCTCGTACACGCGCATTGGCATAACATTTGACTGCGCCCCGGTGTCAGTTTACATTTGAGGCTAACAAATTCCTTGTGCGGCTTAACGTAGATGTTGGCAAATGCTTGATCTCGTTGCACAACATCATCTTTACCGACTCGATGGTAATGCATCTTGTGTGTTCACAGTGGGAGGGAGCATCGCCAGTGTCGACGTTGACCATATCAAACCCAAGCCCACTGTTTTCGTTGTTCGTCCCTTGGGACGTGTCCCCGTCCCCGTCCCCGTCCCCGTCCCCGTCTCCGTCCCCGTCCTGTAAAGTGTGTATTTTCTGCCGTCCTTTCCACGACACCTTTGTTTTAGCACCTTGCTGTCCTGACCGTATTGTCTTATGTGTCGTCTCCTTGTTGGTCGACAAACACATCCTCTAAAATGTCCAACCTTGCCACAGCATTGGTAAGTGACGTCAGCTGCTGGGCAGTTGTCATTTCGGCCATGTCGGTTGCGGCAATTCCAGCAGACACCGGACTTGGACGGTGACTGTCCCGGTTTACCCTTGGGCTTACTGCCGTGGCCGCTGCTGGCTCTTTTTATACTATACACCTTTCGGATGTTTTCGATGTCATTCACCTGGCTTTGTGTACTTTCGTACGACCTGACGATGTCGAGGGCCCTGTCTAAAGCAAGGGTGCCGTCTTTACTCACGAGTTTTCGTGTATCGCTTCGTTGTTTACGCCAGCTATCAGCGTGTCCAGCAACATTTCATCTGGGGCAGAATATTGAGACTGTGCCAGTACGACCTTGTTTCTTGTTATGAACGAGTCAATCGTCTCACCGGCAGCTTGTTTCAGAGCGCGTAGCTGAACTAGCGCCACTCAGAAATTTGATTTCGGGCTCATAGAGGCCTCAAATTTGTCCCAGTGAATGGCCAGTTTCGGCCGCAGCGCCGCAGTCAGCTGCCATCCATCACGGATGTCACCAGGTACGACCCACATCAGAAGATATTGCACTTGAGTGGCCCTTCGAAAATGAACTCGCATGGAATTGGTACGCCTGTCAGCTTGGCAGCCATAATGACAGTTTACACTGCACGATACCATCACAACACTCAACTTACTTCATTGATGGTAGCAATAGTGCCGCAAACTATGCTCCCACGGTGTCTGGCATGGGAAGGGCACTTAAAGCTGCAATATCAGTTCGTTTGCCCATCGCCAATCCTGTTCTTTTATGTCCAGATGTGTAATGTGTGAATTGTTTAATTAATGCGCACAATCTGTTTAATAATAAAAAAATGCGTACTTGTTTTTTAATCGACAAAAAAAGATTTGTCGTTACATCGGGTAGCTGGAGCGAAAGCCAATTGCGCTGTCGATCTCCTGAAATTAGGCAGTCACGTGCTTTACGCGATGTTAGTTATGTAATGTAATAAACATGTTATGCGATAACCAAGAATATGCCTATGTAATGTATTAATTGGTTTCCTGGGATAACTTTCAAATGACAAAGTTAAGGTGTTAGTGTGCAATAATGCAATTTTTTGCATTATCATCACAATTGAGGAAGTATTTCTGGAATGTGCAGTACTAAAAGGATGTTTATTGTACATGTGATTAAGTTCATACATGAGTTTTGATGTTGATAGATGCCACCCGCAACCAGGGTGTAAGGACGAGAGGAGGGAGAGGAGGGAGAGGAGGGAAAGGAGGAAGAGGATGTCAGCTAAGTCAGGCAGATATCGAGAGAATACGCAGCCTGCGGGAGGTCCGTATTCATTCAACTCAGGTAATATCATATACAACAATTAACCACACATAGGTTATCAACAAAGTTTTAATTTGCACATTTAAATATATCTTCGTTTGCATAGATATACATATAGAAACTATGTTTACTTACTTTATGAAAAAACCTCCACATAAACATCACATTTTCACACCAAATCCACATGTAGTCATGAAAAAAACCTGTTGTCATTATTCAATAAAGTCCCTTGTGTGTGCATCATGCATTTGTACATTAAACCCAAAGTGATTCATCCACATAACACCTACAAAATATAACTTTTTGCATTCGGTTACACAGGAAACAGTAGACCGGTTAGACGGAACATCGATGTGCAGTTTGTTACATTCAATTATAAACGAGCAACCAGGCATCGTGTTCGATGCGCTGGAAGTGCTACACGACCAGACGCCTACCCCCCACCCGGACCAGCCATCGGAAACCACCCTCCCGTGGTACGTCTGCGGCAGATGTAGAGATATGCCGACAGACCTGGAGAGGTTATGCTGTGGCCTACACACATGCATATCTCAAAGACCAGTGAGTATTTGACATTGAAATGCAACATAGAAGCACTACTTAAGCATACTACAATTGTGTAATAAGAATACAAGTTTTTGTTTTAAATGAACGATAATACCCTAAGGTAATGCAGGAATGAACCCTGGAGTGAACTTATTTATTCTTTCATAATATGCCACAGGTGACAAACCCTTCGAATACATGATAAGAAAGACATACTGTTGGCATAACACCGATCTAAACATGTAGGCATTACAACATTTCCCATGACGATTTAACTTTGAGGTTCAGGCAGCATCTTGAAATGTCAAACAAGAGTAGCTGAAATAGTTACACATGACAGAAACTGAGATGTATTGTCAGTAAAAAACATTTCATAATCCTTGCCAGTTAGCAGCTATCACATCAATCTATAAAGTTTACTCTGGCCAGGATGGTCATTTTAATGAAATTATTATTAATAATAATTTTTTTTTTTTTTAATGACAACTACCTTATACAATTAAAATGCATAATCACTTTTTTCGTCACACTAAGTTATCCTTGCTGTATCACCCCCTACCCTCCACTGAAACCATCCCTTGTGGAATACTCATATATATGCCAATATGTATAAGTTATATCAGGTCATTCATAAAAAAATGATACGGATTACCACAATGAATACTCTAAATTTACTCACAACACTGCAATGATGCCCAACTTTTTTTGCTATAACAATTTGATCTTTACAAGAGATTGAACTAGTGTGTTTAGAGCCGTTAGTTCTACAAATCAACATGGCCTACTGGGCAGAAATTTGTGCGCAGGACCCCGGACACGACTCGGCAGCCCTGCGACATGCTACTTACAGGTAGTTTGTCCTGTAGCGACATGGCCGACTTGGGACAAACATCCGTCGCGTCATCCCCAGTTGTGTGGTCAGCTGCATTAAGGATCGATTCCCCAATGCAAATGGGGTTTACACTGGCTTCCAGGTCAGTCGGTTAGCTTGACTGACCAAACGTCATTGTAGACCGGAGGTTTCTGGACATCCAGGAGCGGTGACGCCTCACTAGCTCGGCAATTGGTGGTGGAGCGGTGGGTGCCATGGTCCGACTGATTCGGCGGGGATCTTCTGCCATCAATTCGCGACGTCTTGACACCGATTCTGTGTCAGCCATTCTGCGACGAACTGCATCCATTTGCATGTCGAATATGTAGCTGTAGGTTTTTGGTGTCTTCATGGGAACAGCATACCAGTTTCCCGATTTTTTGCTATACATCCTCTTGTACCTTTAAATCAGGCAAAATAACTATTTCCATGACTGTGGCATGAATTATTTTTACATAAATGTGACACCATATTCTTCAAAAGTAATTCATACATGGTCTTCTTCTAGCTGCTCTTTTTCTTGCTGCTACAAGTTACGCAGGCATTAACAAACATGGCGCTCCAATTTCTTCAGTTTGTATTTAGCAGCAGTTCTGTGGCGCTCTTTCTAAACCATGTTTACAGACTATCTATTATTTGTACTCAATTTTTACACAAATCGTTCTCATTAAGCAGCCTATAAATAATGCTCTTGTTCTAATTGTGCCTGTAATATTCCCTTTTGAATAGACTCTTCAAAGAATGTATCTTTATTTCATGGTACTCTCAGATTTCTTAACCCAAAGCCACATTTTAATGTTTTTTTTTTTTTTAAATGTGTATTTTTTTCCAAATTAATAAGTAATGTTGCTACATCAATAATTTATATCAATGTCAACGGAAATACTCACATCATTTCTCCTGCAGAGTTAAGGCGATAGGATCTGTCTTTGTGTTGTTGATAGTCGATGGCAGCCAGCTGAGTTCTTGCAACATATACTGGGTAGCTGTGAGATATAAAACATGTTTGTGAAATTTGTCACAATAATTATACCTATGCTGGGGCACAGATCTACTAAAGCCTGCAACTGTTTCAATGTTAATGTTACTTCACATGACATTTGATGTCAGTCATCATCCGCTGGGTCACACATCATAAGATACTCATGTTCAGTTACTGATTTGTATCTTTGAATGCATATTTGTGTGTGTGTGTGTGTGTGTGTGTGTGTGTGTGTGTGTGTGTGTGTGTGTGTGTGTGTGTGTGTGTGTGTGTGTGTGTGTGTGTGTGTGTGTGTGTGTGTGTGTATCCAGTGACGTAACACACACAATGTACCGTAGATCCCATTTTGCGCTATGATGTCCGTATATGTCGTATGTTGTGTTTCACGTGACAATACAATAACAAACAACTTAATCAGATGGTTAAAGATACTTGTATTGTAGAATACAGTTATAAACGTCCAAATGGGATACTGTGCATACATGAACTGCCCGGATGTTGTCCACAAGCCAGCATATAGTTAGCATATTCATGATGGTTGACCAATCCCATAACCAGATGTGCGTAATTACAATAAACGGAATTCAATTTTTTATTGGATTTTCTAAATATTTGTGTGTAGCAGTGTATAGCCTGATTGTGTATCATGTACGCGTCATTTACATATGGTGTCTGTGTGTGCGTGCGTGCGTGCGTGTGTGTGTGTGTGTGTGTGTGTGTGTGTGTGTGTGCGTGTGTGTGCATGCATATGTGCGTGCATTCTATATTTGCTCATACGTAGCACAGATTATGTAATGTACACAGTTCGTGACAAAAATCACAAACCAGGCCTACAGTTCAAACATTGTGAATAGCTGTGGATTCTGGGCCAACTGTTAAAACAGTTTTTGTTCGTCAAATAAACAACTACATTAACTATTTTTAAGACCTACTTACAGTAACAGCATAAATTTTAATGTTTTTGAAAGCAGAATATAATATCATTATGTATAGCAAGATTTAAAGTGCCTCTACGTTCTTTGGGGTGATTTCATAACTGTATATGAGGGGGGAGTGGTACAAATATTTCGTTACAATACTTAAGTAGTTTTTTCAAGTAATTGGCATGTAACGAAGTACAATTTTAATCAAGTACTTGCACTTGTAACGAAGTAGTTTTATCTAAAGTAACACTACTTTTTACTTCGTTACTTTCGTTTACTTCGCGAAATATTTTCGTTATAATATTTCCGTGCCTAGTCGCCAGGGAGATCCTATCGCCGATTCACCGGCCAGGTCGCAATCGTATTTGCATACAAACCTCGTTTTGGGATAGCGGGTCAATGCTAACCTCTATAAACAAGAGATCACCGAGCGGGAAGTCGTTTGGAATGATTTTTGTTTCGCTGTTTATTCGGGCCCACCTAGATTTTGTCGTTATAACTTCATTTTTGCCTAAATTTGATACCTCGTTACTAACTTTACTAACATCATTCATAATCAACTCAGGCATGTTTATGCTACGAAAATATTGCGTCTTAGTGCACTTTTAAAGTCCAAAGAGCGACCCGGTTTGCATCAACATGCGCTGCTATACCGTATATCGCTCACCGCGGCAATGCACGGCCGCAGCAGCGCAGACTGACGCAAACCGGGTCGCTTTCTTGGCCTCAAAAGTTCGCTAAGACGGAATATGTTCGTAACACGAATATGCTAGGGATGATGTTGAATTGTGGATCTAATGCACTGAGCTTTCAAATTTAGGCAAAAGTGTAGTTCTATAAACAAAATTGAGGTGGGCCCGGATACTAAACAAGTGCCCATGTTCATAACTATACTGCTATTATCTGTATTTACTGGGCATGACAACTATGGTCCCCTTATTAGACATTGATGTAAACAATGCCTTTTTCATAACAAAATCTGAAGAAATTTTTTGAAATAGATCACTGTTGTAACTTCCTATTTATTTCATGCTATGCAACCGAATTGTTGGACAAATTGGTTTTAGTGAAATAGTTGCAATTTTCGTAAGAGTAAACATGGCGGCGAGTAAACACTGCTATCGACGACTATCGTCCGGCGGTTATTATCGAGTGAAATAGATGCTACTATTGTAAGTGTGGTTAGTGACTGTTATTGGGTTAAAGTTCATGTAGATTAAAGTAGTTATTTTATTTTAGTGACTCTTATTGGGTTAAGGTTCGTGTAGAGTAAAGTAGTTTACTTTAGTCTCGCATCTCCCTGGATAACACGGAAAATATAAGAATGCAACGAAAATGCAACACAAGCCAAAGAAGCAAAACAAACTGGACTTAATAGCGACTGGAAGAAGTTTTAAGAACTCAGAAGGCAAGCGAAACCTTACAAAGATTATGTCAACAATAACATTGGAGCCAGCTTAAAAATAAACCCTAAACAATTATGTTCATTCATCAAAGCAAATAAACGAGAAACATTGGCATTACAACACTGCAAGTAAACGTACAACCAATCATCAATGATCATGATAAAAAGCAAATGCAATGAACAACCAATTTAATACCGTGTTCACCCAAGAAATCTACCCTATCCCCCAACAAGCACCTTCCTCTTACCCTAATATGCCCACTCTTGAATATAGCTGGAGTAATCAAGCAACAACGCTCAGTCCTAAGACCTGTCCTCTTCCTACTCTATATAAGTGACATAAACGAAAATATCCAATCTCCCATACGCCTCTTTGCAGACGACAACATTATATGTAATAAAATTTCTAAATATGTCTTCCTCCCAATAACAAACACAACTAAACCCAGAGTACACTCATATTTAATCTTCGGCATGCCACTCGCTATAGTATCCAGCCATCCGTATCTCGGAGTAAAATTATATTAAAAATTAACCTGGGCAAGTCACATCACCGACATGGTTTCCAAATGCTCAAAAGTCCTAGGCATAATTAAAAGAACCATTGGCCCATGCAAACTCGAAGTCAAAGAAATAACATATAACATGCTGATCCGGTCAAAACTCGCGTCTGCATCTCCCATATGGAACCCACACACTGCCAAAAAATATGTCAAAAAATACAAAACTATGCTGCCAGATTTATTAAAAATGATCATAGACGTCAAACCAACTCAGTTACCACACTTGGATGGCCAACTCTTGAACAACAACGCATTATTAAACAAGCCATGACATTAATTTTTTTTTAAATAACATTATCAAGATCAACATCCCGCCAGGCCTTCTAACACAGTCAATAACCCGTGGCCACTATTTAGCCGCAAGGTGCCGCATTAAAGCCGCTGCTTCCTCCATCTATCACAGAGTAATCCGTGTATGGAACATGATCCCAACACAAAACGCTGAAATGTATTCAGCAACACGCTAAATTACACTATTACAGCACAGCGCGTGATAGCAGGTTACAACCAGGCTACATACCAGTGTGAACCAGATCGCATCCACTCAGTCGTTAGAATCAGGCCATAGTACATACAAAAGTCACTGTGTTGCAATCTGCAACAATTCAATCAATGGGCATCAACCAGCTGTGGAGCGTCTAGCGGCCATCACGAGAGAACGAACATGAACGAACTACACCGACGACCTACTAGAGCTCCACTCTTTACTACAGCCGTCCTTATTACTAATGTCATTATAGTCCTTACAACTGCCGTCATTACAGCTGCAGTCCTTACAGCTGCCGTCCTTACGGCTGCCGTCCTTACAGCTGCCCTCCTTACAGCTGCTGTCATCTCGCCTCATTCAGTGCACCACGTGGGCGTGCGAAGGTATTCTTTGCCACCTGTCTGTCATACACGCATCACCGCTTTCATTCGCATATAGGTGTGCACTGCTTAGATATGCCGCCTATTCTGCTGGTACCTCGGTTTCGACACTAGACTGTTAAGAAGTGCAAACTTTGCATCGCAGTTGTATTCAATTACCGTCGTATTGACACAGGTGAGTTTCTTCGTCAAATGGCTTCCTTAAAAATATTGTAGTAACGGTAATTATGCGACTGCCACAAAAGTAAACACAGCTACAGGGCAGAGGAGTAGTTAGTTTACTTTCTTTTTTTCCAACGATTCCTAAACATGCACCGTCAACAGCTGTCAAACGCTGTTTCCTTCGGATCAGCATTGCAAGCGGACAAACGCAAACGACACATAGGCAGAACAAAACGCCATTTAATCAAAGTTGTTCTTTCGCCAATTTATTTATAGACAGCAATACGTTAACTTCGCTGACAAAGCGGCAGTATCTACTGCCGGGAGCTGATGTTCGCTTGTATCTTTCTGTGTTAATTCGCATCCGGCGATTATTCATCGCTGATCAACCAATAGGAGATGCATTTAGTAAACGATAGTGAAATAGTGTTATTTACGTACGTGTTTGTATCCATTGACTGTTGAACCTCTCTCATCCAACTACTGTGGCGTTTGTAGAAATGTCTTTGTTAGCGGGAACGAGTCTTAGAAAAACAATAATACTGATGGTGCAAACTGCTGCGCTTGCTTTGTTTATCGATGATCGGATATACATTAAATGTTGTATATAGATATTGCATCCCATATAGCGACTGGTCTGGACTACACAAATTGGTAGGGATTAAGTGCAGGGTAACGGTTTAAAAAGCTATGTGTTTTTTGACTTTCCAGACGTAAGAAACGACTTCTAGAAGCTGCCTTACATTAACAGCTTTGATGATATTGTTGTTGCACCAATGAGAAACACTTTACGCTTTGGGTGGGACATGCGGACTTAATCATAGTACTACTAAAACGGCCTAACTCTAACACATTTTGATAAAAATGTTGTTGTTGAATCAAAACGAAACACTTTACGTTGTGAGGTCTAATCAGACTACTCCCTTCAGCGGTCCAACAAAAGCTGTCTAACCTCAAAACTGTAACATAAAAAAGTAGATCTTGTCATTACGCAGCAGCAACGGGTCTTTGAGTGCCATTGCCTGCGGCCAAAAGAGCTATCAGCCGTTCAACGCCCGTCAAATGCCGGTTCAATGCTGGGACGTGACTGACAACGCAATGCTTTACGTGTTACGGTGTGCATCGCTCCGTGTGTCACTTGAGGCGTTGGCCTAGCGTATCTAAAGTATTTGGGAGTACTGAACTAAAGTTGATTCGCCACAAAGGACGATCTAATCGGACAAATCTGTCAATCTTATATGTCGAAAATGAACACAGGCAGGGAACATTTGCTGCCATCTAGCAACACTATTGTCACCATCTTGGCATTAGAGTAGTTTAGTCGACTGTGTTTGAAAATAACCCAGTGGGCACATGGTTTGTGTTTGCTTCATCACTTGAACGACACAAAATTATTAAATCTTATACTACGGTGAAAGCAATGAAACTGGCAGGCGAATTTCAAGATGGGTGCCAATGCCGCGTATTATATATATTGTTTTAATTCTTTTGTGTCCCAAGGCACTGTCAACGAACACATTCACTGCGTCACAGGCCGTTTGTTTGACCCTGCTCTAATCGACCATTCTGCCGGGCAAGATGATGCAAATGATGACACCGAACGTAGTCGTTGTCCAACGACCGGACGACGGGACGACGTATCCTAACTACTCGAAGAACGCTTCCATATGTCTTGGTATATTTCACTTGATTGTCATCTTCGTGATGTTCGTCGTCTGCGTCGTAGGAGTTGCATTGGCGGAAGGCAAAACCGGCGCCATGACATCTACTCTTTCCTGCTGCGCTCTCGTAAGTATACGTTTGTTACTCGTGTGTTGATCGTGAGTCCGGAATACAACATACACGGTTGAGTGAAGAGATTCATTGGACTGGATGGCTCAAATTAGTGATATTGTTACTTATTTCACAGTCAATTTATATTTTCCATGATTTTTTATTGACTTCAGCAACCTTCCTCAGATGGCTACCGATAGATGTTAATACGGTAGTCCTTCTGCTCAGACGTGTGGTTATCCCGGCTGCTCAGACGTATGGTCATCCCGGTGTGTGCCCCCGGCCATGCCTTGTGGGACTTCAGCAGATCGACATATATGTGAAGAGTCGGTACCATGATTGATCTCGATTCATGCTGTCCTTGCACAAATCGGCCATCACAGATCATCACAGATCAACAAACTCACAAAGTCGACTGGGAAGGAGGCACATTTGTAGACCGGGCGTCGTACTGGATATAAGGAGGTTTCGAATAAGCGATCTAGATTAGATAAACAAAGGACACAATGAATCGATATGAATGCAGGTACCAATTCTCACATATGGGTCACTCTTTGAAGCTGGGTGCCACACAGTGGCATTCACTTCAAATCAATTTATTGCTTACCAATTCACTTATTCAGTCCGTTTGTTGTTGATCATTGTGTTGAATTTTGATGTATTAATAAATGGGAATAAACCAAGGTATGAAAAAATATGACTTCGTATGTGCTTTGAAGCAAACTATCGACAAATAGAGACGAAAATGGCGGACCAATATGTGACAAGTTTCGCCACTCGGTGTATTTGGGTAGGCGTGTGCAAGTAAAGTGAATAAAAACAGAAAAAAACATACGAATTCGTGCTGTTTATGTGTCTTAAGTGTTTACTTTATTTCCTCCATCGACGAATCTAAGTAAAGTGTATTTTCGACGAAATGAAAATCGAATGTCCAACGTAACACATGGTTTCCGCAGTTGACACCTTTACATTTGAACTGAGCGAAGTACGATCACGCGCATAAATCCAGAACTATTTGCACTGACCCAGTGTCGACGTATATTTGAAATCTGCAATACCAATGTTTGTGTGAACAAATAAAACAATTAGTCTTTTACCAGCGATTTTACTTTAGATTTCTGGGTCGATTCCGGTTTTCTCGGTTACGTCGGACTGAACAAATCATTCAATTTCTCTTTGTAATCGAAAACTTGTGTAATTATTTGATGACCCATTAACTATAACTCTCCGCGGAGGAATATCTGCACATTGAATGCGTGCGTAGCGTTCCCTCGGGTACACAAACGAAGGTTTCAAATGTTTGCTTCCGGCCGGTGGGAGATTGTTACGCAGGACATCGTATGCTACTGACCTTGCCTCAAGGTAAGATTCTGCAAAACTGTGATTGTTCAGTGAATGGTTTTTGAATTAACAATACGACAGGAAGTTTGAAATTCAAACACGAAAGTGCGTACCCACTTTTGATCGAACAAAATTGTCGATCACAAATTTAGCTGTCTTCTGAAAATTAACGCGATTTTACACATATTGTCATTAAGTGTTTGTTATTTATTCCTGGCTGCCCTTTGTGTACATGCAAACAGATCGACATATGCGTTTTGAGTACGAAACATGCATTAAATGGAAACTTGATGTCCAACGTATCCGGAAGCCTAAATTGATGACTTTCACGGACTCTTGTTACGTTGCACATGAGGATTTGCAGTACATGACCATATAATCCATTGTTCTTGTGTTGCCTGCTTAATTTTTCTCATTTATTCCCTCTTAGGTTTTGATTTACTTGGGTCAGAAACAGACCATGTGGTTAAAAATCTTTGCAAGGGTCCTTCTGATGGCGAGAGTGCAGTCGTGAAGAGTGGAGCAACAAGAGCCGTCAGATCTGGTGATGCTCTCATTGCAAATGCGAGGGACTTGTTCGACTTCTGCAACAACAGCAACCTCAACAAGCAACCTGTAGGCGATGGCTGCAAACACAGTCTACGCACATTTTTCTTTGTCCCCAGTGCTGACATCACCAGAAACAGAGGCCGTCCCGTTAAGACACTGAAAGGGACGCGGAGCCTACATTCCATCAAATGTGTGGAGGCTAACGGGCTTCTCACACGAAAGCTTTCATGCTCCTGTGCCAACTGCTTCAGTGGTGTTGGTGACTGTTTGCAAGAAGCAGCAGTGGATCAGTGGGTGGAAGAGTCTCTGAGGCCTGTAAGAGGGAAACGCCTGCCTGTTGCCAACAACGCTGTGCCTGCTGATGGTCCACCTGCCAACACTGCCTGCTGATGGTCCACCTGCCAACACTGCCTGCTGATGGTCCACCTGCTTCCAATAGCCCTAACGTTGGAGACTTCGTCCTGGCAGATGTTCCCGGGCGTCGGAGAACAGTTTCACTTTATGGCATAGTATTTGCTGTGGACATGGATCTGTCGCTGATCCAGTTGCACTATCTGCAGAAAAGACCTGATTCGGACTTGTATGTTTGGTCCGACTCAGCCTGGGTGTCGGTTCAGCAGGTGGTGAGGAGAATTGCTCCGCCCACACTTGCACCTGCCCGTGGAGTGGCCTTTCGTTTTCACCAGTTGGAATGACTGATTTTTTCAATTGCTTCAGAGGTCTTGTGTAACCTGTCAAAACAATATTTGGTTAAATAGTGTATGGTGTGCATTATGATTGCCCTTTATTCTGACGTAGCTTCAATAAGAAATTTAAGAAATTTTTTAATTTGCTTGGATTTGCTTTGTTGTATTTCCTTCTATTTGGTGTCTGTGTTACGCGGGACATCTGTAGAGTTACGTAACTTTAACACCACATTACACACACACAATAACAAAACTCATTTTTCTTTTAGCATAACATGATATGTTATGTATCTGTCTTTAAAAAAAATACCAAAACATATGGTTTATAAAGAGTTAATTTTTACCATCCTATGTCACACTTTGGCACCCAGCTTTAGAGAACAACCCATATACTTGACGGTCTCATGAAGAGCTACTCAGGACGCGTCCGCGTGGGGCACACACCAGAGGGACTACATATCTGCGCAGGACTACCATATCGCTATCTAGCGGTAGCCGTGTAAACGTCATAGTTGTGGTCTGAAAAGAACATGATTTAGTTTGGTAAACAAAATTGATGTGTGTGTGCCTGTGTGTATGTGTGTAAAGTTGTATATGTTTATATATGTTTGCTTGTGTGTAAGTTTGTTTCTTTGTCAGTTTGTTGTATGTTCTGTCTGTTTATTTGTCTGTCTGGTGTTCTGTCTATCTGTCTCTCTCCCTCTTTCTCTCTATCTCTCTCTTTCTCTCTCATTATCTTTCTCTTTCACTCGCTCTTTCTCTCTCTCTCTCTCTCTCTCTCTCTCTCTCTCTCTCTCTCTCTCTCTCTCTCTCTCTCTCTCTCTCTCTCTCTCTCTCTCTCTCTATTTAACAAGATTTAACAACATTGCCATCCAGAATTTAACTCTAGATGGCAGAAAGACAAGGAAGCCTTTAGACTTATCGAGAGTCCAATACTTTTTATCTACGTGTATCCCGCCCTGTTAAGGTAAGGTATGTGTCGATTTTATTTTTAAACATATTCACGCTACTAGCACCAACATAATCAGGAGATAATCTGTTCCATTCATTTACAGTCCTTTGTGAGAATGAAAACTTTCTTATATCTAATCTACACTGCTCCTTTACTAATGTAACTTTATGTCCTCTGGTCCTTCTATCTTTCTTAACTGAGAAAAACATATTTCTATCAATATTTTCATAACCATTCAACATTTTAAACACTTGTATCTGAACACCTCTCAATCTCCTGGTCTCTAGTGTTGTTAAACCCCATACTTGTAGGCGTATTTCGTAACTACGATCCCTCAGTTTTGGTATAATTTTAGTTGCTCTCCTCTGTACTCTTTCTGGCATATCTATGTCCTTCCTGCGTTGTGACCTCCACGCTTGAATACAATATTTTAAATGAGGCCTAACAATTGTTTTGTATAGCAGTATTGTTAGCACTTTTTCTTTATACGTTATGTTTCGCCTAATTAATCCAAGGATTTTATTTCCCTTTGAAGAGGTAATACCGCACTGCTCTGAAACCATCATATCAGCACTAATGGTTAACCCTAAGTACTTTTCTTTTATAGTAGTACTTGATATAGAACCTCCCATTGTATACTGTACATCTTCGTTCCAATGTCCTGCGTGGAGGCATTTACATTTCCCAAAATTGAACAACATTTGCCATTTTCAAACCATTTTATCAACCTGTCAAGATCATCTTGTAAATGCTGTCTATCTCCGTCACGTTTAATCCTTCTAAACAATTTTGTATCATCCGCAAATTTCAACACCTTGCTTGTTATATCATCATCCAAATCGTTTATATATATTAAGAATAATATAGGTCCCAGCACTGATTCCTGTGGTACCCCACTCAAAACTGAGTTCCAGTTTGAAGCCTCTCCATCAACTACTACCCGTTGTCTTCTGTCAATCAGCCATTTTTTAATCCAGTTAATTAAACAATTTCCTTTGCTATGGGCCTTTAGTTTAAGCAATAACCTTTGATGTGGCATTTTGTCGAAAGCTTTCTGAAAATCTAAGTATGTGCAATCTACTGGTGATCCCTCGTCTACTCACTTAGTGATATATTCCAAAAAACATAACATATTTGTTAAGCATGACCTCGCTTTTAGAAACTCATGTTGAGATGGGTTTAACAAGTTATGTTTAATAAGAAAAGCCACCATGTGATCTTTAATTACTCTTTCTAATAATTTGCAAATCACTGACATTAAACTGACTGGTCTGTAGTTATCTGACTTGTTTCTCGAACCGTTTTTAAATGACGGTATAATGTTTGCTTCATTCCAATCTAAAGGAACAACTCTAATGACAAGTTGAAAACTGCTGCAAGTGGTATATTATTTTGTCCTACAATTTCCAATATTAGTTTGGGCGGAATCCCATCCATTCCAGGTGATTTATTATCCTTCATAACCCTAATTTTCTTAGCTACCATTTCCGGGGTTACAATTAACTGTCCTAAATAATCTGATTCTGCTCCCTTGAACTTAGCCTCTGGTACTGGCAGTGAACTAATATCTTCCCTGGTAAACACTGAACTAAAATACTCATTCAGGTCTTCTGGCATTAAGAATCCCTCTGATATTATATTTCTAGCACTATCTTCTAGATGACCGACCTGATCCTGAACTTTCTGCTTGCTCCGAACATATGCATAACAACTCTTGCTGCCTTGTTTTATATTACAAGCTAATTGTTTTTCGTAGCTTCTCTTCGAATTTCGAATTTCAGTTGTAGCTTGGTTTAGTGCTTCTTTATAAATGTTGTAGTCTTCGTCATTTCCAGTACGTCTATATGACTTCCACATTATTTGTTTGTACTTAATTTTCTAATGGCTTCTTTCGATAAGTATTTTTTCTGGCTCATTTCCCTTGTTTTTTTTTAAGGGAACACATTTATCGACGATGCATTCTATTTGATTCTTTAAGATATTCCAGCATTATGTTGGTGTCTTATTCTTCAGTGTTTTGTTCCAGTTTATCAGTGCTAAATATGTCCTCATTTCCTTATATCTTCCTTTATGGAAATCTGATGGTAAAATGTATCTGGTTGTGTTCACTTCTTCCCAGGGGCTCTCATAATTTGACATTGTCAACTAATTCATTCTGTGAGGACAAAACTATGTCTAACACATTTTCACCCCTCGTTGGCTCTAGCACATGTTGAAAAAGGAAACTGTCTTGTACTAAAACAAAAAACTTGTGGTCCTCACTATCCGTACTCTGCAAAGATTTCCATGGTATATGATCATGGTTAAAATCTCCCATAATAATACAGTCCCGTTTGTTAACTTCCCTTATAGCGTTTTGTACTTTCTCATGCTCTTCCCTGCTTATGTTTGGAGTTCGATAAACTAATCCCATCGTTAACGTTGAGCTACCTGTAACTATGTTACACCAAACAGCTTCTTCGCAATCTATGTATGATTGTATGTATGTATGTATGTATGTATGTATGTATGTATGTATGTATGTATGTATGTATGTATGTATGTATGATTGTATGTATGTATGTATGTATGTATGTATGTATGTATGTATGTATGTATGTATGTATGTATGTATGTATGTATGTATGTATGTATGTATGTATTTATGTATGTGTGTATGTGTGTGTATGTATGTATGTATGTATGTATGTATGTATGCATGTATGCATGCATGTATGTATGCATGCATGCATGTATGCATGTATGCATGTATGCATGCATGTATGCATGTATTTATATAGGTATGTATGTATATACGTATGTAGGTATATAGGTATGTAGGTAGGTAGGTAGATAGGTATGTACGTATGTGGTGTTTATGCATTTATTCGTATATTTTGTAGTACATAGCAGCCGGCATTTGCGCGATCGTAGCTGGCAGTACCAGAAAGAAGGCTGTGGTGAGTGTAACATTCATTGATGTCGACAGTCTCTTGCAACTTCATTATTTTTTACTTTTAAGACAACCATTAACTGTTTCTCGTGATGTTCTTTCTGTTTCTCTTGATAAATAATGTATATATATATATACGTACATATAAATATATATATATACATATATATATATATAATCAACTCTTGTTTCATACGTCGTTGTGGGTGATCACCTCCATTATGTTTGCTGACATTGTATATAATCAACACCGTAGTGTTATCTAGCGGCGTGGATGACCACCTCTATTCCGTTAGCGTTGACGTTGTATGTGCAATTGTCTCATAGATAAAACCTTGTACCTACTGTGCATTCGATGTGTAAAAAATTCTAAAGATGTATGTGAGTATATGAATAACTGCAAGATATATATAGTGCATATACTTTTTTTTAATATTATATTATATTGTTGCACCAATTGCCATATGATGATTGTTTTATTTTACATAGTTACGGACACACATACATACTCATACGTACGTGCAAACACTCCTTTTGTTCTTCGCTTCGTTTCTTTCTCTTCGTTTGTCATATATGAATATTAGCTTTGAATTGAACTCTTTAATTAATTAATTAATTAATTATTGATTAATCCGTCGTTGTAATATTTATGGGTGGCTTTTACGATAGCGACCTTGCTGTCTTATTTAGAGTCTCCCTGGTCAGTACAGTAAGTACATTATTTTTCAGTTGTTAACAAAAACTGTCTTCACATTGATGTAAATATAATATGTCTCAATATACACTTGTATATATATATATATATATATATATATATGTATATACGATGTTTATTATTTGCTATCGGTTCTTGTACGTATTGACAAACATAAACTATATTCATTGCCATTGTCAACATTTCCGCTGTGTAATCTAACGTTGTAGATGTTCACCACCATCATGTTAGCTGACGTTGTAGAACCTGTAGATGACCATCACCGTTGCGATAGCTAACGTCGTTGATGATCACCTCTATTCCGTTCATTGACGTTGTATGTCTCTCATCTTTGTTTTGTTGTCTAAAGTTGTAGATTATTGTCTCAGTTCAGTTTACTGTCGTTGCAAGGTAATCGTTTCCATTGTGTTACGTATCTTTGCAGGTGATCACCGCTATATTATTATTTGTTGTAGGCGATAACATTCAGTGTCGTTGTACGTGATCGCCCAGGTTATGTTTTCTGTGACCGTAGCTGAATCATTTAGCTGAATACAACATTGGTGGTCGCTCAGCAATGAAACGATTGCATGTTGATGTAGTGGATAACTTTTATGTTTTCTGTTGTTGCAGGTGATCATCTCCATCTACAATGTTTTACTACTAATAATAACAATATCATTTATTTACATAGCGCCCGGTTAAATGAAATTGCCCTAAGGCGCTTTTCATTTAATCGCAAGTACTTAGAAGTATATTAAACAAAAAATTATCTTCCTGAAATGTAGACCATGGAAATGTGATCAACTCCATTTTGATGGATATTTTTAGGGACAACCACCGTTGTGTATTCTGTTCATTTGTGTGATCGGATCCGTTGTTACATATGGTGGGATAAACGTAGTTTTATGTGATAATCTACATTGCCTTAAGTGTTGTTTTAGGGGATAGTCTTCATCTATAGTATAAAACAATACAGTTCTCTCTCTGTTTGTCTGTCTGTTTGTCTGTGGACCTATATCGCCGTTAGTTTTGTAAGTATGGGTTGGAATTTTGTAGTCTGACTAGTCAACCATGACATCTGCCTTTCACTATTCTGCCAATGCCTTCCACCAGCTGGCTAGCAGTGTACTAGGAAAGCCAGTCAGCAGGTCCTTGTGGCAAACATTGAATCCCAGTGACATTTGTAGGATTCCGCCAACAAGAAGGGGCCAGCGAGGCGGAACGCATTTGCGCAGGCCAATTACAGTATTAATGTCTGCATTCAGTCTTTGCGGCAGTTCTATGACGGACCCCCGCAAGGACATGTTGTGCGGCACTGCCTCAGTTATGCACCGTGAAGACGTAATATCAACAACAACTGCGGCAACAACAACAGCAACGACAACGGAATCAGCAGCGACAGCTGCGGCAGAAGCAGCAACAGCGGTGACAACACCAACACTAGCGGCAGCAGGGGCAGCAACAGCAGTGATAACAACAGCGGCAGCATCAACAGCAGCAGCCCGACGACAGTGGCAACAGTGACAACACCAACTCAAGCGGAATTAGCGACAATAACAGCAGGAACAACAACAGCGGCAGCAGCAGCAACAGCAGCGACAACAGTGACACCAGTGACAACAGTGACAACACCAACACAAGCGGCAATAGCGACAATAACAGCAGGAACAACAACAGCGGCAGCAGCAACAACAGCAGCGACAACAGTGACACCAGTGACAACAGTGACAACACCAACACAAGCGGCAATAGCGACAATAACAGCAGGAACAACAACAGCGGCAGCAGCAACAACAGCAGCGACAACAGTGACATCAGTGACAACAGTGACAACACCAACACAAGCGGCAATAGCGACAATAACAGCAGGAACAACAACAGCGGCAGCAGCAACAACAGCAGCGACAACAGTGACACCAGTGACAACAGTGACAACACCAACACAAGCGGCAATAGCAGCAGTAACAGCTGGAACAACAACAGCAGCAACGACAACAGAAGCAGCAGCGACAGCAGCAGAAACAACGACAGCAAACGTGAACGATGATGTGTTTAACATCCGTGCTGTCAGGGTAGGCGCACATCGACACACAATCACTACGTCTTAAGAGAGTTACTACACCGTCTTTACCTTTTGTGTCATCGTCATCATCTGGTCACATCAATGTGTGCTACTTGAATACTCGTTCCGTGAAAAATAAAACTCTGATTGCTGACTATATTATCACGCACGACTACGACATCGTGTACATAACAGAGACGTGGCAGTGACATTGATGCCATATGCATCAGAGAGATGGTCCCCACGGGATATGAATTTCGTCATGTCCCACGAAACAGCTGCAGGACAGGTGACGGCGTTGGAATTATATTTAAAACCGGACTGTCAATGACAATATTATCATCATCCCGCACCGACACTGGTACATAACACTTTTAATATATCAACTATCGAGCCAAACATCGCGGTGCAACCATCTGTTTCATTGTCGTATACCGTCCGCCAACGTCCACCCAGAACGGGTTCAAAATAAGCGTATTTTTCCGAGAGAGGACATCTTTTGTGGAGCATGAGGCCCCTGAATCCACCGACAGCATCATCGTCGGAGATGTAAACTTTCACCTTGACATGGACACCAACAGAGACGCACGCATATTCAAACATTTGCTCTTCACCTGCGGACTCAAGCAACATGTCAACTGAGCCAACTCACAAAAAGGCCACAATCTTGACGTTGTGATAACAAAAGAAGATTCTGATAACATCACAGAGAACCTAGAAGTGACCGATCCAGCTTTATGTGATAAGTCTACCAATATCTGTGGTGATAATTGCGTAATATCATTTTCTGCACGCATGTCAAAACCACGTCCAAATCGAGCGATTGTTTAATTTCGAAAATTACGTGCGAACGATGTTACTGCATTCAAAGAATGCATCCGTCAAGACACCAACCTACGTGACGTTGAAGCACCTCTCCATGACCTAATCACGAACTACAACAGTTCGTTGAATGATATCATCAATCTCCAAGCACCACTGTTAAACCGAACAATAACACTCCGACCGCATGCTCCATGGTACACTGACAAACATCGTGAAACTAAGCGCAAACGACGGCAGCTGGAACGTCGCTGGCGCTCAACGAAACTGGAGGTACATTACCAGCTGTACCAGGACTTTTAAGTCGTAATCAACAAATCACTACGTGCTGCCAAAACCGACTACTACGAAAGCCAAATCGATCAGTGTCGACATGACATTAAGGCGATGTTTCGGACTGTAAACACCCTGATGGGAAACAATAGAGGTTGCCTGTTGACCAAACACATGTCAGATGTTCAACTCGCAAGTGACTTTTCAGAATTTTTCACTACAAAGATATCGACGATCCGTGACTCTCTGTCCTGATAACACATTGTATCTCACGACGCCATTAGATGATGACGTTCCGGTGACACTAGATACTTTCGCCCCGACGACAAATGAATAAATCATAGGCATAATAAAATCTTCGCCTGACAAGTCTTGCAAACTTGACCCTATTCCAACATGGCTGCTTAAATCGTGCGCTCGTCAACTAGCACCGATAATATAGTTGCCATTGGGAATATATCTTTTGAAACATCTGACGAGCCTGTGGAGCTGAAGCGGTCCCACGTTAGACCTCACCTGAAGAAACCATCTCTTGATCCAGACATACTAAACAATTACCGACCAGTGTTAAATTTGTCATTCGTCTCCAAAATAATGGAGAATGTCGTTGACACTCGCATTGACCAACATCTGCGAACAAATAACCTGCACGACCCATCGCAGTCTGCTTATAGGACACAACAGTCAACCGAAACGGGGCTGACCAAATACAAAGCGACATCCTCCAGGCACTAGACAGTGGACGAGTCGTTGCACTTGTTCTGTTGGATCTACCAGCGGCGTTCGATACTACCGATCATTCCATTCACGTCGAGCGTTTGGAACATACACATGGCATTTCCGGCGATGCTTTGACATGGATGGCATCTTATTTGCGCCAGCGAAACTAACAAGTCATCATCGGTGACAGTGCCTAGGCCGATGTTATATTTGGATATGGCGTCCCACAGGGGTCAGTGCATGGCCCGAAACTATACTCGCTATACACACGGCCACTCGGAGACGTTATCAGGCATCATTGACAAGATGTGCACTTCTATGCTGATGACACACAACTATATGTCTCATTCATGAAGAGTGAACAGTTTAAATCACTACCTAAAATTACCGTTGTCGTTGGAGAACAACGATAATCGCCTTCCGTCCGTGATCTTGGGGTTATATACGATCAACATCTAAGTATGAGTCAACACGTAAACTCTATATGCCGAACTGGATATTTCCACTTCAGAAATATCGGGAGAATCCGTCGATACCTCACCCATGATGCAACGAAGACACTTGTTCATGCTCTTGTAACATCAATACTGGATTATTGTAATTCCTTACTGCACGGCCTGCCCGTAAATCAACTTGCGAAAATGCACCGTCTGCAGAATGCATGCGCGCGTGTAATGACAAGGACCAGCCGCCGCTCGCACATCACTCCCGTTCTAAAGAACCTTCACTGGCTTCCAGTTCACCACCGAATACAATATAAGATCTTGTCACATACCTACCGTGCGATGCACCACCTATCACCAGTGTACTTGAGTGGACATACCTACCATGCGATACACCACCTATCACCAGTGTACTTGAGTGGACATACCTACCGTGCGATACACCACCTACCACCAGTGTACTTGAGTGGACATACCTACCGTGCGATACACCACCTATCACCAGTGTACTTGAGTGGACATACCTACCGTGCGATGCACCACCTATCACCAGTGTACTTGAGTGGACATACCTACCGTGCAATACACCACCAATCACCAGTGTACTTGAGTGGACATACCTACCGTGCAATACACCACCAATCACCAGTGTACTTGAGTGGACATACCTACCGTGCAATACACCACCAATCACCAAGTCCACTCAAGTACACCAATGTACTTGAGTGGACATACCTACCGTGCAATACACCACCAATCACCAGTGTACTTGAGTGGACATACCTACCGTGCGATACACCACCTATCACCGGTGTACTTGAGTGGACATACCTACCGTGCGCTACACCACCATATCACCAGTGTACTTGAGTGGACATACCTACCGTGCGATACACCACCAATCACCAGTGTACTTGAGTGGTCCGCTGTCCATTCACAGACCAACACGTCCTCTACGATCTGAATCTACCATCCTGTTGACCGTGCTACAAACTCGAACAGTCACATGCGGAGATCACACGTTCACCAAAGCAGCGGCGACTTTGTGGAACAGTAGCTTTCAATGGCAACTAAAGACATTCTTTTTCCGGCAGGAATATCAATGATCACAGAACAATATGTCCACCGTTTTATTCTCATTCAATATTTATTATTATTAGTTTATTTTATTTTATGCCATGAATATCAACTTATTTTTATTATCTTTCTATTTTAGTCCCACCTCATCCTTACTACTATTATTTGATGGCTCATAGTGTAATTTATTATTTAAATACTTTTATTTCATATATACGTTTTATATACAATTCCCTTATGTTTAAATTATGTTTTAACTGTTTAATTCAATGTACGATTGTTAGTTGTATTGTTTTTTAAATTATTTAACTTAATACTTTAGTGAGCGAACTATAAAGGTTTGGTATTATCATTGTGTTGTAAAGCGCCATAGAACACTGTGTGATTATGGCGCAATATAAATATCGTATTTTATATTATTATTATTATTACATGATCTAGCGGGCCCGTTTGGGTGGTTCGGAGGTTTAGATGTTTTGAAATTTTTCCTGGGTGGTGGGGATCTTGGGGTCACAATTTCGAACCAGTTTTACCGCAGGCGGCTGCAATTTTTCCCCGGGCAACGTCTGATAACTCGGCTAGTTATGATATATGTTGCAGTTGTTCAATACTAATGAGCTACGTTTTGTAGTTCCTGTAAGATACCACGTCCGTTGTGTTTGTAGGTCATACCGTCCATTGTGTTACCCATGTCGTTGTAGGTAATACATTACGTTTTATGGCATGTTGGTGTTGGTGTAGGGGCTGTCGACCGATTTTTTTATATATTGCTGTAAGGGATAGGCTCCATTGTTATACATTTTGATGTAGGTAATAACCTACATTGTGTTATATGTTGCTGTAGGTGATAACCTACATTGTGTTATATGTTGCTGTAGGTGATAACCTACATTGTGTTATATGTTGCTGTAGGTTATAACCTCCATTGTGGTGACTATTGTTGTTGGTGATTATCTTCAGGGCAATATACGTACATTGTTTTTGTTGATAATCTCTGTGACATGTTGTTGCCGGGGTTACCCTCCACTGTGCGGTATCTCGTTGTAGGTCATGGCCTCGATGGTGCTGAATATCATCGTGGCCTTGATTGCTGTCGCCACAGCCATCGCAGCGACCATCGTCATTGTTTCTGTGCATTCACTCATGGACACAGTTCACACGAGCAGCAGTTATTACCCTTACTCTTACAAGCGTGATTACCCGCACGAAGCCGTGAGTAAACGCCTTTTATATTCAGCTTTGCATTGTTTGTAGCCGTCGCCACAGAGGCTCAGCGGTGTGGCGTGGCGATTCACAATGAGTTCGGATTTAAATGTAAATGCCTGCATACAGGACACAGAAACGAAGATGAGCAATAAAAAGGGGGACTCTCTTTTAAGTACTACCGTACTACCTCTTCGGCGGTTCCTTGCTTCAATAATTACGCGTGCCTCGATGGTGTTCAATGTCATCGTGGCCATTATTGCTGTCGCCACAGTAATCGCTATGATCACCGTCATTGCCGCTGTCCACGCCCCCATGGACACAGTTGACAGCAGCAGCAGCTATAGTTACTCTTCGGCTACGTACGAGGCCGTGCGTAAACGCTTTTTACATTCAAGTTTCCGTCATGTGTAATCGTCACCACAGATGCGTAGCGGTGCTGTGTGGCGATTCGCAATGTGTTCGGTTTGTAAATGTAAATGCTGCCATACAGGACATGGTAACGGAGATGAGCAATATAAAACAATTCTAAGTACTGCCATACAAATTAACTTACGAGTAACAGCCAAAGCTGATTTGAAGGCTTCAGAGAAATGCAGGATGACAGTTTCGAAAATGTGAAATCAATGTATTGGGTGAATTAGGAGAATTATAACGTGCAAGGAAAATACCTAATTATAACGCATTGGCAGGCGAACTCTGTAGCTGCACGCAAGATCTCGAATGAGGTCCCCATGTCGTTAAAGTTATCTGAAATTATGGTCACCGATGAATGTTATCAACTTAGACTTTCAGAAAGCGTTTGATATTTGATAAAGTGCCTCGTCAAAGATTGCTAGTTAAATTGGAAGATCACGATATAAGGGATGGTGTGATCATCTGGGTGGAACAAAGAGTAATACTTGAAGAGGATAAGGATATATATATGTATATATATATATATATATATATATATTGACACGCACTTGTGTTTTTCCCTGTAGTACGTGGTTTTGCTTATCTTCTTGTACATGATATTAGCAGTCTACCTGGCACAGTCCGTCATAACCATCTGGACATCTGCCATCGGGTGTAGCGTCACTTGTTGCGGAAACTCCAACTCGGTAACTATAGCATTTACAATTCCTGTCATTAACTCGTTTATACAGTTTTGTTCGCATGTAGTGACGAGATCAACAGGAGTGCGGTATGTCAAACAGTTACCCCGAGTTTCATGTTGTAATTTATACATATCTATGTATGTATGTATGTATGTATGTATGTATGTATGTATATATATATATATATATATATATATATATATATATGTACGTGCACGACAACTGACAGTTCAAGTTTATACAGTTTTCCCTCTATGTTTTCGCAAATAAAAATAATTTAGTAAAATATTTCAACAAAATGTACAACATAATGTCCGGCGTATTCAAGTGTGCGTCAGCTCTTTCGAAAGGTTGAAGAACCTAGTTGCTAGGTAACATCATCATCATCATCAGCCTTCCCTCCAAACGAGGTCTGCCAGGGATCGGTCGTGGGTCCTGAGGTGACTCAAGAGCCCGATTCTCGATCTGTAGATCTTGTTGCTGTGTGGGCAGTAGATTGCAAGTGAGACAGCGACGTGTAGTTGTTGAGACATATCCCTCTCCTTTCTCCACTGCCGTTTCTTCGCCTCGTTGAATAGACGGTCTTTCTCAAATTGGGCGTTGACTGGTGGGTGCTACGGCGCCAAAATACAGTAGATAGACGGTCCGCAGTCCTCCCAAGTGTTGCTGTCAATCTGGCCTTTTTCATGTAATATTTGGTAACAGCTAGGTAACAAGTAACGTGATGGACACAGCAATTGTGCTCGCAGGTTAACCAGACGTCGATGACCTGTGCCCCAGTAATGATACCGATGCATGGGCAGATGCAGCAAGGCCCGTTCATGGCCCAAGGAGGGTACCCACAGCAACAGGGCGGGTATGCACAGCCCCAGGGCGCGTATCCACCGCCACAGGTAGCGTATCCACAGCCATAGGGACCGTATCCACAGACACAGGGAGCGTATCCACAGCCACAGGACGCGTATTCACAGCCAGAGGGCGCGTATCGACAAGACCAGGTACGGCGGTCAACGAAGTCCACAGATCAACGATAGCGGTATTAGCGGCGACCCAGATTTGATTATCGGTAAGACATGTTTTCTTAAATAAACTTGTTCGTGCCTATTGGACATTTGCTTATTAATTATCTTTATTAGTGCCGCATTGCCTACCAACTTAATTATATAATATATCATACAGCAAAGAACTCCCATTATTATTATTACTATTATTATTATTATTATTATTAGGCAGTAACGAGACAACTCCATATACGTCGTTATGCAGCTTGCTTTACTTCATGGCTCCAGCTTCTGAAGGTACAGTTTACCGCGACAGTTATTTCGTAATTTCTTCGGGTCTCCTTCTTTCAATTTTTTTTTTCAGGCGTCCATCCGTAGGTTGCATCGTTATATCTGCCTTCTCTTTTCTAAAAGAAAAAGTATTAATTTCCATCTTTTTGTGGTTAGTATGTATGTATTGTTAATCTCTGCGTTTTTAAGAGGTCAGATGTGTACGTGGCTATTTCTGTCACCCTGGTAACCAGTAACTTGATCTGATTTAATACTTTTATTTTTCTCTAAACATTGAAATACACAAACGCTTCAAGCTTTCCTATTCACTGTTTGTAGTCCAAGTGTTATGCATATCTTACAAAATCGTTATGTTAGCGGGCATTCAGGTGGTCAGTTCATTATGTGCATTCAAGTGGTCAGTTCGATAGTCTTGACGCCATCAGCCGAACAATTATGTTGGACGTCATTATATATCACTTATATTACTTACATATTTGTAAAATTGAGGTTTATTGGCAGACTCCTTTCTTGTTAGCTTTAAAGATGTGATTAAAATGCGTGTTTTTTGTGTGCACAATGGACTACTTGGTCTCCCCAAAACAGCCCATCCGCCGATATATCAAGAGGCACAGAACCTTCGGATATCCTACCGCACTGCACAAGCAAGAAAGAGGCTGAACAGTGGTCGTTTTTTGAGAAAATAACTATTACCTGGCAGAAGAAGTCGCACATTCTTTGCCGTGTTTGTCGCTCACCTGCACTAGTTGCACCTTGCCTCCGACGAGGGGTCAATAATGACTACATTTTAGACGTAATGATTTGCTGAAACTATTATTCAAGATGGCTCACTTGCGAATGTACTCGGTATTTGTACAGAGCACATGTTTAATTCTGTTTGCGGTGATTTAATGTTTTAAATGTCAATGTATGTTTGAATGTATTGGACGATCGATTACTGTCGTATCTACCGACAAGAAAGGGTTACACATTTGTACGACGTTGTAGACGACGGGAGACTACATTTAACATTTGAATCAACTTCCTAATACGACATAATTTTATATTGGTGATATCGCTTGAATAACACTGCACGACAATTGGTTTTCTCCGGTGTGAATTCTGAAGCTTTTTTCACTCATTTGTATTTACTCCGGTTTTAATAAAATGCTTCATGGAAAAGTAGTTGTTCGTTTATTCTAAATAAAATTTGTATATGGATGAGTTTTTGTTTTGACGTATTATGTCATATCTACATTATTATCTCAGTAATGGCAATGTTCAAATGAAAGATAACGATACCACTGAGATGCGAAGAAGGAGCGGCGGCGTTGTCCAGAGAGAAACGTCACCCGGAAGGCGTGGTGCACCAGTAAGTTGAAATTTAACAATTTGTTTTATCGGCAACATGTTTCATAATACATTGCTGTAAACCACGTTTAAATCAGATTCAATCGGACCGAGTAATTTAATCGAAGTTATGCGAAAATCCAACTTAACAGATGATGATATATCCCATCGCTAACACAAAACGCAGCCATCTAAAAGCCTTAAGGTGCCTGTGAATAACAGTTGAACGTGACAGGATACTGCAGTAATTCTACATTTGTTGACGTCTACAAGCAACGTACAACATTACGCAGTACTAAATCAGTTTTGTGCTTAATTTTGGCACGAATAACTAACGTTATAATATATAATATAGCCTTAATAATTATTGTTGATTGTAAATGTGAGTCATCTTCCACTGCGTAAATTGTTGCGCCTGTTTCATAACAGTAGCCTCGCACTTGTCGGTCACTTCTTTTATCCCACTGTTACCGGGCGTCAAACCATAGTGTTTAGAGTCTACAAAACAGCATGTGTGCCAATGAGTTTTGTTATCTTATCTTCAGACAGCCAGACTCCGTATCCCTCATCATCGCTCAGTAAACGTCTGACTCGGGGTGTCGTACGGTTTCAATTATCTGCTCGTTAGCTAGAGTCGTAGTCGTCCTTCGTACATAAGTATATGCATGCACCGCACGGAGCTTGTTCCATCCGTTTCTGAACGAAGCAGCTGCTTCGTCGTCGCAATCGTCTTGACGTTGCACACCTTAGACGCATCCCGTTTTGTTGTAGCAGTTTACAAGGGTTTCCGGTTTCACTTTGTTCCACGCTGACTTCAGGGCAATGACGGCGTCCAAAATAGTTCCATTTCTTAAGAAATAGTGCTACTCCTTGTGATGCCTCTAGTCTCCTGGTGGCTAGGATGTACCGGTAATGGAACGTCATGTTATTTCTAATACCATCGTCCATTGGTTGGGTGCCGCTCGTTGTATTATATGAGTGAAGTCATGACGCCTACTACGGTGTTGTGGCTGTCTGGATCAGGATGTTCTTGGAATAATCGTTTTATTTTTTAGTTCATCTGGTTTATCTACGCCAAGCAACCAACTTTTTTTGTTGAATACCGCGATCCGACTTAGACGATGTAAACACATCTCGGGTCAAAACGACGGACTAGTTAGTCCGAGTTCATGCGAAGATCCGACTTACATAATCCGAATTAGAAGAAGAAGAATGTGTTATGGGAAATACATTACAAATCAACCGTTCCTCAGAATGCTGTACGATCTGAACGAATATCCGACTTAGGCGAATTCGACGAAGGCGAGGTTTATTGTATGTTCACATTGGCGATAATATATGTGTTGTGTTTACACGCCAACACAATAACAGGCGCTACCACGTGGACAACTTGTCCAACGCATTATTTATTTCCAATCTCTACGGCTATGGCGTCACTGTCTATTGAATGATAACTAAAGAGTAGGCCTACCTCGCGTTTTGAAATCGGCATATGGTATGTTCGTGGACTTTCGTCAGCAACGAAACGAGCCAGCAAAGCGAATATCTCGGTCGATTAAACATCGACAATTGCTTTCTGCAGAAAGCGAAATTCCCATACATACAGAGGTAAACAATGGCTCCAAATGACTAGGAGTAATGTCTATCGTTGTAACATTAACATCACAACAAACTAACTTACCTACTCCTTCACAAGAGTGTCTTAGTGGTTATTTTGAGGACATAACAGGCACTTACAACCATACAGAGTGGGAGACTACTTTGGTCAGAAAAATAGTGTACCCAAAAAATGTACACAATAGCTTAGGAATTAGCTTACCCCAGTGTCACAAATTTGGCTCATGGATTGGCTGCACCAATTATGAGTGAATCGTGGCAAAGGTCCACGTGCAACAAGGATGGATAGAACATCAATATGACACAATACAGGGGGGGTTAATGGGGGAATCCAAGTGGAATACTCACAAGTTGATAACTGTTAAATGATTTCCTCGTTACAAAATAATGTATCACATGTACAGGTACATACATATATAAACATATATTATAAGAATTAATAAAAAAGAGTTATTGCTCACCCACGAAGAGAATCATGAAGTCCGGTATAACTAATCTTCGGGATAACGTGCATTTATGCACCTTGATTGCAGGGGTGTGCCAGGGGGTGCAACAATCAACCCCGGCATTTCCGACGAATATAAATGTCGAGGCGTAGTTACCTACGATGATTACAAGAGGAAGACACAGCCGTATCTCAGCACGGCTGTCGTCGAAGGACGTCACGTGAGGAAGCCGAACGTATACGGCAGCACGGCGGTACACGGTCAGCGATAGCGACACGTTATGAACGCAAGTGTACGGCAGTTTTACCTTACACAGTGGGCATCGAAAGGCGTCATGTGATGAACGAATGCATACGGCAATACGACGGTACAAGGTGGGCGTCGAAAGATGTTACGTGTTGAACGAACGTATACTGCAGAACGACGGTACACGATACACGGTGCGCGTTAATTGGCGTGTAGTAATGAACGAACGCATACGGCGTACGACGGTACACGTGGGCGTCACGTGGAGAAGGAACGTGGCGAAGATCAATAGCGAATTGTCGAGAAGCGGGGGGATGCGAACTGCGAAACTCACCCCTAGTCTTTACGGTGTATAAAAGACGACACGAATAAGCTGTATCGGAAGCAACAACCAGTCTTGTCAATGAGGGATGATTGACTCTCGGCTTCGAAGTAATTCATTCTTGTTGAGCTAATACGGTTGTCACTGGAAATTCTCCCAAGTAGCCAAACGAAACCATTAAACAAGTTTGTTCGTATTTAAAATATCGATGAAGTTACAACTTCAAGACACGGCGACAAAACACGTCGGGAATAAGTCCCATGTCTTGTAAACAAAATAACACATTACATCTAGTTTTAATACCATCAGATTCACTGAATCATGACGGTAATAATAATAACATATGTTAACATTCACAATATACTACATTAGTTTAGTAAGACAAATATTCCATTCAAACATAAGGTTTGAAACATTTACTCGCAACTGCACAGCGCGACAAACAACCTTCCTAATTCACGCTACTAACTTTTTCTAACATCACAACAAATGACTTACAATAACACCACATCATCAGTTATGTTAAATCTGTTCTACGCATACTGAATTTGACGTTCCTAGTTGTAAAATTAGTATAATAACTAATCGAATAGAATTGTTCAGCCAGCCGATAATATAATTTGTGCTTTGGTCGCAAGGTGGCCCTAGTGTAAGATTTTACATTCACGCACCCGAGGGCTGGCAGCACCGTACAACTGAATTCCTGCCTAGTTTATTGATTATCCCTTTAATTTCGAGCCAAACTAATTCTACTCAAACCACTGTGTGCCAACTACTAATAATGTGTACAGGGGTAACAATAGCAGCATACCAATAGTAAACTAAGACTTTACAATCACATTTTGCTTGTATATTATAGGAGAAACACGGGACTGGTGATTTTATATGCCTGAAGTGGCTGACGCTGTACAGGTTCTGCCCGCATAAAAAGGCTATTTTCCAGCCACGCCCGATGAAGATAAGAAAGATGGTGGTCATGTGTTCAACATCCTGCTGCTGCCAGTGCGGAATGTTTGCCGTCCACTCGAACCGTCGACGACTGTTCGAGAAGACCGCAGACGACACCTTACAAATTGAACTCATGGATCAATCTGATCGAGAGACACAAGTCGGTAGAGAATGTCTACAAGAATGGCACAGCCGTGGTTCAGAATCGCACAGAATGTGCCCGTGAGGACCTCGCACTGAAGCTCGTGCAAGAGAATGCAGGGCTGTGTCGTAGTATTACGCGCTTTAGTAGAACCTCATTATACTAGAGGTTAGAGTTCAAATGTTCACGTGTTAGGCTTTGATTAAACATCCATTCCTTCTAACGTGTCTTATAGTAAACTGTCATGTAATAGCTATTATCAGTACATCCAAACAACACAACAACATGGTGGCAGCGACGAGATCAAACTAAGGGCGGCGGTAACGTATTGACACTGAAATCGTGAACTTTGAATCAACTGATGAGTGAAAAATATGTCTTTATTCGCCGTGCCTGAAATTTGTTCAAAAGAATCACGCGCAACATGAATGACGTCACTCGACAGCCGCGTCGGGGTCAAAGGTCACGTCACATGCAATTGGACAGCTACGTGTAAACAACAGAGACATTCAGCTTTCCGTAATTTTTGCCGGGACTCATAAAAGCGGTCTGGCTGGCTAGCAATTGAACACTGTTGCAGTCTGTTGTTATAGCTAGGCATATAAGGCATATTGCCATAATTATAACTGACCGGGGCTCATAAAAGCAGCCTGGCTGGTAGTTTTAAGCTACACAATTTATAAGATACACAGCTAACACGCTACTAGTAGGCGCGAATTGGCTAACAACAACAGCGAACATGGATCACGTACCAAGAATGGATTGGTCAGTGGAAAATCAAGCTGAAACATTCAAGTTATTTAAACAACGACTTGAATTATACTTCAAAGCAAAGCGAATTGAGGAAGGAGAACAAGTAGTACACATTCTACTACAAGTCGGCGATGAAGGACTACGCCGATACAACTCTTGGAGCCTCACAGATGAGGAAAGGAAAGATCCTACCAAGATATTCGCCAAATTCGTTGAACAACTTGACCCGTGTGAGACCTATCGCATCAGCCGGTTACGACTTATGCACTACCGTCAAAGGCCAGAAGAAAACTTAGATTGTTTCATAAACAGATGCAAGTTGCTAGCTCTGAAATGCGAGTTTCAAGATAACGAATTGAATGAGCGACTCATTGAACTGATCATAGCTGGTACGCCAATTCCTGATTACCAGAAGGAATTGCTTGGAAAAAACAAGAACTACACACTGGACGAAGCAATTCAGTTGGGACGAGCGTATGAAGCGAGTGCCTCCCACGTCCAGCAGATTCGTGACATGGGAACAGTGTTGACAACTGCGGTGCATAGCTTCAGACGTGGTGCAAACTCATCCGCCAAATGTCGCAACTGTGGTCAACAACACCCATTCAAACCGCGTGAAAGTTGTCCAGCGTTTGGAGTCAAGTGCAGAGCGTGCGGCAGAATGAACCACTGGGCGAAATGTTTTCTGACTAAGAAAAAACAGCATCACGCCACATCAGCGCAGACGTTCGAAATCCAGGAACAGGAACGAGCATCGGCAACGACAACATTCGTATGCAAACGATAAGTCAATTCATCAATTGCGTTCCAATGCACAGAACACTGACACACTTGAACAGTCATTTGATGCACTCAGTTTTCATGATGTGAAGGTGTCAGCAATGTGTCTCGGGCAAAATAATCGCGACGAAGCCTACGCGTAGGTGCAAATTAAACTGAGCAATCGTCCTGGCATCCACAATTTGAGCCTGAAAGTGGACACAGGCGCACAAAGCAATACATTTCCACTGCGAACATTTCGACACATGTATCCGGACAAGTTAAATGCTGAGGGGTTCCCCGTTAATAACATCGTCGCAGCAGCAAGAGGCGCACGATTGACGGCGTACAATGGCACGTCCATCACATGCCATGGCGTGGTTAACATTTCATGCAGCTACTGTTCTACATCGCTGATGTAACCGGCCCTGCAGTGATTGGTCTTCAGTCGTGTGAAAAGTTGAAGCTGGTGACTCTACATTGCACCATCAAGACGCACTCCTCAACAGAAGATAGACCTGCTACGGGACAATCAACTGTCACGAGCACAGCCTCTATAAACAGCGTTGATGACCTCACTAGAATGTATCCAGAACAGTTTGACAGAATCGGCAGTTTTCCTGGTGAAGTGAAGTTGGTGGTGGATCCCGCAGTTCCTCCTCGCTTGAATCCTCCAAGAAAGACACCAATTACGCTAAAAGATGCTATCAAAAGCAGTCTTGACTCCATGGTGGAAAATGACGTCATACGCAAAGTGCACGAGAATGAGCCAACAGAATGGGTCTCAAGCCTGGCATATGCAAAGAAGAAAGATGGGAGCCTAAGAATATGTTTGGACCCCAAGTTCTTGAATCAGGCACTGAAGAGACTGCACCACAAAATTCCTACATTGGAAGAACTTAATCACAAGTTCACAGGAGCAAGATATTTCTCCAAACTTGACGCCAAAGCCGAATACTGGGGTGTCCAGCTTCACAAGGACTCTCAACTCCTCACTACGCTTCAATCTCCTTACGGTCGATATGCCTTCAAGCGACTTCCATTCGGCTTGTCTGCATCACAAGACATCTTTCAATCCAGGATGGACATGATTCTCGAGCAGTGTGATGGAGCAGAGGGAATCGCTGACGACGTGGTGGTTTACGGTGCCACAGAAGGTGAACATGACAGAAATCTTCATCAACTCATGAACATTGCGTCGAGGAACGGACTTGTCTTCAATTCCAGCAAGTGCATGATCAAGGAGAGCAGTGTCAGTTTCTTTGGCCTCATCTACGGCATCGATGGCATCAAACCTGATCCGGACAGGATCCGCGATCTGCAAGACATACCACCACCTCGAGACAAGAAAGAGCTTCAGCAGTTTCTTGGACTCATGACCTTCTTGAGCCCATTCATACCGAACTTAGCAGACAAGGCTTCAATGCTTCGATATCTACTGAAAGAAGACAGCATGTTCATGTGGGAACCGCACCATCAAAGTTGCTTCGATGGTCTGAAACATCTTGTCACCTCAACGTCAAGTCTTCAATACTTCAACGTGTCCAAAACGCCCATACTTCAGACAGACGGTAGTCTCCTTGGACTTGGCGCGGCGTTACTTCAAGAGAACGAGTCTGGTGTAATCCAACCGGTGGCATACGCATCGAAGAGTCTATCAAGCGCAGAGAAACGATATGCCTGTATTGAGCGAGAGTTGCTAGCCATTGTTTTTGGCACACAACGGTTCCACACATACCTATACGGACGCAAGTTCAAGGTCGTCACGGACCACAAGCCTCTCGTTGCGATCATCCAGAAAGGTCTTGTCAACTCTCCACCGCGACTACAAAGAATGCTCCTCAAACTGCAAGGGTATGACATGGAAGTTGAATACCAACCAGGAAAGGACATTGTCCTTGCGGACACACTCTCGCGTCTTCCAAGTACGCACAACACAGAAACGATCGACCTTGATGTTCGTGTTGACTTCGTCCGATTCTCTGATGAACGCATCCAAGAGCTGAGGAACAAGACGAAGGCTGATCCAGTTCTCCAAGCACTCTCCGAAACGATCGTGACTGGATGGCCCGAAACAATAAAGGAGTTGCCAACTAGCATCCGTTCGTACTGGTCGTTCCGCGATGAACTCTTCGTGGAAGATGGTATCCTACTGAAAGGAACACGAGTCGTCATTCCTGAGAGCATGCAGACATTCATACTGGAGAAACTACACTACGGTCACCTCGGCATAGAGAAGACGAGACTCAGAGCAAAAGACTCTGTGTATTGGATCAACATCAATCGTGACATTGAGACTACAGTCAAGTCGTGTGACATCTGTAAAGAACACCAACCAGCGCAGCAGCACGAGACGCTACAGTCGCCCGAAGTACCGAGTAGACCTTGGGAAGTGGTTGGTACAGACATGTTCTTCTTCAACGACGCAGACTGGCTCATCATTGCGGACTACTATTCAAAATTTCCCATCGTGCGCAAAATGCCGAAGCCATGTCTAAGCTCAACCGTCGTTTCTGTCACAAAGCAGATCTTCAGCGAGACAGGCGTTCCTATGCGTGTCGTGTCGGACAATGGCCCGCATTTCGCCAGTGCATGCTACACAGACCTGTCAAAGAAGATGGCATTCCAACACGTAACGTCTTCGCCTAGGTATCCACGCTCAAACGGCTTCATCGAACGCCAAATCCAAACCGTGAAGCATGTCATGAAGAAGGCGAGGCAAAGTGGGCAGGATCTCGACTTGGCGCTACTGTGTCTGCGAACAACGCCAACTGACAGCAAACTTCCAAGTCCAGCAGAGCTCCTCAATGGTCGCAAAGTACAGTCAACTCTTCTGACGAAAATCGTTGACACACGCCAAGATCATGACGATATGAAAACGAGGCTACAAGAGCGACAGGACAAGATGACGTTTCAGCACGATCAACACGCAAGAGATCTCCCGCCTCTGCACAACGGTCAAGCAGTTCGCTTCCGTGATCAAGACGGCCGGTGGAGACCTGCGACGGTCCTTGACAAAACACCGAATCCAAGATCATACATTCTCACGACACCGAGCACAAGCACTATCCGAAGAAACAGAAATCAAATCCGAGACATCTCGACTCACCCGATCGTCAGGAGAGTATCGTTTGCCAGTCCGACTACAGTCCAGCCCGCTCCAGCTGTTGTGGATTCAACTACTCCCACGAAGACTACAGACGGCTCGGCTGAGAACATTGTTCAAAATAATACAACTGGACTATATGTGACCCGCTCTGGTCGTCATATTAAGCAGCCTCAGCGCTATGCATGATTAGATACAAAGATTGTAAGCAAGGCATACTGTATAGCTTATAGCAGAGTTAAATCTATTGCATGTTGTTCTTTTACAAGTTTACAGTTATTTCAGAAGACTTTATAACAAGTTACTTTGAATAAGTCATAATCTCTTCTTTTGTAAAAAGGGAGATGTCGTAGTATTACGCGCTTTAGTAGAACCTCATTATACTAGAGGTTAGAGTTAAGATGTTCACGTGTTAGGCTTTGATTAAACATCCATTCATTCTAACGTGTTTTATAGTAAACTGTCATGTAATAGCTATTATCAGTACATCCAAACAACACAACAACAGGTTGCTGGCAAACGAGAGCGATGCGAAACTGCAAAGAATGGCAAAAGCTGCGCGGAAAGAACTGTGGAAATCCCACTACTGCCGCTATACCCCGTTATTGCTGCTATTTCCCAAACCCAGCCACTTCCCAGTTATGTGGAAGAACGACGAATACAGCCCCACATCGCTGCTACCATCTAATGTTCTGTATCCACATGGAAAACACCGCCTGATGTCAGTCGTGCATTCTGTCGCCGATGATCAGAACATGAAGAAGGAAGTTCGCGAGTTCCATAGCTTGGACCACAACAAGCCGTCACAGGGTGATGTATTCAGTTTGTCTGCATTCAAGATTTAACAAGATTTAACAAGATTGCCACCCAGAGAATTAACTCTAGGTGGCAGGTGGACAAGGAAGCCCTTTGGCTTATCGATAGTCCGAACCTTTTATCTATGTGTATCCCGCCCGTCTGAGGTATGTGTCGATTTTATTTTTAAACATATTCACGCTACTAGCACCCACACAATCAGCAGGTAATCTGTTCCATTCATTTACAGTCCTTTGTGAAAATGAAAACTTTCTTATATCCAATCTACTCTGCTCCTTTGCCAATGTAAGTTCATGTCCTCTAGTCCTTCTATCTTTCTTAACTGAGAAAAAAAATATTTCTATCAATATTTTCATAACCCTTCAATATTTTAAACACTTCTATCTGATCTCCTCTCAATCTCCTGGTCTCTAGTATTGTTAAACCGAATTTTTTAGGCGTATTTCGTAACTAAGATCCCTCAGTTTTGGTATCATTTTAGTTGCTCTCCTCTGCACTCTTTCTAGCATATCTATGTCCTTCCTGCGATATGGCCTCCACGCTTGAATACAATATTCTAAATGAGGCCTAACTATTGTTTTGTACAGCGGTATTATTAGCTCTTTTTCCTTATACGTTATGTTTCGCCTAATTAATCCAAGGATTTGATTTCCCTTTGAAGCTGCAATTCCGCACTGCTCTGAAACCTTCATATCAGCACTAATGGTTAACCCTAAGTCCTTTTCTTTTACAGTAGTACTTAGTACAGTACCCCCCCATTGTATATTCTACCTCTTCGTTCCCATGTCCTGTGTGGAGGCATTTACATTTCCCAAAATTGAACAGCATTTGCAACTTTTCAGACCATTTGATCAACCTGTCAAGATCATCTTGTAAATGCTGTCTATCTCCATCACTTTTAATCCTTCTAAACACTTTTGTATCATCCGCAAATTTCAACACCTTGCTTGTTATTTCATCATCCAAATCGTTGATATATATTAAGAATAATATAGGACCTAATACTGATCCCTGTGGTACCCCACTCAATACTGATTTCCAGTTTGAAGCCTCCCCATCAACTACTACACGTTGTCTTCTGTCAATCAACCATTGTTCTATCCAGTTTATTATACCATTTCCTATGCCATGGGCCTTTAGTTTAAGCAGTAATCTTTGATTCATTCGGGGCACACACGTATCGACTTCTAGGGATGTCGAGTACAACAACATCCACTCTGTGTGTTTCAGTATCTACAACTGTCTAAAACATCACATGCGTCTGAGTGTGAGTCCAGTGTCAATTCAAACTACCCCGTAAGGTGACATTTAGCGGATGTTCCAGCAGTGTGCGGTATCTACGTAGTATGCCGCCGGAAAGGGCCAGGCCGCACAAACCATTGGTGAAAGTGGTAAGCGTGCGGGACGACTTTGAGAAGGTCAACTACGTGGGCACGATACAGGAACTAAAGGAACACGTGGGAGATGCCGAACTGACCGACCCAAAATCGCACCTCACCATCAAGTTGGCGACACGGCTCTGCTTCTCAATTGAACAGAACAAACGCAAACTGGCCGACGTACTGGACGAACGTGGCACAATTTATTTTACATCAATAATAAGTAATAATTGATCGTGCGTTATAACATGAAATGAACAAACTGTTGTATCAGAGAATCTACAGGCAATACAAACGACACAAGAAGAACACAATAAAGTACATGCAATAAAATATAATTCCTAACATTGACTTACGTAAATATGTATGGGTGCCTATTTGTCCGTGAAAGTGCATGTTAGATTGTGTTATAAACAACAGTTTGAACCATAACGAATCCTCAAATTGCTTCTTGCCCCACGTGAGTTAGTCAAAGTATAATAATTCTTCAAATATTTGCTGAGTGCACATACCGTAGCGGCTGACAGCTGGATGGCTACCAATCCCAAAAGAATAACCACACCTTAAGAACAACGATGTTCGGAGACACCTTTCCGGGATCCGCTTCACCAGGCACACTGTGGCTCCCTTTCGGACGTGTCGATTTTGGCCACATGGTGCAGATATTTGCCGTCTATCCCGGATCATCCACAGCCTTGCCGCTTAGTACCGGATCATCCACATTCTTGCAGTCTATCACAGGATCATCGACAGCCTTGGGTATTATTACTGGATCATCCACAGCGTGCCGTCTATCGCCGGATCATTCACAGCTTTGCAGCTTACCACCGGATCATCCACAGCGTTACCGTCTATCGCCGGATCATCCACAGCCTTGCCGATTAACACAGGACCATACACAGAGTTGCCGTCAATCGCCGGATCATGCACAACATTGCCGCTTACCACCGGATCATCCACATCCTTGCAGTATATCACCGGATCATCCACAGCCTTGGGTCTTACGACAAGATCATCCACAGCCTAGCCGCTTACTACCGGATCACCCACATCCTTGCCGACGACCGCCGGATCATCCACAGTCTTGCCGACTATCGCCGGATCATCCACAGCCTTGCCGCTTACCACCGGATCATCCCTATCCTTGCTGTCTATCACAGGATCACCCACAGCTTTGCCGCTTACCAATGGATCATCCACAGTGTTGCCGTCAATCGCCGGATCATGCACAGCCTTGCCGCTTACCACCGGATCATCCACATATTTGCAGTCTATCACCGGATCATCCACAGCCTTGCCGCTTACCACCGGATCATCCACAGCATGCCGTCTAATACCGGATCATTCGCAGCTTTGCCGCTTACCAGCGGATCATCCACAACATTGCCGTCTATTGCCGGATCATCCACAGCCTTGCCGCATACCACCGGATCATCCACAGCCTTGCCCTCTACCACTGGATCATCGACAGCCTTGCCGTCTACCACTGGAACATACACAGACTTTCCGTCTACCACCGCATCATCCACAGCCTTGCAGCTTAGTACTGAACCATCCAAACCCTCGCCGTTTACTCCCAGATCATCCACATCCTTGTCATCTACCGCCAGATTATCCATAGCCTTTCCGCCAACACAGTTTAGTGATGTCATAAATTGTCGCCACAGCCAAACATTTCCTGTCCACGCACATGGTCACGTGTTTACGAATCAGGCGCGGTGCTGACTTAGTCTCCTTGCAAGAACAAACTTGTTGAACGAGAGTCAACTCGGGTGAACGTGACGCTAATTGTGAATCCAAATGAAAAGTCACTAGGGAAAATAACAAAAACATAGTCGAAGTGCAGAAACCAAAGAAAAGATAGGTTAGCACCAACACTGAGGAAGAAGCTTGTCCTATGTCATTTGTGTCGATCAGAGCTGTAAACAACATATATCGACTGTCTTGCCCCAGGCCTTGTGGCAGGTCACCGCTTTGTACAATACACTTAATTAAGTATTATAACAAACGTTCCTGCTGCCAAATATCGTCAATGTTTTTTGTAATACCTAACATAACCAAACGACATTTGTATGACAGTATAAGGACGTCGATATTAATTAATGAAAAAAACCTAAGGGGAGCTACAAGTCCTACCCTACTATAAAAACAGAACGGATATAGCTAGTCGTGAACGACAGACATTTGAAATGAGCGAACTCGTGGGTAAGACCTTTTATTGTTTGATATTCCATCCATTCAGTAGTATTAGTTGAACACTCAGTTAGAATAGAATCAACTGACATGCATAACATTATATATGATGTTAATTAGTTCTATTAGCCATTCTTTATATGAGATTTATGAGGCCCTTTAATGTAATTCATGTTTTTAAAAAGACAATTGATTTTATTAGATGACCCCTTAATGTGTTGGTATTATCAGCTAGTTCGTTATTAAATGACCTCTTAATCACACTTTGTAAATTATGGTTTAAATTGTTTTTAATACAACCTCTTAACTTTATTCATATTATAAATATCTTAGTTGCCCGTTAAACGTTTAGGCGAACCCTTTATTTGGCTGAGATTATCCCCACTGTTAACAGTGACGTTTTGAGATGTCCCCTAAATTACTTCAGTTGACACCTTAATTTGATCGATTGATGATCAGGTATTTAACTTGTAACTATACTTTTATGATGCTTTCTTTTGAGATCATCGCTTAACTTAGTGATCGGCATTTCATGAAAACAAGCGGCTGACTCGTCCTAAGAATCCTTGTTAAGTATACTTTAGTGACCGTCGACGGGTGTCTGCTCAGCTAGTCGTTATAAATGTAACACGAGGATGACGATGATGATGAGGAGAATGGTGAGGATATGTATGTCATTGTCATCGTCCGCAGAATCGTAATAATGATGACCTTCATCGTTATCATAAGTAAGTAAGTTAGTAAAAGTACTTATATAGCGCCCGATCAATTAAAATTGCTCTCGGGCACTTTACATACATGCACACATATAAATAGCATTTTACATAAAACGAAATGCTAACTAAGAAATAAATATGTAAAAAGTATAACATTACCTTAAATATAGTTACTAAAAAAACAATTTAAAAAAGAACGATCATTAAAAAAATAAAAATAAATACTTGTATTAAGACATTCTTGAAAACTATTTAAAATACGTCATTTATAGAAGAAGAATAACCATCAATATGCTAAGAAACTAATAAAACATACATGTATTTTTTAAAAGAAAGCACACGAAATGTCCTCGTCGGTTGATCTATTCTTTGGACTACAATGTCTTAATATCGCAATTAACATAATTAAATCAATTTATTAAACTGCTGTTAGTTTAAGCTACGATTTGCAATAGTAGGGTGTCTCTCTCAGTTTACACCTGTTAGCGCCGGTCTCCCCTACGTCAGCTTTTATTGCAGTTAAATAACAACAAGTCACTGGACCGAGTCGACCTGCACGAGACACGGTGTGGCCATGAGCGTCCGTTGATTTTTGTTAGGGGGAGGGGTCAATAAACAGAGTGTACACCTTATGGCCAGAGTAGGCACACTCGCGCAGGTGGGTGCACAGTAATCAATAGATGATATTGTCTTCGAGACAGACACAGTCAAAGAGATAGATCCACTTATTTGTCAAGCACCTGTTTCTCGTTGTAACACGTCTGATGTATGATATTGTGATAGTATCGATATCTTGCAAGTACATTTAACTTGTAATCAGTCGTTGTACTTATGAGTAAGGTCGTCCGTTTTGTTCTTGTGTCTATGTCGATAATTTAGTGACTGTTTGCATGACCATAGCTGGTCTTAATAGTCTGTCTGCGATACTCAAATGTCGACGTATCTGAACGGATCGATACGCATTATCTCTTTTCCATGTTTGTTCACCTTAATAACGTATATTGAGGAAGATTCTAAATCCCCTATCTGTTCCAGTATCCGGATTCAGTCTCCAGAGCCAAAATATGATTAGACTATCCCTGCTATATTATCAACACATATGTACGGAAGTTTGTTGAATCGATGGTACTTCATCCCACTTCTGTGTTCGCCGATCTTGATTGAGAGAACCAAACGACATCAATAAGCAATTCAAATAACATGCGGTTAGGCCGTATTCAATGTTAACGTTTAGTTGCTTTAAATGTATTAAACGCAGTTTGGCGGGCATCATACCTTCAACGTTGTTAATCTAATATTCATTTTATATATAATATGCTTCAATAGAATAAATAATAATAAAAAAAGATAGCCGGATCTTCAAAGCTTTTGTCCGGCCCGCGGCATTTTCAAGTTACTATCCTGGTTGGCTGACTTTTTGAGCCTTTTGTCAGACACTCATGAAAAGGCGGGTACAAATGCACCAACACACGGCCAACTGTACTCTGAGAAGACACTGAGACCAACAGAAGTGATTATTGCACACAGGGAAGTACCTCAGTAGCCTTAAAACATACTATGACGTCACAGGAAATGGCAACAACCGCTTTCATGTTGACAAACAATAATTAGCCAAATGTTGGCAATGTTTACAATATTCTACCCAAAAGTTTAGGTTTGTTTTTATATAAGCAGTTGGACTATTGGATAGTGTCATGAACAATTATGATGTCGGAAATTAATAGATTGTCAATTTCATTATTTTAAGATATAAGCCTGGGTATGCATAGCTTCAAGGTGGATTCTAACTGCGAATCACGTGATGAGACCGATTGAGCGATATCATCCGTCATCTCAAGTCGCATAGAACTCGCAATACTGAACAATATCTCCAAGAGTCAATGTGTTTTTCGTGTACCACGTTGCCGTGCGACGGTATTCTTTTCGATCTGTCTGTCATGCGCACATCACCGCTTTCATTCGCATATAGGCGCATACTGCTCAGAGACGCCGCTTATTCTGCTGGTACATCGGTTTCGACGATAGACGTGTTAAGAAGAAGTACAAATTTTGGAACACAGTTGTGTGTAATTACTGCCGTATCGACCCAGGTGGGTTTTCTTCTTCTGATGTACAGCTCAGAACGCTGTATCAACCATACGTATGTGGCTAGAGTATTGTCGAGCTTGGGCCGTCGCATGTAGCGGGTGGTGTAACGCTGGCTTGGGTCTATTGTTTATTTTGTGAAGTTTAGACAGGTTAGAAGACCCTATCGTCGGTGCACCTATAGCATTATGGGCGTAGGTTACTTTAGGCAGGTGAGATGAGATGTTCTCTAAATTAGTCCAGTGATTGTTTGCTAACTAGCTGTTGTGTGCATTTGTTCCATGATTTGACCGGGCTTTGTTTCTTCGTTAAATGTCTAGCTAGAAAATACTGTAGTAACGCTAATTACGCGTTTGCCACTACTGCAAACACAGCTTGAGGGCAGAAGTGTAGTTAGTTTAGTTTTTTTAATGTCTTCTAAACATGCGCCGTTAAGTGCCGTCACACCATGTTTCCTTCGGATCAGCATCGCAAGCGGACACGCCGTAAGGCAAACGAAATATAGGCAGGAAAAACGCAATTTAATCAAAGTTGTTGTTTCGCCAATTTATCTATATACAACAATACGCTAACTTTTCTGACAAAGCGGCTGTATCTACTCCCGGGTGTTGATGTTTACTTGGATCTTTCTGTGTTAGTCCGTCGACCATTCACCGCTGATCAACCAACAGGAGACGCATTTAGTAAACGGTAGTGAAATAGTGCTATTTACGTACGTGTTTGTATCCATGGAATGTTGAAGGTCTCTCGTTCAGAAGTCGCTACTGTGGCGTTTGCAAAAGTGTCTTTGTTAGCGGGAACGAGTGTAAGAAAACTATAATACAAATGGTGCAAACTGCTGCGCTTGCTTTGTTTCTCGATGATCGGATATATGTTAAATGTTGTATGTAGATATTTCATCCCGTATAACGACTGGACTGGACTGCACAGATTGGTAGAGATTAAATGGCGGGCAACGGTTTCAAAAGCTACGCGTTGTTTGCCTTTCCAGACGTAAGAAACGATTCCTAGAAGCGGTCTTACACTAACAACCTTTGATGATATTGTTGTTGCATCAATGAGAAACACTTTACGTTTTGCGAGGAATATGCGAGCTAATCAGTGGTTTAACTCAAACAGCTTTTGGTCATATTGTTGTGTTTTTGGTTTAATAAGAAACACTATACGTTTTGGGTGGGATATGCAGACTAGTCATAGTACTACTAAAACGGCCTAACTCTAATATATTTTGATCATAATGTTGTTGTTGAATAAAAACGAAACACTTTACGTTATGAGGTATAATCAGACTACTCCCTTCAGCGGTCCAACAAAAGATGTCTAACCTCAAAGCTGTAGATCTTATCATTACGCAGTAGCAACGGGTCTTTGAGTGCCATTGCCTGCGGCCAAACGAGCGACCAGCCGTTCAACGTCCGTCAGATGCCGGATCAATGCTGGGACGTGACTGACAACGCATTGTTTTACGTGAACATTTACAACGTGCGCGGCTCCGCGTGTCACCTGAGGCGTTGGCCTAGCGTATCTAAAATATTTGGGAGTGCCGAACTAAAGTTGGTTGGGCGGTAATAAAACAATATTTCAATATGATAAACAACGTAATTCTTTACATACGTATTTCGTGACATGTAATCTATACATTTTAATGAAGAAAGCGAAAACAAATGCTACAAATACAATATATTATGAGTAAGTTAGAGCGGCGACCACCGGTGCTTGACCGGCGGCGATTATAGTAGGTCTACATGTAGCTGCGACAGAGATGGCGACCTCATTTAACGACTCATGTGACATCTGTTGAAGAGGTCCGCATGATAGCCGAATGCCAGACCATATATAATATATAGATATTGCTTCCCATGTAACGAAACCCTTATGGTTAACTGTACTTACTGTCGTCAGGGGTGAGGTTGGCCTCGATTCCCCGTCGTCAGTGGTGAGGTTGGCCTTGATTCCCTGTCGTCAGGGGTGAGGTTGGCCTCGAATCCCTGTTGACATGGGTGAGGTTGGCCTTGATTCCCTGTCGTCAGAGGTGAGACTGGCTTTGATTCCGTGTCGTCAGAGGTGAGTCTGGCCTTGATTCCGTGTCGTCAAAGGTGAGGCTGGCCTCGATTCCCCGTCGTCAGGGGTGAGGTTGGCCTTGATTCCCTGTCGTCAGGGGTGAGGTTGGCCTCGAATCCCTGTTGACATGGGTGAGGTTGGCCTTGATTCCCTGTCGTCAGAGGTGAGACTGGCCTTGATTCCGTGTCGTCAGAGGTGAGGCTGGCCTCGATTCCGTGTCGTCAGGGGTGAGGTTGGCCTTGATTCCCTGTCGTCAGGGGTGAGGTTGGCCTTGATTCCCTGTCGTCATGGGTGAGGCTGGCCTCGATTCCCTGTCGTCAGGGGTGAGGCTGGCCTTGATTCCCTGTCATCAGAGGTGAGGCTGGCCTCAATTCGCTGTCGTCAGGGGTTAGGTTGGCCTTGATTCGCTGTCGTCAGACGTGAGGCTGGCCTCGATTCCCTGTCGACAGCGGTGAGGTTGGCTTTGATTCCCTGTCGTCAGGGATGAGGTTGGCCTTGATTCCCCGTCGTCTGGCGTGAGGTTGGCCTTGATTCCCTGTCGTCAGGGGTGAGGTTGGCTTCGATTCCGTTCCTCGATTTCAGTTATCTTTCTTTTTCTTCTTTTTTTGTCTCACTTATCTTACTCTGCTCTCTCCACCAACTGTCTCCATTCCCTCTATGTTTTTATCTCGTTCTCCTCTCCTCTCCCGATCCTTCCAGGTCTCTCTTTACACAGTCCTCCCATCGCAGTCTAAGTCTTTCTCGTCTTATTCCCTGCACTCTCTATGCATCTGCTTTTTGCCAGCCTTTCTCCTGCCTCTCTACATGCCTGGCCCACTTCAGTCAACTCCCCACCAGCTTCTTCTCATAGCTTTCGTTTACTCCATCACTTCTCCCACAATTCCTCTATTCTCCGCTTATCAGTGCTTCCAACTCCCGCAATTCTACTTACCCAGTTGTTCTCACAAACATGCAACCTATCGTATTGTTTATCAGCCAGTGTCACCGTCTCTAGGCCGTTGTAACGCATTAACAGAGCACCTTTCCTTTGAGTTTACGCGATATGCGTCTGTCTCCAATCACACCTTCAACTTTCCTCCAATTGCTTGCCCCTCTTTTATCCTCCTGCGAATTTCGGTGTTTGAGTTAACGTCCCTGCATATTGCTCCATACAGATATACAAAACTGTCTCTTTGGTTTTCTCCACTCCAGGTGTATTTCCAGCTCTTTGTTTTTTCAAGTACCTCCGTCTTCTCTAAACTAACTTTCAGTCTATGTTTGCTGAACATATCCTTCCACTCTGTCAGTTGTTCTTCGGGATCTGCTTCCCCGTCCGCTACAACTGCCAAACAGTCTGCATACAGTAGATTCCAGTATCACTGGAAGATACTGTAAGCAGACGAGCATACAGTAGCTTACAGTATCTCTGGAAGATACTGTATGTAGACGAGAATACAGTAGCTTCCATTATCGCTGGAAGATACTGTATGTAGACGAGCATACAGTAGCTTCCAGTATATCTGTAAGATACTGTATGTAGACGAACATACATTAGCTTCCAGTATATCTGTAAGATACTGTATGTAGACGAGCATACATTAGCTTCCAGTATCTCTGGAAGATACTGTATGTAGACGAGCATACATTAGCTTCCAGTATCTCTGGAAGATACTGTATGTAGACGAGCATACATTAGCTTCCAGTATCTCTGGAAGATACTGTATGTAGACGAGCATACATTAGCTTCCAGTATCTCTGGAAGATACTGTATGTAGACGAGCGTACATTAGCTTCCAGTATCTCTGGAAGATACTGTATGTAGACGAGCATACATTAGCGTCCAGTATCTCTGGAAGATACTGTAAGTAGACGAGCATACAGTAGCTTCCAGTATCTCTGGAAGATACTGTATGTAGACGAGCATAGAGTAGCTTCCAGTATCTCTGGAAGATACTGTATGTAGACGAGCGTACAGTAGCTTCCAGTATCTCTGGAAGATACTGTATGCAGACGAGCATACATTAGCTTCCAGTATCTCTGGAAGATACTGTAAGTAGACGAGCATACAGTAGCTTCCAGTATCTCTGGAAGATACTGTATGTAGACGAGCATACATTAGCTTCCAGTATATCTGGAAGATACTGTAAGTAGACGAGCATACAGTAGCTTCCAGTATCTCTGGAAGATACTGTATGTAGACGAGCATAGAGTAGCTTCCAGTATCTCTGGAAGATACTGTATGTAGACGAGCGTACAGTAGCTTCCAGTATCTCTGGAAGATACTGTATGCAGACGAGCATACATTAGCTTCCAGTATCTCTGGAAGATACTGTAAGTAGACGAGCATACAGTAGCTTCCAGTATCTCTGGAAGATACTGTATGTAGACGAGCATAGAGTAGCTTCCAGTATCTCTGGAAGATACTGTATGTAGACGAGCGTACAGTAGCTTCCAGTATCTCTGGAAGATACTGTATGCAGACGAGCATACATTAGCTTCCAGTATCTCTGGAAGATACTGTAAGTAGACGAGCATACAGTAGCTTCCAGTATCTCTGGAAGATACTGTATGTAGACGAGCATACATTAGCTTCCAGTATATCTGGAAGATACTGTAAGTAGACGAGCATACAGTAGCTTCCAGTATCTCTGGAAGATACTGTATGTAGACGAGCGTACAGTAGCTTCCAGTATCACTGGAAGATACTGTATGCAGACGAGCATACAGTACCTTCCAGTGTCTCAACTATTTGGTACACATACAGACTCGACGTACGTTTACACTGCCTATGATCAGTCGTCTGTTTATACTAATTTTATTTTATTTTTAATCGGCACGTTTTGTAATGTATGTTTGTACACCACTTCTGGATTTCGCCGGGAATATGAATCGTACGTGTGATGAACCTGTGTGAGTGACTTTAATGAATTTGCTTTTCAACTGAACATAGAAGCCCATTATCGTCCAACCAGTGACCAACAGGTGTCTCATCATCAGTTGAAAACTACAACAACAACCTACATTTGTGGCATACCCGTGTTGCGTGTGGCCCTTTCACCGTGACACCCACAAGGTACGCTATTGCGTCATGGCGAGTGTTACAACAAACAAGCCAATGACCAGAGCGAGCGGGGCGACTAACAACACAACGAACAATGAACCAAGCCTCGCATCTCTCGCTGCTGACATCAAGTCATTTAGGGACATCATTGAAAATAGATTCTCAACTTTCGAGAAAACACTATCTAAACAAATTGCGGATATGATCGAAGATCAGATGAAAGCATTCCGTGACGACATTAACACACGAACAGCAGCTCTAGAAGAAAGGATACTAAATCTCGAACAAAGATATGCCTGTGTAGATACGGACGAGAACCTGGAGGGCCGTCTTACAGCTTTGGAGAACAGGGTGCCCTCGTACGCAGAAGTAGTGGGTGCACACGACGGTCGCGCTCTAAACAGTGTCGTTCTTAACCTACCCGAATCGGAGAACGAAAACGTAGTGGAAAAAATCAACCAAATACTGAGAGACGGGCTCAAGCTCACAGATGTAAAATGTTAAAAAGCTGTACGCAAAACATCCAGCAGAAACGGCTAACCTGGCGTCGTAATAACGACGTTTAAAACCGCTAATGATAAAGCGAAAGTAATGAAAACAAAAAAGACTTACGACAAAGTGCGAAATATCGTGACATCATAATAGCCCACGACAAGCCAAAAGAGCAACGTGTAATCGAATCGAACTTCAGAATCCTCGTGAAAGCTCTTGAAAACAACAACCTGGAACTACGCGGCTCCAGAATCACGAGATGTGACGCCGGATCTCGTAACGCCAACAACCGCGCTCACAACTCCCCATCAACCACCAGGAACAATGAACAAGGAAACAGTCGTGGTCGAAACCCAAGAAATCGAGGGACACGTCGGGAGCGCGACAATAGATCAGATGTGCGCGGTCGTCGCTAGCTGTCCGTGGGATATCGGAATGTTAACGGGTGGAAGCTAAACAAAAACACCGGCAACTACCAAGTGAGGGCAGAATGTGTTAAACACCTCAACACGGATGTAATCGCCGTGGTGGAAACACATCTTACAGATGTAAACACGCTGGAAATGAATGGATATAAGTGGTGGGGGCATAATCGCACAAACCTGAACTGTCGGGCCAAGTCAGGGTCAGGCGGAGTAGACATTTTTGTAAAAGATGCTCTGCTGCATGATTTTAATGTGAAAATTCTAGACACATCTGTGGAAGGAATAATGTGGATAACTTTCTCAAGCAAGAGCTCGGATACTAGTTTTAGGATGTGTGTGTGTTAACTTCCTCCTGACGGATCATCACGTTACATTGACCCCGAAACCTATTACAACGAACTATTATCACATATATACCGATACCAGAAACTTGGAATATTCTTCATATGTGGCGATTTCAATGGCCGTTGTGGCAGTGAGCCTGATTACATTGAAGGGGTGGATGACATTCCTGAGAGAAAAGTTATTGATTTTAAAGTGAATTCACATGGACAATACCTCATCGACGTTTTAATATCATCAAACTGTTGCATGCTGAACGGTCGCGGTTCGTCGATAGACGACTTCACATCTGTTTCAACCAAAGGTTTGGCTGTCGTTGATTATTGCCTTGTACCGCATGAACGTTTGGCGTCGTTTACCGACTTTAAAATAACTTCAGCACGAAAGATATTTAATTACTCTGGGTGTGTATCGATTATTGACCCACACAAGACCATTCCAGACCGCTCAATATTGACATGGGTTTTACTCCTGGATTACATGGAATGCTACGATAATACAGATCCGAACCCCAAAATTCCATGTACAACGAGATATAAATTAGAAGGCATTGACCAGTCATTTCTCGATGATGACACAACACAAGAACATTGTGCTACGCTCATGCAGTTCATTCAAAGATCTAATTTAACACAACAAAATCTGAACAATGTGTATGATAGTTTCTGCGAACATGTTAAAACGGTGATGGAAGATAAACTTCAAAAAGTGGTCCATGTAAACCACTCAGTGCTCAGTAATAAGCGTAGACGGATCAAGAAACAATGGTGGACAAATGAACTTACTCACCTATGGAATAACCTCACAACAAGTGAACAATTGTGGATTAAGGGCGACGAACAAAATAAACCGCACATGAAAGTGGAAATGAAGGTAGCCCAGAAACTGTTTGATAGGCATGTGCAAGCTGCCAAACGCAAATTCTGGAGTCAACAACAAGACAAACTACTTGATCTGCCGTCATATGATCTAAATGCTTTCTGGAAGCATATTGAAAAATTAGGGATAAAACAAGAACGCATCCATGATATACCAATGGAAGTGATGCTAGAGGACGGCTCCACATCCACTGATCAAAGCGTGATATTACATAAATGGAGAACTGACTTTCACACTTTGCTGAACCCGGTCAATTACGAACAAACAATTGGCTATCAACCGCCGGTGGAGACCCACTCACTGGGTCACAATGAACACCTTGATGGGCCTATCTCTAAGGAGGACATTCGCCTGGTCTTAAACAAGGCAAAGAAACACAAAGCGTTGGGTGATGATAACATCCCAGTTGAAACGCTGGTCAACGAAAATGCCATAGACTTCCTTTACGAACTATTTAATCACTGTTTTAACAACAGCATGGTTCCTGAAGCATGGCGTCGGGGCATTGTAACCCCGATACCCAAGTGTTGTACGTCTGATCCACGAGTGCCATTGAACTATAGGGAAATTACGCTTAGTTCCCATGTGTATAAAATATACTGCTCTGTTTTAAATGATCGTCTTATATCGTGGGTAGAGGGCAACAACCTTTTGTGTGATGAACAAAATGGGTTTAAACCAGGTCGCAGTTGTCTCGACCACCTATCTACCAATACAAACATAATCAATACTAGAAAGAAATGCCGCCAGCAAACGTTTGCATGTTTCGTAGATTTTAGTAAAGCTTATGACCGTATCAATAGAAATTTCCTCTGGAACAAAATTACGAACTTCAACATACAAGGGAAAATGCTTGAGGCTTTGAAATCATTATATGTTGAATACAAATGTTGTGTTAGGGTCAACAACGTAAAGTCTGACTGGTTCAATGTTGAATGCGGGCTTAAGCAGGGATGTGTTATATCACCTATCATGTTTAATATGTTTATAAACGATTTATTAACTGAATTGAAAGGCACGGGTAAAAGTGTTAAGATCGGAGACGAAATTGTTACAATGTTAGCATACGCAGATGACATTGTGGTGCTGGCCGAATCAGCAGAAGAACTGCAGACATTGCTAAATGTTATCTGGAAATGGTGCAATGACTGGGGCATGTCTATTAACAAAGACAAAACTCAAATTGTACATTTTCGTAATCCATCAATATCTGAGACTACTTGCGATTTTCTACTAGGTGACCAAAGCATATGCATCGTAAATAAGTATAAATATTTAGGTTTGATTTTAACTGAATATCTTGATTATAAGGTGATGGTAAAAACAGTAGCTACTACGGCGAACAGAGCTCTGGGTTTGTTAATGGCTAAGACAAATTGTAATGGAGGAATGCCTTTTAACTGTTTTACAAAACTATACGATGGTATGGTGCTCTCCATTATTAACTATGGTTCTGCTGTGTGGTGTACAAAGGAATATTCGGTCATAAATAGCATACATAATAGAGCCTGTCGATTTTTCCTAGGTGTGGGTAAATATACCCCATCAGCAGCAGTACAGGGTGAAATGGGGTGGAAAACCCCGACTAACCAACAATGGCTATCTATTACTAGGCTCTGGTGTCGTTTGATCAATATGGATGTATCTAGAGTGACAAAACGTGTGTTTCTATGAATGATGGAAATGGCCGTAAGTGGGAAACGAAATTGGGGCTACGAAGTATACCATCGTTATAATGACTTAAATATGCATAATCTTACTAATATAAGAGACCATGTTAATGTAAAGGCTATAATAGAACACACAGCTGTTTGCCTGTCTGTATTACAGGAACAGCAATGGCTTCATATTATAAATAGAGAAGAGGGCAGAAATGGTAGTAGAAATAAACTAAGAACTTATAAACAGTTTAAAAAAAAATTTGTAACTGAGCATTATGTTAAGAAAATCATGACTAGAAGTAATCGATCAGCACTTGCAACATTTCGATGTGGCGTGGCACAAATCAGAATTGAAACTGGACGTTTTGAACGAAATTACCCCCCACCTGAAGCTAGGACGTGTTATAATTGCACGAATGAAATAGAAAATTAGTTTCACGTTTTAATGAAATGCCCTTTATATGCTAACGAACGAAAAGAACTAATAGGCTATGCAACAATTAATGATCCTGCTTTTTCCAGTATGAGTGATTAAGATAAATTTGTATATTTATTGAGTAATGACAATATAATAAGTAAAACTGCCAGCATCCTCCAAAAAATACTGCACACAAGATTACACAATACAACAAAATAATAGCACATGTTTATTAAATTTATACTGTTTTTATTTGTACATTTTTGTTTTTACAAGTCTCTCACTCTTTTTTGGTGGTCTTTGTATACAGTGCTAACTTTGAATGTAATATATTTATTTGTCTTGTATTTTAATGCATGTATACGTGGAGTGAGACTCTAATAAAATACTACTACTACTACTACTACTGTATGTAGACGAGCATACAGTAGTTTCCAGTATCTCTGGAAGATACTGTATGTAGACGAGCATACAGTAGCTTCCAGTATCTCTGGAAGATACTGTAATTAGACGAGCATACAGTAGCTTCCAGTATCTCTGGAAGATACTGTAATTAGACGATCATACAGTAGCTTCCAGTATCTCTGGAAGATACTGTATGCAGACGAGCATACAGTATCTTTCAGAGATACTGGAAGCTACTGTATGATCCTACCAGTGTTTCTGTTTATCAGTTGCACCACTGCGACAACCAACACTGGACTCAGGGCGCTTCCCTCTCTCAGGCCAACATTCACTTCAAACTCTCCTGACACTCCCGGTCCACACAACAACCTGCTCTTTGTTTCTTCATATGTCCCTTCCACCATCCTGACCTCCGCCTCTGGGACCCCCATCCACCACAATGTCGCCATCGTCATCTCTCTTGGTACAGTATCATATAGTTTCTTCAGGTCTAGTGCGAAACTGGTGATGAGGTATTTCACGATTACTGAACGTAACCATTTTGTTATATATATATACATATATATATACATATATATATATACAGTGTATATATATATATATATACATAATTATTATTTAAAAAAAAAAAAAAATATATATAATGGTAAATATCAATACTGGTTAATATTAACGCCGGTTTGCATATAAAACATTATTTTAATATACGAACGTAAACATAGTTTGCAATAAGGATAGGCAATAAAAAGATATCCGGTTAAAAAGAAATACCTTTTGAATCTACATTTCTGGTCTGCATGCAAACAATTTGACCAGGTTCCAACCTGTTCCGTGCACTGAGTGCCCATTGTAATAGGATATGTCTCGTACGTAAACATCCTCTAACAGACGAAGAATATCATAAGTGGTGTGTATTGTGGGCAAGCCCACACAACGTTATGTAAAAGTCGTGGATGAACATTTGTGATCTACAGATCAGGCATTTTTCGATAATGAGTCGCGGACATAAGCTATAAATAGGTCATGCACGTCACGATGCAACCTAGTCCAAACCACGACGCGACTGAGGGCTGCGACATGTCTCTGCCTGCTCACCTATTGGTAGAGGTTGGAACTGCCGCCACTGTCCGGTGGAATGCTATGGCACGTTTCTAGGATGTACTGTACTCGCGTGACATTGCATCGTATCAACAGCGTTACTCCTGCCACGAATGTGTTAGTTCCTCTTCTACATCAAGATATCAAGCGGCGCTTGGAACTTGCGTCATTTGTCTGTTGTCGACTTTGGAACACACTACCTGTAGTCCGCCATTTTCTATAGAAACGTACATTTGTACAGCTGAGTGAATTGATGCGACGTGTGTTGAATGAAAATGCATACTGTCCGAAACAGCAGCAATAGGATTTGAAACCGGATTCTCTCGATTGAGGTTTTAAAACTACTTTATCGTGCCCCTGGCTCTCGGTTGATTGAGGCTTTAAAACAACTTTACCGCACCACTGGCTCTCGGTTGATTGAGGCTTTAACAAATATTTTACCGCGCCCCTGGCTCTCGGTGATTGAGGCTTTAACAACTACTTTACCGCGCCCCTGGCTCTTGGTTGATTGAGGATTTAGCAACTACTTTACCGCGCCCCTGGCTCTCGGTAGATTGAGGCTTTAACATCTACTTTACCGCGCCCCTGGCTCTCGATAGACTGAGGCTTTAACAACTACGTTACCACGCCCCTGGCTCTCGGTAGATTGAGGCTTTAACAACTACTTTACCGCGCCCCTGGCTCTCGGTAGTTTGAGGCTTTAACAACTACTTTACCACGCCCCTGGCTCTCGGTAGATTGAGGCTTTAACAACTACTTTACCGCGCCCCTGGCTCTCGGTAGATTGAGGCTTTAACAACTACTTTACCGCGCCCCTGGCTCTCGGTAGTTTGAGGCTTTAACAACTACTTTACCACGCCCCTGGCTCTCGGTAGATTGAGACTTTAACAACTACTTTACCGCGCCCCTGGCTCTCCGTAGATTGAGGCTTTAACAACTACTTTACCGCGCCCCTGGCTCTCGGTAGATTGAGGCTTTAACAACTACTTTACCGCGCCCCTGGCTCTCGGTAGATTGAGGCTTTAACAACTATTTTACCGCGCCCCCGGCTATCGGTAGATTGAGGCTTTAACAAATACTTTACCGCGCCCCCGGCTCTCGGTAGATTGAGGCTTTATCAACTACTTTACCGCGCGCCTGGCTGTCGGTAGATTGAGGCTTTAACAACTACTTTACCGCGCCCCTGGCTCTCGGTTGATTGAGGCTTTAACAACTACTTTACCGCGCCCCTGGCTCTCGGTAGATTGAGGCTTTAATAACTACTTTACCGCGCACCTGGCACTCGGTTGATTGAGGCTTTAACAACTACTTTACCGCGCCCCTGGCTATCGGTTGATTGAGGCTTTAACATATACTTTACCGCATCCCTGGCTCTCGGCAGATTGACGCTTTAACATCTACTTTATCGCGCCCCTGGCTGTCGGTAGATTGGAATTATAAATCTTCCTCACACTCCGTGCACCATCTAACACTATAACACGCCAGTAGTGCAATATCACGCCACTGTATGACTGAAATGTACATATTAAAGAACTTTCATCTTGGTGGCAATGAAGCACTACAAGCAAAACACGTTGTGAGTGAACCATGAAACTCTAGCCAAAATAGTTTTGAGCCGGTCACCCGAAGGAAAACGAGACGTGGACGAACAAAATAACGTAGAATATGCATGTGATGTGTACGTCACTTTATGACTTTGCACACTGTCAAAGAGCTAGACACTGCGCGCTCCACGACTGACTGCTCGCTTCAACAAGCAAGAATACAATGAACTATAATTAAACTTAAGTGGCGGTAGCATAGGTTCCAGAGAGAGAGAGAGAGAGAGAGAGAGAGAGAGAGAGAGAGAGAGAGAGAGAGAGAGAGAGAGAGAGAGAGAGAGAGAGAGAGAGAGAGAGAGAGAGAGAGAGAGAGAGAGAGAGAGAGCAAGCGAAAGTGCATGAATTCTCGTACGTAAACATATGTATGGGTGCCGATTTGTCCGAGAAAGTGCATGTTAGGTTGTGCTATAAACAACAGTTTGAAAGATAATGAATCCTCAAATTGCTTCTTGCTCCACGTGAGTTAGTGAAAGTATAATAATTCTTCAAATATTTGCTGAGTGCACATACTGTAGCGGCTGACAGCTGGATGGCTACCAATCCCAAAAGAATAGCCACACCTTAAGAACTGCGATGTTCGGGAAAACCTTCCTTTCGGACATGTCGATTTTGGCCACATGGTGCAGATATTTGCCGTATATCGACGGATCATCCAAAGCCTTGCTGCTTACCATCGGATCATCCACAGCCTTTCTGTCTATCGCAGGATCATCCACAGCCTTGGGTATTACGATCGGATCATCCACAGCGTTGCCGTCTATCGCCGCATCATCCACAGCCTAGCCGCTTACCAACGGATCATGCATAGCCTTGCCGACTATCGCCGGATCATCCACAGTCTTGCCGACTATCGCCGGATTATCTACAGCCTTGCCGCTTACCACCGCATCATCCACAGCGATACCGTCTATCGCCGGATCATCGACAGCCTTGCCGCTTACCTCCGGATCATCCACAGCGTTACAGTCAATCGCCGGATAATGCACAGCATTGCCGCTTACCACCGGATCATCCACAGCCTTTCTGTCTATCGCCGGATCATCCACAGCCTTGGGTATTACGACCGGATCATCCACAGCGTGCCGTCTATCGCCGGATCATTCGCAGCTTTGCAGCTTACCACCGCATCATCCACAACGATACCGTCTATAGCTGGATAATCCACAGCCTTGCCGGTTACCACCGGATCATCCAAAGCCTTGCCGTCAATCGCCGGATAATGCACAGCATTTCCGCTTACCACCGGATCACCCACAGCCTTGCCGACTATCGCCGGATCATCCACAGCCTTCCAGCTTACTACTGGACCATCCAAACCCTCGCCGTTTACTACCAGATCATCCACATCCTTGTCATCTACCGCCAGATTATCCATAGCCTTTCCGCCAACACAGTTTAGTGATGTCATAAATTGTCGCCACAGCCAAACATTTCCTGTCCACGCACATGGTCACGTGTTTACGAATCAGGCGCGGTGCTGACTTAGTCTCCTTGCAAGAACAAACTTGTTGAACGAGAGTCAACTCGGGTGAACGTGACGCTAATTGGGAATCCAAATGAAAAGTCACTAGGGAAAATAACAAAAACAAAGTCGAAGTGCAGAAACCAAAGAAAAGATAGGTTAGCACCAACACTGAGGAAGAAGCTTGTCCTATGTCATTTGTGTCGATCAGAGCTGTAAACAACATATATCGACTGTCTTGCCCCAGGCCTTGTGGCAGGTCACCGCTTTGTACAATACACTTAATTAAGTATTATAACAAACGTTCCTGCTGCCAAATATCGTCAGTTTTTTGTAATACCTAACATAACCAAACGACATTTGTATGACAGTATAAGGACGTCGAAATTAATTAATGAAAAAAACCTAAGGGGAGCTACAAGTCCTACCCTACTATAAAAACAACGGATATAGCTAGTCGTGAACGACAGACATTTGAAATGAGCGAACTCGCGGGTAAGACCTTTTATTGTTTGATATTCCATCCATTCAGTAGTATTAGTTGAACACTCAGTTAGAATAGAATCAACTGACATGCATAACATTATATATGATGTTAATTAGTTCTATTAGCCATTCTTTATATGAGATTTATGAGGCCCTTTAATGTAATTCATGTTTTTAAAAAGACAATTGATTTTATTAAATGGCCACGTAATGTGTTGGTATTATCAGTTAGTTCATTATTAAATGACCTCTTAATCACACTTTGTAAATTATGCTTGAAATTGTTTTAATACAACCTCTTAACTTTATTCATATTATAAATATCTTAGTTGCCCGTTAAACGTTTAGGCGAACCCTTTATTTGACTGAGATTATCCCCACTGTTAACACTGACGTTTTGAGATGTCCCCTAAATTACTTCAGTTGACACCTTAATTTGATCGATTGATGATCAGGTATTTAACATGTAACTATACTTTTATGATGCTTTCTTTTGAGATCATCGCTTAACTTAGTGATCGGCATTTCATGAAAACAAGCGGCTGACTCGTCCTAAGAATCCTAGTTAAGTATACTTTAATGACCGTCGACGGGTGTCTGCTCGGCTAGTCGTTATAAATGTAACACGAGGATGACGATGATGATGAGGAGAATGGTGAGGATATGTATGTCATTGTCATCGTCCGCAGAATCGTAATAATGATGACCTTCATCGTTATCATAAGTAAGTAAGTTAGTAAAAGTATTTATATAGCGCCCGATCAATTAAAATTGCTCTCGGGCACTTTACATACATGCACACATATACAATAGCATTTTACATCAAACGAAATGCTAATTAAGAAATAAATATGTAAAAAGTATAAAATTACCTTAAATATAGTTACTAAAAAATAATTTAAAAAAAGAACGATCATTAAAAAAATTAAAATAAATACTTGTATTAAGACATTCTTGAAAACAATTTGAAATACGTCATTTATAGAAGAAGAATAACCATCAATATGCTAAGAAACTAATAAAACATACATGTATTTATTAAAAGAAAGCACACGAAATGTCCTCGTCGGTTGATCTATTCTTTGGACTACAATGTCTTAATATCGCAATTAACATAATTAAATCAATTTATTAAACTGCTGTTAGTTTAAGCTACGATTTGCAATAGTAGGGTGTCTCTTTCAGTTTACACCTGTTAGCGCCGGTCTCCCCTACGTCAGCTTTTATTGCAGTTAAATAACAACAAGTCACTGGACCGAGTCGACCTGCACGAGACACGGTGTGGCCATGAGCGTCCGTTGATTTTTGTTAGGGGGAGGGGTCAATAAACAGAGTGTACACCTTATGGCCAGAGTAGGCACACTCGCGCAGGTGGGTGCACAGTAATCAATAGATGATATTGTCTTCGAGACAGACACAGTCAAAGAGATAGATCCACTTATTTGTCAAGCACCTGTTTCTCGTTGTAACACGTCTGATGTATGATATTGTGATAGTATCGATATCTTGCAAGTACATTTAACTTGTAATCAGTCGTTGTACTTATGAGTAAGGTCGTCCGTTTTGTTCTTGTGTCTATGTCGATAATTTAGTGACTGTTTGCATGACCATAGCTGGTCTTAATAGTCTGTCTGCGATACTCAAATGTCGACGTATCTGAACGGATCGATACGCATTATCTCTTTTCCATGTTTGTTCACCTTAATAACGTATATTGAGGAAGATTCTAAATCCCCTATCTGTTCCAGTATCCGGATTCAGTCTCCAGAGCCAAAATATGATTAGACTATCCCTGCTATATTATCAACACATATGTACGGAAGTTTGTTGAATCGATGGTACTTCATCCCACTTCTGTGTTCGCCGATCTTGATTGAGAGAACCAAACGACATCAATAAGCAATTCAAATAACATGCGGTTAGGCCGTATTCAATGTTAACGTTTAGTTGCTTTAAATGTATTAAACGCAGTATGGCGGGCATCATACCTTCAACGTTGTTAATCTAATATTCATTTTATATATAATATGCTTCAATAGAATAAATAATAATAAAAAAAGATAGCCGGATCTTCAAAGCTTTTGTCCGGCCCGCGGCATTTTCAAGTTACTATCCTGGTTGGCTGACTTTTTGAGCCTTTTGTCAGACACTCATGAAAAGGCGGGTACAAATGCACCAACACACGGCCAACTGTACTCTGAGAAGACACTGAGACCAACAGAAGTGATTATTGCACAGAGAGAAGTACCTCAGTAGCCTTAAAACATACTAAGACGTCACAGGAAATGGCAACAACCGCTTTCATGTTGACAGCAATAATTAGCCAAATGTTGGCAATGTTGACAATATTCTACCCAAACGTTTAGGTTTGTTTTTACATAAGCAGGTGGACTATTGGATAGTGTCATGAATAACTATGATGTCGGAAATTAATAGATTGTCAATTTCATTATTTTAAAATATAAACCTGGGTGTGCATAGTTTCAAGGTGGGTTCTAACTCCGAATCACGTGATGAGACCGATTGAGCGATATCACCCGTCATCTCAAGTCGCATATAACTCGCTATACTGAACAATATATCCAAGAGTCAATGTGTTTTTCGTGTACCACGTTGCCGTGCGACGGTATTCTTTTCGATATGTCTGTCATGCGCACATCACCGCTTTCATTCGCATATAGACGCGCACTTCTTAGAGACGCCGCTTATTCTGCTGGTACATCGATTTCTACGATAGACGTGTCAAGAAGAAGTAGAAACTTTGCATCGCAGTTATGTGTAATTACAGCCGTATCGACACAGGTGGGTTTTTTTCTTCTTATGTTCAGCTCAGAACACTGTATCAACCACACGTATGTGGCTAAGGTATTGTCGAGCTTGGGCCGTCGCAAGTAGCATGTGGTGTAGCGATGGCTTGGGTCTATTGTTTGTTTTGTGACGTTTAGAAAGGTTAGAAGACCCTATCGTCGGTGTGCCTATAGCAATATGGGCGTAGATTACTTTAGGCAGGTGAGATGAGATTTTCTCTAAATGAGTCCAGTGATTGTTTGCTAACTAGCTGTTGTGTGCATTTGTTCCATGATTTGACCGGGCTTTGTTTCTTCGTTAAATGTCTAGCTAGAAAATACTGTAGTAACGCTAATTACGCGTTTGCCACTACTGCAAACACAGCTTGAGGGCAGAGGTGTAGTTAGTTTAGTTTTTTTAATGTCTTCTTAACATGCGCCGTGAACTGCCGTCACACCATGTTTCCTTCGAATCAGCATCGTAAGCGGACACGCCGTAAGACAAACGACATATAGGCAGGAAAAACGCAATTTAATCAATTTAATCAAATCGCCAATTTATCTATATACAACAATACGCTAACTTTTCTGACAAAGCGGCTGTATCTACTCCCGGGTGCTGATATTCATTTGGATCTTTCTGTGTTAGTCCATCGACCATTCACCGCTGATCAACCAATAGGAGATGCATTTAGTAAACGGTAGTGAAATAGTGCCATTTACGTACGTGTTTGTATCCATGGAATGTTGAAGGTCTCTCGTTCAGAAGTCGCTACTGTAGCGTTTGCAAAAGTGTCTTTGTTAGCGGGAACGAGTGTAAGAAAACTATAATACAATTGGTGCAAACTGCTGCGCTTGCTTTGTTTCTCGATGATCGGATATATGTTAAATGTTGTATATATATATTTCATCCCATATAACGACTGGACTGGACTACACATATTGGTAGGGATTAAGTGGCGGGCAACGGTTTCAAAAGCTATGCGTTGTTTGCCTTTCCAGACGTAAGAAACGACTCCTAGAAGCGGTCTTAAACGAACAACCTTTGATTATATTGCTGTTGCACCAATGAGAAACACTTTACGTTTTGGGAGGAATATGCGAACTAATCAGACTACTATTAAAGCGGCTTAACTCAAACAGCTTTTGATCATATTGTTGTTGTTGGTTTAATAAGAAACACTATACGTTTTGGGTGGGATATGCAGCCTAATCAGACTATTATTAAAGCGGCTTAACTCAAACAGCTTTTGATCATATTGTTGTGTTTTTGGTTTAATAAGAAACACTATACGTTTTGGGTGGGATATGCAGACTAATCATAATACTACTAAAACGGCCTAACTCTAATATATTTTGATCATAATGTTGTTGAATCAAAACGAAACACGTTACGTTTTGAGGTCAAAACAGACTACTCCCTTCAGCGGTCGAACAAAAGCTGTCTAACCTCAAAGCTGTAGATCTTATCATTAACGCAGTAGCAACGGATCTTTGAGTGCCATTGCCTGCGGCCAAACGAGCGACCAGCCGTTCAACGTCCGTCAGATGCCGGATCAATGCTGGGACGTGACTGACAACGCATTGTTTTATGTGAAAATTTACGGTGTGCATTGCTCCGCGTGTCACTTGAGGCGTTGGCCTAGCGTATCTAAAATATTTGGGAGTGCCGAACTAAAGTTGGTTGGGCGCTAATAAAACAATATTTCAATATTAAAAAAAACGCAATTCTTTATATACGTATTTCGTTACATATAATCTATACATTGTAATGACGAAAGAGAAAACAAATGCTACAAATACAATATATTATGAGTAAGTTAGAGAGCCGACCACCGGTGCTTGACCGGCGGCGATTATAGTAGGCCTACATGTAGCTGCGACAGGTTGATTGAGGATTTAACAACTACTTTACGGCCCCCTTGGCTCTCGGTAGATTGAGGTTTTAACAACTACTTTACCGCGCCCCTGGCTCTCGGTTGATTGAGGCTTTAACAACTACTTTACCGCCTCCTTGGCTCTCGATAGATTGAGGCTTTAACAATTACTTTACCGCGCCCCTGGCTCCTGGTAGATTGAGGCTTTAACAACTACTTTACCGCGCCCCTGGCTCTCGTTTGATTGAGGCTTTAACAACTACTTTACCGCGCCCCTGGCTCCTGGTAGATTGAGGCTTTAACAATTACTTTACCGCGTCCCTGGCTCTCGGTTGATTGAGGCTATAACAACTACTTTACCGCGCCCCTGGCTCTCGGTAGATTGAGGCTTTAACAACTACATTACCGCCCCCTTGGTTCTCAGCAGATTGAGGCTTTTACAACTACTTCAGCGCGCCCCATGACTCTCGGTTGATTGAGGCTTTAACAACTACTTTACCGCGCCCCTGGCTCCTCGTAGATTGAGGCTTTAACAATTACTTTACAGCGCCTCTGGCTCTCGGTTGATTGAGGCTTTAACAACTACTTTACCGCGTCCCTGACTCTCGGTTGATTGAGGCTTTAACAAATACTTAATCGCGCCCCTGGCTCTCGGTTGATTGAGTCTTTAACAACTACTTTACCACGCCCCTGGCTCTCGGTTGATTGAGGCTTTAATAATTACTTCACCGCGCCCCTGGCTCTCGGTTGATTGAGGATTTAACAACTACTTTACCGCGCCCCTGGCTCTCGGTTGATTGAGGCTTTAACAAATAATTTACCGCGCCCCTAGCTCTCGGTAGATTGAGGCTTTAACAACTACTTTACCGCGCCCCCGGCTCTCGGTAGATTGAGGCTTTAACAACTACTTTACCGCCCCCCCCGGCTCTCGGTAGATTGAGGCTTTAACAACTACTTTACCGCGCCCCCGGCTCTCGGTAGATTGAGGGTTTAACAACTGCTTTACCGCGCCCCCTGCTCTCGGTAGATTGAGGGTTTAACAACTACTTTACCGCGCCGCCGGCTCTCGGTAAATTGAGGCTTTAACAACTATTTTACCGCGCCCCTGACTCTCGGTAGATTGAGGCTTTAACAACTACTTTACCGCGCCCCTGGCTCTCGGTAGATTGAGGTTTAACAATTACTTTACCGCGCCCCTGACTGTCGGTAGATTGAGGCTTTAACAACTACTTTACCGCGCCCCTGACTCTCGGTAGATTGAGGCTTTAACAACTACTTTACCGCGCCCCTGACTCTCGGTAGATTGAGGCTTTAACAACTACTTTACCGCGCCCCTGACTCTCGGTAGATTGAGGCTTTAAGAACTACTTTACCGCGCCCCTGGCTCTCGGTAGATTGAGGTTTAACAACTACTTTACCGCGCCCCTGGCGCTCATTAGATTGGAATTATAAATCTTCCTCACACTCCGTACACCATCTAACACTGTCAACACACCTGCAGTCTTACATCGCGCCACTGTGTGACGAAATATACATATTAAATAACTTTTAACTTTCCGTACCAGCATCATGCGAAACATGATACAAACATGGTAGCAATGATGTACTACAGCTGTACAAACAACACAAAAACTACTGAACGACGACCAGAAATATGAATTTCTTGTTCAAAATGGATCAGCTCGCGTTGTGAGTGGACCATGAAAATCTAGCCAAAACAGTTTTGAAACGGACACCCGAAGGAAAACGAGACGTGGACGAACAAAATAACGTAGATTATGCATCTGATGTGTAGGTAACTTTATGACTTTGCGGAGAATTGACGACGCACACTGTCAAAGAGCTAGACACTGCGCGCTCCACGACTGACTGCTCGCTTCAACAAGCAAGAATACAATGAACTATAATTATACTTAAGTGGTGGTAGCATTGGTATCAGATTCCATATAACATTACATCGATGTCACGTCGGTTGAATCCGGCGGTCATTCGGTGTGGTTAAGGAAGCCGTTTTGTACTACTCAATGTCTTAAATCCCAAAGAGGTCCCGTCAATGTTATTCAACCGCAAACAAATAACAAAAGTAAGTTTGCTGGTATTTTTAGTTTCTAATATACTCCTGAGTTACCAGAACAAAAGTGCATCAACATCCACTTGGTAGAAGGTTTGTATTTTTCACATATTGAAAAATGGTCAAAACTAACTCAACTTGCAACTGACGAATACTTCAGACGAGACAAGGGCAGCTTTCTCAGGCGACCACAGGTGACATTGTTAACTGTGTTAAACGACGAGTTGGTTAGAGTTTAGTTTCAGCTTCGCAACTGCGGATATGTCGGGATATTGCGTACCCTCCGCCACGTCGGATCGTTGAAATGGTATACGCGAATCCTATATACAACGGTAGTATAAAACACGAACATACTTATTATTATATATAGATATATATATGTATATATGTGTATATGTGTATATGTGTATATGTGTATATGTGTATATGTGTATATGCGTATATGTGTATATGTGTATATGTGTATATGTGTATATGTGTATACGTGTATATGGGTATACGTGTATATGTGTATATGTGTATATGTGTATATGTGTATATGTGTATATGTGTATATGTGTATATGTGTATATGCGTATATGCGTATATGAGTATATGTGTATATGTGTATATGTGTATATGTGTATATGTGTATATGTGTATATGTGTATATGTATGTGTGTGTGTGTATGTGTGTATGTGTGTGTGTGTGTGTGTGTGTGTGTGTGTGTGTGTGTGTGTGTGTGTTTGTGTGTGTGTGTGTGTGTGTGTGTGTGTGTGTGTGTGTGTGTGTGTGTGTGTGTGTGTGTGGTTGAAGGTCTCACTGAAAATTAAGGTTTACACGTAATTCATGTATTACAACTTATTTTGTTTGACCGCATGAAACAGCTACACGTATTCCCAGCATCGGATTACAGCAATTATCTAACCAACCACATACGTCACTTGCATGATGTGCGTCAAACAAATATATTATACTGCATAGCAAAAGCGTTGGCCTACCCCTATATTTCAAAGAGCAAAATAATTACTCGCAGTGGCCTTGGAATACACATCAGTTTTATTGCAGATACTGTCGTAGACTGACAGCCAGTCAGTCTAAAAAACTCCCTATTCTCTCTCTCAGTGTAAATCTAGATTAAAGACAAACCTGTTCCGACAGGCTTTCCCATCAGTCAATGGGTGGTCCGTGCGTTCTGTGTATACTTGAATAGTTTATGTTGTTTATATAAAATTATATGTGTGTGTGTGTGTGTGTGTGTGTGTGTGTGTGTGTGTGTGTGTGTGTGTGTGTGTGTGTGTGTGTGTGTGTGTGTGTGTGTGTGTGTGTGTGTGTGTGTGTGTGTGTGTGTGTGTGTGTGTGTGAAAACTATACGTACTGGCGCACTGAGTTTTTGCCTAAAAGAATTACGCTATATAAAAATTACCCATTGCTATTATTATTATTAATGTCAAAAATCTTCCATTTCGAAGAATTCGGTATACTTTTTTCTGATAAAGTTGATATGCAGTACCAAAATATTTCAATAACATTTGCTATTGCAATTTGTTTGAGGTTGTCCCCGATTTGGACGTAGACTGACTGGACTTCACATATTGGAATAAATGGCGGGCAACGCTTTCAAATGCTATGCCTTGTGTACCTTTGCAGACGTTAGAGATGACTCCTAGAAGCGGTGTTACACTAACAGCCTTTGATGATATTGTTGTAGGACCAATGAGAAAATGAAATGCTGAGTTTAGTTTTTAACGTGTTCACATTTGAGTTCCATATCTTCTTGAGTTTCATGAATGATGTCCTTGCTTTTTGTATTCTGTTGATAATATCGGCACCCCGTCCTCTTTTCTTGCTGACGTTTGCGCCCAGATATGTATCTTTCTCAACTTCATTCAGTTGTTGGTCATTAATCTGCATTTTGTCGTTGCATTTGCCATTTATTCTCAATATTTCAGTTATCTTTTTATTGATTTTTAGGCCGGTTTTTGCATTCATCTTTGTTGCCTTTGTTTGCATGTGTCTGTAAGTTGATGACATAAGCGCAATGTTATCTGCGAAGTCCCAGTCTTCACGTTTTGACATGAATTTCCATCTTATCCCAGTATTGTTTTCTTAAGTTGTTTTCCTTATTATGCAGTCGATTACCACCAAGAAAACAAATCCGGACCATTCTGATGATCTTGTATGGGATTCCGTAGCTCGCCATGATTTCCCAAAGCGTCTCTTGGTGCACGGAGTCAAATGCTTTTTCGAAGTCTACAAACGCTATATTTAACGTTGCTTGCCATTCGACTACCTGTTCTATTATGTTTCGAAGGATGAATATCTGCTCAACTGTGCTTCGCCCTCTTCTGAAGTCTGCTTGTTCATCTCTCAACTTGTTGTCAACTCCATCTCTTATTCTGTCTATTATCAGTCTTCCGAACACTTTACTGCAAACAGTTGTTAGAATAATTCCTCTCCAATTTCCGCACTCTGTAAGGTTACCTTTCTTCGGTATTTAAACAACCATTCCCGGTTTCCACGTATTTGGTACTTTTTCTTGTTCCCAAATTGTTTTGAATAAGCTTAGAAGCCAATTCTCTGTTGTCACCATGTCTGCTTTCAACAATTCTGCTGTAATGTCATCTTTGCCTCCTGCTGTCCCATTTTAGCTTCCTTAGTGGAGTCTGTGCTAATTTAATCTACGATCGGATCTAATTCAATATATATCACGGGGTCATCGGGCGTAGGTATATTAAGGATTCTTCAAAATGCTCCTTCCATCTTGCCCGCCTGGCTGGTCCTTCAGTTATTAGGTTTCCAGATTTGTCTTTTACTGCATTCGCTGCTTGTGTTTTTCGTTAATAAGTGTCTTTGTGATGTTGTAGATTTCTTTCATACTTCCTTTCCCGGCTGCTTTCTCTGCTTCTGCGGCCAGGTTGTCTACCCACTTTCTGTTATCTTGCCTCTTGCTTTTCTTTAAGGCTTTGTCTTTTTGTTGATATTTATCCTTGTAGCTCTGCTTTATCCTTCCTGACTTTGCTTGTTCTATGTTGTTCTTTAGTCGTTTCCTGTCTTCTACCAGCTCCCATGACCTTTTGCTGATCTATGGTTTTTCTCCTCTCTTTTTGTAACCCAGTACTTCTTCAGCTGTTTCTTTGTAGGCCACCTCGAATTCTCGTCATTTTCTCTCAACAGTGTCGTTATCTCTTTCGTCCTAGTCCTGTAGTACATCATATCTGTTCCGTAGCTTCAACGAGAATTGTATTTTTATGATTGGTTGTTGCAGCTTGATTGTGTCGATTTATTTCTGTTCTCACTGATTTTTTTAGCTTCAACCTAATCTTCGAGCGCACTAACTGGTGGTCACTGGCAACACTCTGGTGTCCATAACTGATGTTCTGTGCTGCCTGTTCACTAGCACATGGTCAATTTGGTTTTGGGTTCGCCTTCCTAGAGATGTCGATGTCTTCTTATGGATGAGTCGATGTGGAAATATGGTACCTGTTACCACAAGGTTGTTTAGTCCACATAAATCAATTAGTCTTTCTCCATTTTCCTTGATTTCACCAATTCCATGGCTCCCCATTCTATCTTCATAGCCCTCATTGTCTTCTCCAACTTTGGCATTTAGGTCCATTACAATGAGCAGGTCATGTTTGTGTACATTGCCCACAACTGACTGCAACTGTTCATAGAACTGGTCTTTCTGCTCGTCACTTGTTTCATTTCTTGGTGCATATGTTTGTATGATTGATAGTTTCACATATCTTGAAAAGAATCTAGCATGTATAATCCTATCACTGATATGTTTCTACTTTAGTAATGCTTGCTCTGCTTTCTTTCTCATCATTATTGCCACTCCATGTCTGTGTAGTTGTCTTCTCTCCCAGAGAAAATAACACTCTCTCCTGTGTTTAACTTGACTTCCCCGTGTCCTGTCCATCTGCTACTGCTCATTACATCGATTTTGTATTTACCCATTTCGTTTGGAAGTTTTGCTGATTTATTTATTGAATGTAACGTTCTCACGTTCCAACATCCAATATTTATACTTTCCTTTGGTCTGGTCAGTGACGCTGTCGGCTGCCAAACATCCGATTGGCTTTGATCCGGAAGTGGCATACTTTCCTGATGTCCTCAGGTATACGGAGCGTCGCCTCGTCATAACCGTTTCCAGCATGTGCTGGCGAAGTCACACATTCAGTTTTGGTAACAACTATTGAACTGGGGGGGGGGGGAGTTGGGGTTGTTGGTCCTCAGTAGTAGGTTTAATTTTGGGGGTTTTCCTTCCCCTTGTCAGAGCCTTGTTTGCCCACAACCGCAAGGTAATGGTTTCCCGGGGGGAACCACAAGGAGGTGTGGTTAAACTCGGTGTTCTACGGATTACCGGCAGGCTACTATTTTAACTTTTCACCGACAGAGGGCTAGCCGGCCCCAACGCCACTGGCTGTGGCGATGGGCGCTTGAACACCCTTTCTCCCATTGTGTTTGTAATACTAGAATAACTATGCTGAACGCCCACAAAAGTATGCATAGCAAGCTCAAATATTGTTCGCGAATTAAATGAAGCTTCCGCACAATGTTCAAATTGTAAACATAACATTCAATCTGTAAAGTGTCGTTATTCCCAGTTGTTGTCTCTTTTTGAAGGGGCAGGCGAATACCTTTGAAGTTGGCTGTTTCCCACACTCCTGTCTGCTACACGGGACGATATACCAATTATTTAGCGGAGTTCCTACTCATGCGTTTCACACTGAGTGATTCTGGTAGCGAAACAGACAGCCTCATTTTAAAGGTTCTGTCTTCTCTCTTACGACCTGCGCCGTTGCGTCGAGTCGTGAATTTTTATGTAGATATTTGAACATGTATTTTTTTGAAATGATAATTGTTTGGCAGCCATGTTGTACTGGGCTGCTATATTGAGGATAAGGAAACATGGCCGTCACATTAAATATTGCCTATGCTTTCTCGGCTTCTATGTCATGTAGAAAGTTGATTTCAGTGTCCAGCAATACACATTTGCAGATAAGGCGTCAACACAATTTAATTTTAAAACTAAAATAACTGTTTTGAATTTCATGATGGATGCCATGCCAAATATTCATATCTCTCTCCATTCGCCTTAAAGTGACTTTGTTGACTACACCTATTGGTGTTACAGATTCGAAATGATGTGTGTACTGGATTCTAGGATCTCATTCAAAGTTTGTTATAACAGAGAGTTTGTTTGTACTATTTTGATATATCATAATTAAAAAAGCAATGCCACATTGTTTAAGAATTTTTTTTTCTAAGGCTATATTTAATGCAGGAACATTTTGCGGTCAGTTTTCTCCTATTTCAACTGAACTAGGATACAATTTCATTACAACCGCAGCCCGGTATACTTTGGAATTACCCGGAAGCGCAACTTTAGCTACAAAAGTCACATTACATTCTAGTTGTAGGTAGCTTTGGGGCACGACGCCCTGTAGTGTAACTGCTGAGAGGGTCTTCAAATATACGAACATCTTATAGAAAGCCGCTTTCTATCATAGCTTTGCAGGCCAGACTGTGAGATCTGTTCAACGTCATTGACAGAATATGTGCTCTGCTAGAGCGGGGAAACGTGTATGCTACGCAGGTTTGTAAATCAAAGAAGAGTTTCAGTTGATTGAAATGCTACCAGCTCACATTACAGAAAAACAGAATGGGATAGCTGGATGTGAAGCAAAAGTATTCAATCAGTTAAAAGGAACTGGCGTGTATTGACCAATATTCGTAGAGCTCTCGTTGCCAGAACGACGACTTCACCCGTTGCATCATGCTCACAAACGGCAATATCTGTTTCGACCAAATGCTTGTTATTCAAATTAAGATTTGCTACGGGAATTTAGTCTTACATTGTTTAATTGACCACAAAGGTCAATCTAATCTGACAGTCTTTTATGTCGAAAATGAACACAGGCAGGACAATTTGCTGCCATCTAGCAACACTATTGTCACCATTTTGGCTTTAGAGTAGTTTTGTTGACTGTGTTTGACACATAACCCAGTGGGCACATTAACGGCGACTTTCGTGTTTACTTCATCACTTGAACGACAATAATGCTATTAACTCTAATACTACGGAGAATGCAATGAAACTGACAGGCGCATTTCAAAACGGGTGCCAGTGCCGAGTATTTAGATATCATGTTTTGCTACTTTCTGCTCAGGATTTGTGTCCCAACACACTGGCAATGCACACATTCAATGTGTCACAGGCCGTTTGCTTGACCCTGCTCTAAACGTCCACTCTGCCGGGCAAGATGATGCAAACAACGACACAGAACGCAGTCTTTGTCCAAAGGCACGACGGAACGACTTATCCTAGCTACTCGAAGAACGCTTCGACGTGTCTGGGTGTATTCCATTTGGTTCTCATCTTCGTGCTGTTCCTCGTCAGCGTCATAGGAGTTTCAGTTGGGAAAAGCACCACCGGTGTCATGGCATCTACGCTTGGCTTCTGCGCTGTCGTAAGTATCCGTTCGTTTATCGAGTGTTGATCGTGAGTCAGGAATACGACATACAAGGTTGAGTGAATAGACTCACCGGATTGGATGGTTCAAATTAGTTATGCATTTACATGTTCCCTGATCTTTGATTAGCTTCAATAATCTTCCTCAGACGGTTACCGTTAGATGGCTATACGGTAGTACTTCTGCTCCGACTTGTTGTTATTCTGGTGTGTGTCCCCGGCCGCGCCCTATGCCGCTTCAGGAGATCGGTATATATGTGGGAGAGTCGGTAACGGCATTCATCTCGATTCTTGTTGTCTTTGCACAAATCAGCCATAACAGACCAACAAACTCAGAAAGTAGACTGGGAAGGAGGCACACATCTGTACACAGGGAGTTGGGCTGGATAAAAGGACGCTTAAAAAGCGATCTAGATAAGAAAAGCAAAGGTCAGCATCACTCGAGATGAATGCCAGTAACAATTCTCACATATATGTGACAGTGTCTTAAAGAGCCAGTCAGGGTGCGGCCGCGGGGGGCACACACCAGACGGATTACATGTCTGCACAGAAGGACTGCCGTATCGCCATCTAGCGGTAGCCGTCTGAACGTCATAGTTGTGATCTGTCTGTGTGTATGTGTGTATGTGTGTATGTGTGTATGTGTGTATGTGTGTATGTGTGTATGTGTGTATGTGTGTATGTGTGTATGTGTGTATGTGTGTATGTGTGTATGTGTGTATGTGTGTATGTGTGTATGTGTGTATGTGTGTATGTGTGTATGTGTATGTGTGTATGTGTGTATGTGTGTATGTGTGTATGTGTGTATGTGTGTATGTGTGTATGTGTGTATGTGTGTATGTGTGTATGTGTGTATGTGTGTATGTGTGTATGTGTGTATGTGTGTATGTGTGTATGTGTGTATGTATGTGCGTACGTGCGTACTTGCGTACGTGCGTACGTGCGTACGTGCGTACGTGCGTACGTGTGTACGTGTGTTTGTGTGTATGTGCGTATGTGCGTGTGTGCGTATGTGCGTATGTGCGTATGTGCGTATGTGCGTATGTGCGTATGAGCGTATGTGCGTATGTGCGTATGTGCGTATGTGCGTATGTGCGTATGTGCGTATGTGCGTATGTGCGTATGTGCATATGAGCGTATGTGCGTATGTGCGTATGAGCGTATGTGCGTATGTGCGTATGTGCGTATGTGCGTATGTGTGTATGCATGTATCTATGTATTAATGTATGTATGTATGTAGGTAAGTAGGTATTTTGGGAAAATGGATGTCTGTAAAATAGATCTGTGCCGAATGTAAACAGTTCAGAGTTCCGGCACAGATCATTTGCTGGAACCATTATTGCTACGTCACAAAACACATCTACGTCATTACATTCACAAAACACATCTACGTCATTACATTCACAAAACACATCTACGTCATTACATTCACAAGACACATCTACGTCATTACATTCACAAAACACATCTACGTCATTACATTCACAAAACACATCTACGTCATTACATTCACAAAAGTACACCTTATTTGTACTTCGTTAGAAGTAAAAATACTTTAAAAAAATTTGTACATTGTTACTTAAGAAAAGTAAACGTTCTACTTCAGTAAAGTAACGAAGTAAAACTACTTCTTTAATTCCGGCTCTGATGTTGTAGTACATAGCAGCCGGCATTTGTGCGATTGTAGCTGGCAGTACCAGAAAGAAGGCTGTGGTGAGTTTGGCGTTCACTGATTTTGACAATCTCTTGCGACTTCATGATTTTTATATTTTTAAGACAACCATAGCGTTTCAAAGAAATTCACATAAAAGCTGTTTCTCTTCTCCGTAGTGTTCTCTCTCTCTCTCTCTCTGTAGTTTTTTATATATATATATATATATATATATATAATATTATACTCTCTGTATATGATCAACACCGTAGTGTTATCTAGCGATGTGGATGACCACCTTTTTATGTTTTCTGTCATCGTAGGTGATGACTCATCGTTTGGCTGAATACAACATTGATGGTCGCTCAGCAGTGAAACGATTGCATGTTGATGTAGTACATAACGTTTATGTTTTGTTGTTGTTTTAGGTGATCATCTCCATGCATGGAGTTGTACTACTAATGGTATTGAGGATAAGGAAACATGGCCGCCACATTAAATATTGTCTATGCTTTCTCGGCTTCTATGTCATATAGAAAGTTTCTGTTGTTATTGGTGATCATCGCCATCTGTAGTATTGTACTAATAATAATGAAAATATCATTTATTTACATAGCGCCCAATTAATCGAAATTGGCCCAAGGTGCTTCACATTTAATTGCAAGTACTTAGAAATATATTAAACAAAGCAATAGTCTTCCTGAAATGTAGACCATGAAAATATGATCAACTCTATTTTAATGGATACTTTGTATTGTTAACCACGGTTGTGTATTCAGTTCTGTTGTGTGGTCGGATCCGTAGTTAAATATGGAGGGATAAACACAGTTTTATGTGATGCCCTACATCGATTTATGTGTTGTTTTAGGGGATAAAATATAAAATATAAAACAATACGTTTGCCTGTCTGTTTGTATGTGGACCCACGTTGCCGTTAATTTTGTAAGTATGAGGTTTTAATTTTGTATTTGATCTAGCGGACCCGTTTAGGGGGTTCGGAGGTTTAGATTTAAAAACAATTCTTCCTTGATGGTGGGGATCTTGGGTTCACAATTTCGAACCAGTTTTATCGCAGACGACTGCGTGTTCCCCTGTCAACATCTGATAGCTCGGCTAGTTATGATATACGTTGCAGTTGTTCACTTTTGATGTGCTACGTTTTGTATTTTCTGTTCAATATCCGTCAATAGCACGTCCGTTGTGTTGTAATATCGTCCAATGTGTTACCCATGTCTTTGTAAGTAATACATTACGTTTTAAAGCAGGTTGGTGTAGGGGCAGTCGATTTATATATTTTTGTACGGGTGGCCTCAATTGCTACACATTATGCTGTAGAAAATAAACTACACAGTGTATGTACATGTATATGTTGTTGTAGGTGATAATCTGCATTGTGTGTTCTGCTGTTGTAGGTAATAACCTCCATTGTGTTTTCTGCTGTTGTAGGTAATAACCTCCATTGTGTTTTCTGTTGCTGTAGGTAATAACTTCCATTGTGTTTTCTGTTGTTGTAGGTAATAACCTCCAATGTGTTTTCCGTTGTTGTAGGTAATAACCTCCAATGTGTTTTCTATTGCTGTAGGTAATAACCTCCACTGTGTTTTCTGTTGCTGTACGTAATAACCTCCATTGTGTTTTCTGTTGCTGTAGGTAATAACCTCCATTGTGTTTTCTGTTGCTGTAGGTAATAACCTCCACTGTGTTTTCTGTTGCTGTAGGTAATAACCTCCAATGTGTTTTCTGTTGCTGTAGGTAATAACATCCATTGTGTTTTCCGTTGTTGTAGGTAATAACCTCCATTGTGTTTTCCGTTGTTGTAGGTAATAACCTCCACTGTGTTTTCTGTTGCTGTAGGTAATAACCTCCAATGTGTTTTCTGTTGCTGTAGGTAATAACCTCCACTGTGTTTTCTGTTGCTGTAGGTAATAACCTCCAATGTGTTTTCTGTTGCTGTAGGTAATAACATCCTCTGTGTTTTCTGTTGCTGTAGGTAATAACCTCCACTGTGTTTTCTGTTGCTGTAGGTAATAACCTCCAATGTGTTTTCTGTTGCTGTAGGTAATAACCTCCACTGTGTTTTCTGTTGCTGTAGGTAATAACCTCCAATGTGTTTTCTGTTGCTGTAGGTAATAACATCCTCTGTGTTTTCTGTTGCTGTAGGTAATAACCTCCACTGTGTTTTCTGTTGCTGTAGGTAATAACCTCCAATGTGTTTTCTGTTGCTGTAGGTAATAACCTCCACTGTGTTTTCTGTTGCTGTAGATAATAACCTCCATTGTGTTTTCTGTTGTTGTAGGCAATAACCTCCGTTGTGTTTTCTGTTGATGTAGGTAATAAACTTCATTGTATTTTCTGTTGCTGTAGGTAATAACCTACATTGTGTTTTCTGTTGCTGTAGGCAATAACCTAAATTGTGTTTTCTGTTGTTGTAGGCAATAACCTCCAATGTGTTTTCTGTTGTTGTACGAGCTATCCTGATTGCGATGAATATTATTATACATTTTGATGTAGGCAATAACCTCCATTGTGGTGAATATTGTTGTTGGTGATTATCTTCAGGGCAATATATGTACATTATTTTTGTTAATAACCTCATATCTGTGACATGTTGTTGTCGGAATTACCCTCCGCAGTGCGGTATCTCGTTGTAGGTCATGGCCTCGATGGTGTTGAATATCATCGTAGCCATTATTGCTATCAGCTTAGCCATCACTGCGATCGCCGACATTGTGGCGGTGCACAGACTCTTGGGCAGCGGCGGCGGCGGCGGAAGTTCTGATGGTTACGACGATAACCCTACAGTAGTTCCAGGAGGAGAACTAGTTCTAGAAGGAGGACTAGTACCAGGAGAAGGAATCGTTACGGGAGGAGTACTGGGACCAGCGATGTGGAAGGAGCCGTGAGTAAACGCCTTTTACATTCTGCTTTTCATTGTGTGTAACCATTGTCACAGAGGCTCAGTTGTGTGGCGTGGCGATTCACAATATGTCCGGATGTTAAATGTAAATGCCTTTATGCAGGATACGGAAATGAAGATGAGAAACTACTATTACTGCTACTGCTACTGCTACTGCTAATGCTGCTGCTGCTACTGCTGCTGCTACTGCAGCTGATGCTGCAACTGCTACGGTTACTGATACTGTTACTGCTGCTACTGTTACTACTGTTCTGCTAATATTACATTCTGCTGCTTCTGCTAATATATTAACATAGGTCTTGTGTAAATTAATTAGTCAGAAAGTACATGGTGGAATTTCTTGTAAACATTAAACTAATAAATGAATTTTAAACATCAATTCATACAACTACGTGTTGTTGGGCTGATGTTAGGTTACCAGTGAATGTTATCTATTTAGACTTTCAGAACGTGTTTGATATTTGTATCATGGTGTGAGAACACAGGTCTGTGTGATGCGCCTAGTGCTGTAGTATAGTAGTACAGTGTAGTTTGTGCTTCATACACTCGCATTCAGCAACAGACGCCAGATAGCTCCTTGGAGTGGAAAGGGAACCGAGTGTGTAAGTCTCCCCTGTTGGTACATAGCCTCTCCATCAACAACATTCTAACACAATCTATTTGAGGAACCCTGCGTATACAGGGCACCTTGCGGCCCCTGGTAAATGTGCTAGGGATCTCGGAGCATGTTGGAGCCCCAGAGGTGGGTGTGCTGGGCCCACCAGCTTGTGGACACGTCCCGACACTCACTATTCCACCCGCAACTATGCATAAATAGTACTGGGTAGATCATGCTCATTAGCCATGTTAGACAAATACAAATTATCCAAGAAAAGGAAACCCAAATTAACTCCCGGGCAGGTGGGGCTCGTTTGTCTTGCCAGACAGCTTACGTAATAGAAGGCAACAATACAAAACCGAACTGTAGGTCAGCCATGGCAGCGCTGCACTGGCTACAATGTCCAAATCAATTAATGGCACAGGTACCGTAACTCGATTTAGTTACCGAGTCCGGGGTACCGACCCGACACTTTGCCCGGCAGTGGTGAGAAATCAGCGAAGCCCGAGTGAATCATCTCGCCGCCAGCGAACGAGATACGAAGTCCGGCTGGGAAGTCTCAATGTGGGGGCGATGGGGGATAATGCACTGGAAGTGGTAAATATGATGAACAGGAGGAAATGATAGGTGTTGTGTGTACAAGAAACGATATGGAAAGGAGACCGGGCGAGGATACTGGCAGAAGATGCTATATGCAGGAGGCGATGGAAGGAGTAATGGTGTAGGCAACAGAAGAGATCAGTAGAGACGTCGCGAGAGTAGAGTGAAGGCAAGGGAGGATCATCATGGCATGGGTGCTGGTGAACAAAACAGCTGATGTAGAGAAGAGGGCTTTCAGAGAAAAGCTAGAGAGAATGACGGGAGCGGTAGAACTGCACGTGATGATGTGCGTAGCTGGTGATTTTAATGCACATGTGGGTACAGCAGAGATAGAAGAAGAGTATTCGGTCACGAGATACGGATAGGGTACAACAAACCGAGAAGGGCGGGATCTAGTAGAGTTGGTGATGAGAAATGGGCAGATAGTGGTTGGGTATTTCTTCCAAAAGAGAAAAAGAGAGAAAGCCACAAAGTGTCCTACAGGAGTGGCCACCATTCGACAGAGGTGGATCTGCTGGTAGCAAATGTGGCGGTTGAATAAAATGTCCTGCAGGAGTGGCCACCATTCGACAGAAGTGGATCTGCTGATAGCAAATGTGGCGGTTGAATAAAATGTCCTGCAGGAGTGGCCACCATTAGACAGAGGTGGATCTGCTCGTAGCAAATGTTGCGGTTGAATAAAATGTCCTGCAGGAGTGGCCACCATTAGACAGAGGTGGATCTGCTGGTAGCAAATGTTGCGGTTGAATAAAGTGTCCTGCAGGAGTGGACACCATTAGACAGAGGTGGATCTGCTGGTAGCAAATGTGGCGGTTGAATAAAGTGTCCTACAGGAGTGGCCACCATGAGACAGAGCATGATCTGCCGGTAGCAAATGTTGCGGTTGAATTAAGTGTCCTGCAGGAGTGGTCACCATTAGACAGAGGTGGATCTGCTGGTAGCAAATATGGCGATTGAATAAAGTGTCCTGCAGGAGTGGTCACTATTAGACAGAGGTGGATCTGCTGGTAGCAAATGTGGCGGTTGAATAACGTGCCCTACAGGAGTGTCCACCGTCAGACAGAGCATGATCTGCCGGTAGTGAAGAGACAGCATATTTGGCGGGTGAAGGGCTGAAAGGTAATCGCTGGGGAACACGTGACTAGGTAACACAAGCCCCTCTTTACTCGTTGTGCGTATGCTAAAGAAGAGGGAGGATAAAAGTGTGGGACGAAAGACCATTAAAAGGTGGAAATGTCACGGGTCTCAGCCAGTGCATATATAGATAGTGGAATCAGAGTATGAGAAACTGCTGCCAACAATAGGAACAATGGAAGAAGAATGAACATATATTAAAGATGCTTTCATTAGAGCAGCTGAGGAACTGTCCGGCAGAACATCTGGTAAGGGAGGAGCTTCCTCGAAGAGTAGAAACCAGACATGGTGGACTGAAGAAGTAGCCAAGGCAACAGGAGAAAAGCGAGACGTAAGGAAGGAGATAGAAGTGATCAAAGGAAATGGCGGACAACCTGATATAGCAATACAGCAACTGTATGGACAGAAAAAGACGGCAGCTAAGAGAGCTGTGAAAAAGGAAGGCAAAGAAACAGTG